>JADWPL010000023.1:113872-133427 GCA_016109495.1 Phialophora tarda | reverse complement strand
TGTAGATATACTGCTTTAGGAGCCAGCCATAGATAGAGATAGGACTGACTGACGTGACTGGTGAACTTGCATTATCACAGGATTGTCGATTAATACTGTACTGTACCATGGGCGCACTGGTTCTTGCACTGACCCTTGCTCTAAACAAGGAGCAGGGGATATATAGCAGAGTGCGTAGGTGTGTGGTGCGGGCCTCCAAGGAAGCTAGCTGCACCATGTGCTTGACCCCCTTAGAAACAGTGATGGCTCGCTATAAGGCTGTCGTCCCCTGCTATAGAAGCAACAGTGAACCTCTATGTCTCCCACACATCGATTCAGCAGAATCAGATCAGCTTTGATTGAGGGATGAAGAGCTCGCGTGAGCACGTACACCACGTCCCTTGGCACATCTCTGTATCCTAGTCACCATGACCGCCCGATTAGGCACAGGCAGTATTAGGAAATCTTCTCTCGTGCGGTCTGAAACTCTGTCGCAGTACGGTCATACATCTTGGGCCTTTCAGTTTCGCTCTTTTCAGGCTGACTCGCGGCGTTTTGGTTCGGTTCTTCCTCGCTTTTCTTCTCCGCGATTCCCGTCGTCTCTCCCGGATTGGCATTACTTTCCTCCTCCTGATCCGCAGTCTGGCGTCCTGTGTCGTCGATGTTGCCGTCTACAACACCAACGACGCCCTCTGCTCGGACAATAGCAGTCGAACTCTGGCTTCTCAGAGGCGCCATTCTGCCCATGCCCTCGTCGAGCTGATGACTTTGCAAGCGGTCGAGACTGCGCTGACTGCGAGGCGAGTCACTCCCTAAGCCAGCAGTGAAAGTATGCGGACGAGACACGGCGCTAGGGGCGATGCTCGCGGCACCGTCCTCATCTTCCTCGCCGTCCGAGCTGGCACTCCTGGCCATATTAGCAAGCGGGCTCTGTGGTCGTCTTGCGGTGGTTGGACTCGAACTCTGCCCGTGTTCGGCTTCCCGGGAGTCAGTGCTCTTCATCACACCGGGAGCTGCGAAGACGGCCCTCGTGCTCGCGTCATCAGCAACCATGCCACTGCGTCCTGTCATCGCGCTGGCAGCATCAGAGAGAACAGGCGTGTGTGGGCCGCCACCGCTGTCATCGCGGAGATGAGAGGCCGTCTTGAACTTTGGTATAAAGCCGGCCGAAAGTAGAGACGCATTTGGAGACGTGGCTCGCTCGTCATGAGCTACTGTCCGACTCGTCATCGCCTCCGGTGACTCGGTTGACGGCATTGGGTGTTGCGGCGGTATTATCGGGGGCACGAAACGGCCTTCAGCTTGCCCCCGATCGGTCACTGAAATGGTTCGTTTTCTCCCACGAGTCCGTGACTCGCTTGTCGTCCGTTTCGTGCTCGAACTTCGTTTTCGGCTCGGACCTCGTTTCGTGGACGTCATTTCAGCTAGGCCCGCTTCCACCTGTCCATCAGTCCCGATAGGTTGTCGCGCTGTCTCTGTGTTTCCTTCTTGCTCTGGTGCAGGGCCCGGAGGCTCATCGACCAATTGCCGGGCTTCTTCAGCCTCTTCTTCCCTCTTCAGCGTTGACTCGTCGTGCTTGCTTCCCCACCCGCTCCACATCGCGAGGCCGTAGCTCTTTCTCTTCTTCTTTGCCACCATGTCCTTGTCTGTCCGTCGCCCAGCAAGCGCACTAGGAGGTGGACGCTCGCCAGGGTCAAATCCCATGATTTTCCCACTAGACAGAGCTTTAACTCGCTCCTTTTGCACTCGCCTCCTCGTGCTTGCATATTTCGCGTCCCACAAAGCCTTGGCCTCAAGCCATTTCCTCACAGGGCCAGGCTTGACCACCCCGACATCATCGGGGTGCAATTGCAGCGCGGGCAGATCATGCGGTTCGGCCAGGGGATATATTCGTCCATAGCGATCTATCCTTTGCCGAATCATGTTATTCTCAAACGGCGGTATCGGATCGCCAGCCCGGCCAACGCTCCCCGTCGCCTTACTTGCATCTACCTTGGCCCTCGAGATGCTGTCTGCCGAGGAAGCGACACCTGCCTCGATCGGAGAACTGGTCTCTGTCTGGGATGAAATGATCGATATGTTGTCGTCATCCACGATTTCAATCGCGCGCTTTTGCGCCTTTGCCAGCACCCACGCCCCAAATTGTGCGATCGAACGATACATGAACTTGGCCGGCCGGGTAAATGATAGAGTCGGTGCAACGTGGCACAGGTCGTCCCATACCTGTAACTGGACTGGTGTAGGTTTGTACTTGTTCAATATTCTGTCACCTGGATCGTATCGCGATCTGTAAGCGGCGCCCAGAGGATATTTCGAGGGGTTTGCCATCTTGTGAGCGAGGTAGATCTGTTCATCTCGTAGGATCTCCGCACCGCCGGTCAGAATCAGGATCGGGGGAAGGCCGCCGAGCGATGGCTGTAGGACGGGTGATACCAGTGGATGAGCCAACAGCTGGTTTGTCGTATACATCTGGATCTGGTCTTTCAGCACAACCCGCTTTCCATCCAGCTCGATGGAGAGGGGAAGCTGAGAACCGGGCTTGACATCGCCACCGTCTTGAGCTGGGACAGTCGTGGTTTCATGGCCGTCTTGTGCGATTTTAGGTGAGCCATCGTCGCCCTTGGCAAGCCTGCTGATAGTCGCGATTTCTTCGTCATTCGGAGGCGGCCAAGCAGCTGATGGCTTTTGCATAAACCCGTAAGGGGGGATGTAGTCGAGTTCAGCAGCGCCGCTCAAGCTTGGGAAGGAGTGCGAAAGGTCGACCCATGGCGAAATGAGGATCGCACCCGCAGGCAATGGAAGTGCTTGATCCCTCAGCATGCATAGTATCGACACGATCATTCCCCCGCCAGCTGAGTCTCCTGCCAGAATGATCTCAGTTGCGTCGTGCATGTCCAGCAGATAGAGATAGGCAGCAAGACAGTCTTGCAGTCCAGAAGGGAACGGAAACTGCGGTGCCAATCTATACCTCGGCGCGAACACTCGCGCTCTGAGTTTCCGAGCATGTCTTTGCATCTGGTAGCGGTGTTCGTCCACGCTACCGAAGAAATATCCTCCCCCATGAATGTACATCATGATTCTCCTACTCCTTGATCCCTGTCCCTTCTGCTCGTTGTAGTGTGCACGCATTTCGATCCATTCTGCCTTTAGCTCACCTCCTCGGGGCCGCCACTGCCACCACTTTGTACCGCCGACTGAGTCAACGCCGGCCGGGCCCAATTGGTCGGTGATGGTACGGGCGGCCTTCGAGAGGTAGTCGTCCGGGACCGTGACATTCTCGGTCCTGACCCAGGAGGGGCTGGGCACCCACTGTGCCGTGAAGGCCTGTAGGTCCTCGACTGTGTGGTGGGAAGCGTATTTGAGGAAGGTCCGGATCAGATGCAGGCCTTCATCGTACGAGATGTGGGCGGTGGGCTTTTCACGGCGGTCCTTTCGGTTCGCGTACTGGATGTTGGATTAGCCCAGCCTCACGCGTCCGGGGAGCGCGCATACGTGAGATATATATGTCTTTACCACGGTCGGAGTGACAGCGGCCCCGACCGCAAAGGTAGTGATGGTCATACTTATTCACTCCTGACATTGGCGTCGCACGAAGGCTTCATGCTCGCCGACGTGGGATTCAGGTGAGCGGGTAGTGACTGAACTGAGGCGGGCAATGCAGTTCCAAAAGCGGCCAGGCCGCCAGCACCACAGAGCGATGCAGCGACGTCATCGCTCATCTCTGGGCTTGTGCGGTGCTTGTGCGCGGTACGGGCTGCGGGAACGGCACGCCTACTGGTTGCTCTGTGATTGCCCTCCTCCCCTTACGTCCGGGTCTTACCGATTACACGGGGCTTCAACAGTGTCACTGTTGCGGCTCTCAACAAGTCTTGGCGCGATCACGTGCACACCCGTCCACAGTCATGTTCAGCGTAATTCATCGTTTTGTAGTACGTAAGAATCATTTATCCTGGAGGCCAACAGTCGCTCTGTGCAGCCATGCACAGAGGCGTCGAGGGTTCCGGCAGAGTACTCATACAAGCGCGCGACTCACAGCGAGCAGTTGAGATGGAAGGCGCAGGGCTGTTACAGAGCTGCATATTTAGCTCCTTCGTCACCTATCACATCGAACTTACCTTGTACTTAGCCCATCATCAAGACAGTACGACTGAATCACAGAACAGAAGGCTCCAGTACTGCAGTAGCCTTTCAGGGCAATGCCAATCCGCAGAAGCCAGTTATGGCTCAGGGGCCTCCTATGCGCCTCGTTGGCTCAGCCTCCACCATGCTAGGGTTCAGTTTGATAATGTGCCGTGGCAGGCAGTGATTCGCCTAGCCAGCTTCGCAGCGCTTTTGCAGAACTCGGCGGCGGGATATGCATAGCCTCTTTCTGTCGAACATGAATAGGCAGGCGTGCCCC
Organism: Phialophora tarda; assembly: GCA_016109495.1. Taxonomy (NCBI): domain Eukaryota; kingdom Fungi; phylum Ascomycota; class Eurotiomycetes; order Chaetothyriales; family Herpotrichiellaceae; genus Phialophora; species Phialophora tarda. The sequence continues at coordinate 129,049 of JADWPL010000023.1, read as the reverse complement.
GAGATGTCAGTCCCACGCAGCGCTAGCTTCTCTCTGTGGACGCTTACGGGACGCTACAAAGCATCATGTTGGTATTCATGCGAAGTGGTAAGTACAGACCTGCATATTTGTTCGTGGAGAGTCTGCTGTGCTGACATTGTCCCAGCGACTGGGGTAACGCAAGAACTCGACGTTTGGAGCACTGATACCATTGCCCATATTAAGTCTCGACTAGAGGAATTACTCAATGTCCCCCCCCCGAACAACAGAGACTCTTATATGGAGGAAAAGAGCTCAAGGAAGGGAGAACTCTCTCGGACTACGTTATCCAGAGTAACGCAACACTGGCTCTTGTTGTTCCTTTCAAAGGTCAGGCTGCGCGCTCCACTATCCCCGTCGCGTCAGCAATTCGTGACCGGGCTTCAGCAAGGGCCAGTATTCAAGCATGGAAGACCAAAGCGAAAGAAGGGGGTTTTGATGATGATATCTGCATCGTAGACCCGGGTGCTCACTACACCGAGCTCTCTTGCCTTGAGCAGGACGTGGTGCAGACGTCCGAGTACTTCGATTGCCAAGGGTTGTACGATTCTGCCTTCGACGATAAGACCACCTCACTAACTCGGCGCCGCAATGGGCTGTCGCTAGTTCCGAAGTGGATGTGGGAGTCATTCCAAGATAACGCTGCTGAGGACCCTCGTCTGTTCTCGGACGAGCACAAAGAGCACCGGGAATCTTCCCAACAGACACTGCATTCGCTGTGGACGAGTTATCTCATCTTCTGCCGGGTATTGGCAAGCTTCGACACCCTCAGCGAAGCTAATTTCTGCACAACTTACTACAACATTCTGCTTGAGGAGCAACCTAACGGGAACGTCGCTGAAATAGTGAGAATCCCTCGTGAAACCTTGGACAATGTCAAGACTGGAATAGAGGCAGCCACGGCGCAAATATGCAATGCTGATATCCACCCTGACGTGATCCACGAGTGTCTACTCAGATGCGTTGAAGAACCGTGTTCTCAACTGCTGAGCATCTTACACCTCCAGATTCCCGATTCATCAATGTCTACTACCGCAATCTTGGCTCGATGTCGAGCGTTGTCGTTGCTGGCGGACGTTGGCCTTGTGTCATATGTTGGCTCGCATGCGACTCGTTTCGACCTCGAACATCTCGGCAAACAGATCTCGACCATGGCGGTTGGTAATTGCAATAGCGACTCGCTGCACTTCGAGTGCCGAACACGACCACTGGCCTGTTTAAGGGACTTCCTCGATAAGGAGCAAGTCTGGGTATTCAGGTGCAGCGTCGGTCGGCTCCCGGTCGGGGGTCCAAAAAAGTACGCACACCGAAGGCTATCCATCCTCACCCATATTGAGGAGTTTGCAGATGTTTGGGGCCCGGTATGGTCAATGTTAGCCGACAAAGGTCCACCAGGGTCGATCCGGCAACACAACGTTTCGAAGGGAGTTATCTGCCGCGTCGAAGAGGCAACAACTCAGAATGGGAGGCCAGTCAAATGCCACTGGTATCCTTGGGGACAGTTTCAGGTGCGACGTACGACCCGTCTTTTGTCCTTGTTGAGACCACTCTACCTTGAGAAGGACGATCTACTTTTAATTGGCTCGTTTTTCAGGAACAACCGCGGTTGTGAGTATACGCTCGACCAATTTGAAAGAAACTATGGCCATAAAATGGGTGTCCTTGGTGGTGAACGCGCAGTGTGGGAATCAGAGCTCGACTCAAGGAGTGGTGGCCTCTCATTAAGTAAGATCTTTGGTGTCTCCATATCAGGCACCCAGAAGAGACGGCCGCAGACTAGCCTCAAGCAGCTCATTCTAGCCAGATGGAAGACGGCGCCGCAGACAGCAAATCCTGGAATCTTGAACCAATACCTCGGAGTGGAAATCAGCCATTGCACAGGAAACGCACGACGAGTGCGGATCAAAGATCTGCTCCTCATGTCAACTGTACGGGCATTGCTTGAACTTCATTTCCCGAGATGGCCGAGCCTCTCATGGGGTGACGCATTCCTTGCGGCATTGGAAAGCGACGACCCAGAAGCTGTCTTCAATGTATGGATGAAATACCAGGCGGACAGACCCGAGATGGCAGCACTCGTTTGCTCGGTGCTTGAAACTCTTGACAAGACCGGTAGAAGGGAAGACGGACTTGCTGCTGCATTCCTCTACAATCGACACGAGTCCTCAATAACTATCGATGGTCACCTCAACGACTGGTCAAGTCTGCTTCGAGATTCACACTTGATGGCCACTTACGCTATTATTAGTGGTGTGTGCATTGAGTGCCACACGCCCGATCATAGCACTGCTACCTGCAACGGCGGCGCGGCCTTTACCGTCCTGGGAACGCGGCTGGGGGTGGCCACTGCGGCGACTGCTGAGGCGACTCCTGAGGTGATCAAAGTGCAACCTCATGGTCAACTTTGCAGAACCCTCGAAACGCCCGATGCCCAGACACTACGCATGATGCCCGTTGGCAATGGCGCGCTTGCGAGGGCTTACTTGTCCAGCAACCTAATCGCTTCGGGGCAAGAGATCAGAGACGTGACTGTTCAGGCCGGACAGCTGTACAACGTCTTCCTACTCGCTTCCGATAAAAGCTTTGCCGGTATGAAAATCGCACGATGTCGGACTCAGGCCAGTCAAGCCGGACGCACGCGGCGCAACTTCTGGAATCGGTTATCAGGAGCATTCCTAGGCCCTGGCCACTTTGAATACCCGAGAAATGCTTTAGCCATTCGACCTGCTGACCATGGAGTAGCCTTGCTGGGCCCTGTTGCAGGACCTCAGGTGCCAGGTCCGAGCGCGCACGTAACTACAGACGATGCCTGCGTGCAGGACGCCATTTCGAACGGGGCTCCTCACAACCTCAATCCTCCGATTGAAACCACGACAACTCCTAATTTGATACCGCCGCGACTGCCATTTTAGTGGGATATTTAATGCGACTGCGTGGCCTGACCAACGATCGCCGTCACCACAACATAGCGCTAGGAATGGGAGGCCACTCTGTTCTCCGATTTCCGGGCCAAATACTGTCTGACGAGGCTTTCAGCACTGGCACCGCCATGCATACCCCACATCGCAATGTCTCACGTGCCAGCACAGCTTACGATGCCCAGTCTGATATCAGTGGTCGCTCTAGTCTAACGAAAGACATGGAAAACTGCCAGATAGATGACCTTGAGGAAGCTTTCGGTAGGGCGGGCTTAGGTTACGACAACACCAATTATGACGCCGACCACGGCTTTGAGCTCGAAGCTGGACTTAGTACGAGTACTGTCCACCCTGCCTCACCCATTCAAGATATCTTGTCGGGTTCAAACAGAGATAGCTCGGTTGGCAACGGTACAGATGCGGCATCACTCACTTCCCAAACAGTCAACTTAGCCAGCCCGGAGACCTCCGACGTTGTGTGCCTCAGTAGCACCACCGATGCTGTGGAATTTCCTGATACAAGTCGCGAAGAATGGCACGTATGTTTGGGAACTTGCGAAAGATTGAAAGAAACAGCGAATGGGGCGTCTATTGATGTGTGATAAGCCAGGGGTGCAAAGACGATGGCAGTGCGACAGAAGTACGTATCACAGTCGGAGGGTTCTAACCATGATGGGGAGTAAGAGAAGAGAGAAGTCAGAGAGAGAGGGAGGGGTTCGAGAGTGAGAAAAGGAACTCGCAAGTCTCAAATAGCCCTTTATTTGGTGCAGACGCTTGGTTACGATTCTTTACAGCTTGAAGGGGATTCGCCACTAAGCTTACATACGTAGAGACTACTGGACGCTGGAGGAGCGTGCACCGACCAGATCTCCCCAGTGATATCAGCGAACGTTCAAGTCACCAGAAACATGTGCCTGCGATATGTCGGAAAGTAGAAAAGGTAACTCCTCTGGCTGGGGCAGACGGGTGAAGGCAGCGATCGGAGATGTGAACGACCAACCAATTCCCCGTTTGTTCATGATGCAGTATGTGCCAATATACCTGCTGCCAGCGTACTGTATTGGGTGCAAGCACGTTATGTACGAGTCCAATGTCTGTCAGAACGGCACTCGTCCACCTCCTCAACGCACCGGACATTAGCGAGTCCTGTAAGAACCCCTGGACTCACTCTCCCATCTCGATACCGGATGGATGCCCTCCGTCTCTCGGTCAGAATGGAGGCCGACGATTGGCAGGATGACAAATCGAACATCTCGCAAGATTTGGAGAATATAGCGACCACTCTCTCACTCGCCTTGCGGGTGTGGTAGGTAATTAATTACAGTACATACATATGCTGTAGGATCTGCTGTAGGATCTTCCGTGGCGTCAAACCTCGTCCAACCTCGTCCTCAGCTACGACATTCTAGCACAGTGCCCTAATTACTGCCTCCGCCATGGCCGCCACAAACGGGACTCACGCGACGAACGGGACGGGAAGCCCAGAGATCATCTTATATACGAACCATGGCTGCCCGTGGGCTCATCGCGCCCACATCGCCATAAAGGAGCTGGGCCTGCCCTACAAGGAGGAGATCATCGACTTGGATCGGCCGCGTGATCCGTGGTATCTCAAGGTGAATCCGGTATGTCGTCGGCCAGTATCCTACATGACATGATATGCTTTGCTTCGTAAACCCGCCACGACGCTCCTGTGTATCTGTGTATCTGTCTACCTGTCTACCCCCCACTGACTTCTTCTCACCCAGCGCGGCCTCGTCCCCAGCATCAACTACAACGGCGAAATCATCACCGAGTCGGCCGTCGTGGCGCAATTCCTCGCCGACGCACATCCATCCCCCTTGCTCCCTCCCTCCACGGGGCCCGCCAACGCGCTGTCCCGCGCCCGCGTGAATTTCTTCGCCGACACATTCACCACCAAAGCAGTCCCGCACATTTTCGCCGGGCACCGCGCCCAGACGGACGCCGAAAAGGACGACGCCGCCGAAACCCTGGTCGCGGCCGTGGTCAAGGAACTGGAGCCTCTTTTCACGTGGGATGCCGCCAAGGGGCCCTTTTTCGGGGGCAGTGATCGGCTCACTCTCGCCGAGGTATGTCTTTCTGCCCGCCCCGGTTCTGATACTGTTGTCATTTAGAGGCCTTGATTTCTTACCCCGGCGCGATTGTAATTAACAATTGTATCCTGTTCAGGCCCTAACCGGCCCGTTCGTGCTCCGACTCCTCGCGCTCAGCAAGCCCGAGTACGGCGTGCTGAGTCCCAAGGTACACGCCCTGCTCGCGGAACGGGCGCCGAAATTCAAGGCCTGGGCGTCCAAGGTCGTCGAGGAACCTAGCGTGACGTACATTTGGGATGAAAAGACCGTGGCCGAGAGGACCAAGGCCCGGTTTGCCAAGTTGGCGGCCGAGAAGAAGCTCTAGGTCTGCAACGGACGGACAGGGCGAGGGATTGATTGTCAGGACGGAGGAGACAGGAACATCAGTGGGGTAGGATACTGGTTAAGAGGCTCTGGCGATGCATTGATGTTCGGGCTGAAGATTTCGCTTCAGTCTTGTTTGTGCGTGTACTGTAAGTAAGGACCTCGTACTGAAGTGCCTTCACCTGAGGCATACTATGCGAAATGAAAATCACGTTACGGTATCTCCATTCAATCTATCAACTATCTTCATGCGATATGCGATATGCGATATAGGGTATGCGATATGCGGAATGTGATATGCGGAATGTGATATGCGGAATGACAACCTAACTTACACGGTACTTACATTACCTGTAGAGTACTTAGTACCTTGTCTACTTACTTAACGGTGCTTACATTACTATAGAGTACCTGCTTAGTACCTTGTCTACTTAGTTACCCTCTACCCTCTACCCGACCCGCCTACTCGGTACTTACTTCCAGCGTGCCATGACCGTGACCGTGACATAGCATGATTAATACCTACCTGGTATGCCCGTGTGAATGAAAATAGCCACCTAGGTATGTGACGGAGTAAATCACGACCATTCTGCAAAATACATAGTACTTAATTGATTACTTGTAGAAAGACGAAACAAGATCCCCTCCCTTTCTATTCGGATATATCTATTCGGATATACCTATTCGAATACACCCATTCGGATACACCCATTCGGACACACCCATTCGAATACTATACAAGTTGTCTCGCTCGGTCAGCTCTCAGCCTCATTCGGTCCACAGTACTACATATATATACATACATACGTAAGTACAGTACAGTACAGGACGTTAGACCAGTTAAGAATTTCCCTTGCAAGATACGATACGATACGTATGTAGTTCTAAACGAGTCCGACGCCGAGTCCGACGCCGAGTCCGACGCCGACATTGGCATCTCATCTCATCTCGCCGTGATACAGTAAATATTTCTGTGCCGGACGCTCAGCCCTGTATGTACATACTCTGTATTTGGTTTCTCTGAATGGCCTTGTCGGGAGATTCCACGGCTAAAACCTGTAAAGACTGCCATCCTTTCCATTTCTGCCTACGGAACTCTCTGCAAACCCAACTAGCACGCTTATGCAAAGGTATCGAAGCTGAGGCCAATACTCGTCCTGGAGAGACAAGAATACTCGGTACAAGGCTATGAATTCTATTGAATCGAGAGGGTGTGAACGCTGAAAATAGGATACCATCCTCATCTAAAGGACTGAGGAGATTGCTTGATGCCTGAGTCGGCGTCGACCTCGACGCCATGCATATGAACGCCCCAATTCCTACGCTATGCAATTGCATTACAATCTCCCACCGGGGCTGTCAAGATGTCGCATCACAACACCTTCTCCTTCCCTTTGCTGCTGGAGGCATTGATCTCTCTAACCTTTGGTTTCGGCTCTTGAAAGTTATGTAACCGCTCCCCGAGCAGATACACCTCGTCCCTGATCATGACTCTCCACTTTTCCACTTTCGTCCTCATGAACATTGCCCCGACATAGCTGACCATCATCCACAAGAACAATGGGTACGCGAACCGATACATCCGCATCTGTTTCTCCGTGTCGTGGACACCGAAGACCGTGATGATGAGTTTCATATAGGTCAGAGGGAAGAGGAGGAGTACGAGGCACACAGTACTGGCGGGGAGGACGAACGCCCGGGACGCCAGAGGAATGTCTGCGTGGAAGATGCCGTTGCGGGTGATTGCCCGAAGAGCCCTGGCAGGGCGGGAGGTGGGTCTAATGGCGTGGGTCAGCACCCGAAACAGGAGCTTCAGGTAAAGCAGGCCAATTGTCCAGGATTGGAGGATATAGATCGTGGCACCGGGGAGGCGTTTATTGTCCGTTGTGGTCGCAGCCGCTGTCGATGTAGACGCGTCTTTGGCCCTGTCTTGGTTGACGACCTCTAGCATGCCAAAGACCGGCATGTGAATGTACAGTTCCGTCACCAAGGCCATACCAAAAGGCAGCACGATGGCAGTGAAGATGCTTAGGTAGGCCAAGCCAAGACCGTGCAGACTCGATCGCAGGATTTGTTGTCCCGAAGAGTTGACTTTCGCTCGGAGGTAGTCTCTGGCTGGTTTGGCGTAAGCTATTGCATATCCAGCCGCCGCAAAGATGTGAACGCCGACGGTGAAGGCGTAGAGATCGTTGGGTGGACGGTCCGATTGGGACAGCAGCTGAGTCACTTTTCTGCCGACCAGCAGAGGCCCGATGGTAAAGGTCACTCCTGTCGTCGCTGCGAAAAGCCACAGCAGGGCAATGAATGTCGTGATCCGGCTTCGGAAGTTCGGTGGGAGATAGACCTTTGTGAATTGAGGATCTTTCTTGCCATGCATCCCGAAATCTGCATCCGGCTGGCCATCCACTCTCTCATTCTGCTCAGTTACTTCGAGGAAGACATTGCGCCCTTTGGCGATACGCACCGAGTCAGATGCCGGGGCTCGAACGTAGATGCCGTCTCGTTGCGGGTCGGTTGTCCTGTCTTTGGTGAACAACCTCCACGGGAATCCGCTCGGATGGGTGTATTGTTCCTCCTTGCGCTCCTCTCCAAACAGGAAATTCGTCAGTCGCAGTGACCGAGCGCATCCTCGAAACCACCATCTATACATTGCCGAGATCTTCTTGGACGGCTCGGCCTTCCGAAGGATGAAAGGAAGTAAGAAGTTGTAGAAGACTATGTCGATGGGAAACGCCAGCCTGGGTTCTGGTGTAGACCATCTGATGGGTAGCACGCCGCCAACCCAGTCTATCGACCACACGACGCCACCCAAACATAGCGTGACCAGACCACCGTAGACCAACGCCGAAAACGCAATCTTTCCCAACTGTGCAGGTACGGGTCGCTCAAGAACGTCGCGGACTGGATGAAACGTCGGATCGTCGGGATCGCGAATAAAGTACAGGACTCCTTTGCGCATGATCTTCCGGCAGATCGATACGAAAAGGGCGAAATGAAACATGTAACATGTGCCAATGAACCAGTGGATGAATACTCCCGTCAGCGGCGTCTGCGTCATAAAGGCAAGGCGGCTGGCAACGGTGGCGTTGGCGAACAGAGGAAGAAGTGCTAGGTCCAGTAGCAGTCCGCAGTAGAGCGGAAAGACCAACATTTCGATCCCGATGATGACAATCACTTTCATCACGCCACCTGCTTGCCGAAGGGAATCTGCAAAGTATCCTTCGACCTTCTCGTTGTCCTTCAGCCCAAGAACCAAGTGGGCAACCTCGAGGAACACGATCCCCGCGACAGCGAACAAACCATAACCAAGGATGATTGCAAGAATCCGGTCTTGATTATTCCACTCGGCTAGGGAAGGATCGAGCTCGTCGACACTGAGCGTTGGTTCGGCGGAAAGATCAGCGAATACAAGGCTCACGAAGTTCGATGCGACCTCTTTGACTTGTGGCAGCTTCTTCAAGACTTCAAGAGCAGACTTCAGTGATTGTCGAAGGGACACCAGAATGGTGCCAGAAATGGGGTGGTCGGAGGTCAGAGTCTTTTGTACCTGGACTGCCACGAAGGCCGTGCCATGTAGTGCATCGCGTAGATGGGTTTTCAGGGATATAAGGGCATGGTGCGATTGCATCGAAAAGTTTGGTACATCTGGTCTGAGACCAAGAAAGGCCGCGGCCAAAGTCTTCTCCAGTCGTGTACCGCTTTTCTGACTCAGGTCGCGGGTAAATCCTTCTATCGTGGCAGTGTCGAGAATTCGGCCAAGCGACGGTGAAAGTCCAGATAGGGCTGCTCTCATGAGCTTCATCGGCTGGCTGAAGAGGATCCCGGTAAGCCCAGCCACGAAAAAGATGACGTCGACAACAATATCTGCCGAGCGCGACAGAACGAACAATGGTGCCCGCACAAGCATGAGAGTCGGCTGCGACAGAAACAGAAGAGCAATCTTTCCCCACATATATGGGAACCAGAAGCTCATCGTCAGTGTGATTATGATGAGTAGGAAGGAGAAGAGTACGTTCTGGACCATGCCGAAGATGGGCCCTTCCATGCCCAGGAGTTCTAGCACCCCGTCAAGATCCTCTGCTTCATCTCCGGCATCATTCAGATCGACACCCATGAACATATTCGGCTCTCGGGGCTCTGCAGGTGGTGCCTCGATTGCGGGGGCGAGTTGAGGGATCTGAGGGGCTTCCCGGTTGTGGACAGGCACAAACGGTGCTTCTGCGTCGACGTCCTCCACGATGCGTTCCTCGTCTTGCGCATCAGCATGCGGGTTATCACGAGCTCCCGTGGCTCCCGGCGTGTCAACTTCAACGTCCGTATGCCAGAGCCACTTTGCGATTTTTCCAATCAACGAGTTATCGGGGATAGGCTCTTGATCGATGGGAACAGCGATTCCTTCGGCCTCGATTTCAGGTGCGTTGTCGAAAAGTGCTTCCCGAAGATCAGTGTCATGGAATTCTCCTCTGGGATGCAAGAAATCCGTGCCATTGGAGGAATCGGGCGTGGGCATAACTGGCCCATCTGAGTCGGTCGCATGTTCACGGGCATCAAGCCGTCCTGATGGATGTGCTGGCTCATCGATGCTATCTGGGTGTTGGACGAACGAGACTCTCCTCCCCAGAGGCTCTGCTGAGTCTGTTTCACTTTGATCCATATATTGCTGCAATTCCGGTTGCCATCGGGCGGGTCCAGCGCCACCGAACGCGAATTGCAACGGCAGGGCTTCTTGCGCCTCGGTGGGAGAGCTATCCAAGGAGCCCACGTTAATGGCCTGAGGTCCCAAAGTCGTGAGAGACGAATCTTCCGGCGGATGATGGCTGCTAACACTGTGCCGTCGGACTGGCCGACTCTCGGTATCATCAGCAGTTGCGCTGCTCTCACCGACAGCCTCGTCGAGGTAAGCATCTCCTATGTCCTCGGGGCTCGTCAACAAGCTCTGTGACCGGATCGGCGCAAGTGGCCTTTCGATTCCATTGCCGGTATCGTTCAGTATATTATCATCCGTTAGTGCTCGACGCCGTCTAGGAACAGCTATTGGCCTTGCTGCGGGGTCCATGACCACCCCTTCACCCGCAACATTTGCCTCCCCGCCCTGGCGGCGATTCCGTGGTCGAAGACGACCGATGTGGGCTCTCTCGTTCTCGGCTTGCCGTTCTTGAGGATCGTCGAGAGCATCAGGGTCTGGCATGTTCAAGATTGGTTGCTGATTGATGACCCATTCCCGAATGAGGAACACAAGGATAAAGGCTGTGACCAGCAGTACGCAAATCAGCTGGCCTTCGACAACGTCAACGGTTGCATTGTTGACCATACGCGAACCTGACCAAGCGGATATGAATTCAATGTCCGAGAGTAGCGAGGGAGGCCTTGTGGACATCTCAGCCGTTTCAGCCGCAAAGTCTTGCTCATCGCCAGTTCCAGCAACTTGTCCTAGACGGGGGATGAAGATGGACAGCAAAAAGCCGACGATCCTACCAATCAAGCCCTGGCCCATGATGACTCGCGCGATGTCCCCCAGTGATAACAGCATGGGAGGGAACACTAATGGTATGCGCTCAAGGTAGTCCGGGACAGTGAAGTTGGCGAACAAGGTTTGTGACGCTCGAGCTGCTGAGCCTGCGGCAGTTGTATTCGACATCACCCCCTCGGCCACTTCCATGCTGGGATGGCTCGGGGCACTACCGTCCGCAAGCCAAAGGAAACCACGCCAGACTTGTCGGATGCACCAAGGCAAGAAACAAGTCCAGATGATGCCCACCAGCAGGTAACGTGTCCAGCGCGCCAATTCTCTAACTGCATGGCGGGCGAGTTTGCGGATAAAGAGGGGGAATGGTAACCTCGCGGGCATGGACCGGTTGTAGAGTTTGGTGAATCGAAACGAGGTCTTGCACAGTTCACAGTACTTCTTCTGGGAATGAGACAGCCATTCCATCAGACATTCTTGGTGAACGAACTTGATGCTGCCAGAGCATTTGCACGGGTAGTAGAGCGGCTGAGCGACGGTGCCTTCGCCCCGGCATATTCGACAGTAGTTTTGTTCCTCCTCATTTGTCTCGGAGCGCTTGAGCGTCGTCTCGTAGTCCAGCCCAACAGGGTGACCGTCTTCGAGAGGATTCAGCGACATCTTGCGTCGTGCTGCAGTGTGCGGAGTAAGGCAGAGACGAAGTGCATATCGAGTGGCGTGCCTGCATTAGATCATCTCGATGAATGGGTTCTAGGGGCGGGCGGATGCAGAGGAGGTTCTTGGTTCGCGTAGATTAGAGGGACTATGTTCGGGAAGAGGGAGAGAAGAAGTTGAAAGAAGTTGAATGTTTGTTTAATAGGTTGTAGTGATAACCGCAGTCTCATCCTCCAGTGACTGTCGAGACTTGTCTCCAAATGTGAGCGCGGTACGGTGAAGTATTCGGTATCTCCGAAGCTAGTTACGGTAAAGCATAAAGTCACCTTTTGCATTCAAGAAATTACTTGTCTCGGCAGTCACTGTCCATGCGCGGTCGACACGCTGACAGCAGCTGAGTATGGACCTACTCTATACCTTCGTATTTCACACCGCTATGCAGGCACTTTAGTAGTATGTATAACTCAATCTAGGCTATCTGTCGGCTATCTTTATAGGTTATATTACGGATCTGTCTTTAAAATAGTGTCTTACTACAGGTGACTATCGAGGACGTCATTATATGGTATTGTAGCGAGCGAGCGAGGTAAAAAGCATTCATGCAGTAGTGCCAGACCTGCTGTCAGCCGGTCGACCGCACGTGGGAGATAGCGGATATGGGTGGAACAAGGAAGAGCAGATGGCCCGGGGAAATTTCTCATAGGCGCCACTCGATGGCATCTGTTATTCTGCGCTTCGCTCATCCTCTGTCATCTATGCCCGGTATTTGATGGCGTTCACCCGCTCTCCATGCAATATCTTCGTGCAAGCCTACACAATGGGCGGTCCGGGGAATGACGCCAGCGCCCGCCCTTACAAACAATAGCTGGCCTTCCCAGCAAAGTCATTGCGAAATCAGTCATCTCATCGTCAAAATTGGCTTCGCCTTATCAGCCCAACTTGGCTTGCCGATTGGAAGACCACAGTCGGTTAGGCGCCCCAGCTCCCCCTCCACGCCGCCTCCAGATCCCTTCCTTCGTCGGCCAGTTTCTTCTTCTTCTTCGCAATCCCTTCCTTGACACACTCAGCCACATCCTCCGGATTGGTGCCACGTTTCCGTTTATCCACTCTCTCCTCGCCTAATACCGTGTCATCGGCAATCAACTTGTATATCTCGGCGACACCCTCAAAGATGCCGGCCATATTCCTGCCATTGCTGCCTACGGGGTTCGGAGCTTGGTTGTGGTGGCCGTTATGCCCATTCGCGTTGGAGGAGAGCACGGCGGCGCTAAAGCCGCCTTCTTCAGAGAACGTCTCATTGATCTGCCGCATTTCCTCCACCCAGCGGTATGCTTTGGGTGGCATGCTCACGAGCCCGGCTTCAGCCAGGTCCCGCGTCTTCGGGCTGAACTCGGCGAGATGCTCTTGGAGCTCCTTGAGCACGCCGCAGGTATGTGCGGTGGTGAAAGATAGGATGGACAAGGCAGTCATGCCCTTCGTGAGAGACGCGAAACAGGATTTCAGCGCCGAGGCTTGGCCGATATTCGGGCCGAGCAATTTGATGTTCAGAAGTTCGATGATGGAGGAGGTGAGCAGTTCCTCGTATTTTGGGCCTGAAATGACAAGGGAGGGCTTCTTCCATGTTTGATCCTGCTTGGTCGACGGGGGGCCTCCGATGATACCGCCGTCGAGGAAGTTGATTGGTATCGGGTCTAACTCGGGTTCCGACTCCTTCCTGTGGAAAGAAAACGTGCGCGAGATGGACAGCCTTCGGGGTGAAGCCGGAGACATCGGGGTGGAAAACATTGTGCCGATGGACTTCGCGCTTCGAGGTGAGATGGCGTTTAGATCAACGTAAGTTAGACTGGGGGCCTGCGAGGTTGCTGCGGTGCCTTTTCTCTCACTACGCCTTTTGATGGCTGTTTGTGAGCGGCATGCGTCCAGGACTCTTCGAGCTGTTGCGATGGCGTCTCGGGGCGGCACGATGCTAAGAACGATGTCGGATTCAGCCACTAATTGTTCATCGGACTCGAGAGCGGTGATCTGCGACGACTTGATGCGGTCGAGGGTATGCTGGCTTGGAGAGAGCTCAGCAAAGAGTTCAATATCTTCTGAACGACTATCTGGTGTGTAGACTTGCCTTCTGCCCGTAGCGACCGTGTAGACGGTATGGTCGTGATGGCGGAGGAGCCGGGCTATGCCCATGCCCATATCCCCAATGCTCAGGATCCCTACGGTAGGGTGGACCTGTGCGGACGAGGTCGCCATTGTTCTCCGGAGCGGGAAGGTCTGTAAAGAGGAAAGAAGAAGACGAGGCCTGAGAATGAAGGACCGTGTGCAAAGCATGAGGTGGAATTGGTAAGACGACGTTGGCCGTGCAGGTGTCTGAGCGCGTCACGGGTTCCAGTCAGCCGATGCCCCAGGATCCCAAAGCCCCGCCACGGCTGTCCTAGAAGGGACGAATGGGAGATCTCCGCCGCAAATTTACAGTACGTGCCCCGGAAGCCCGCTGATACTGATGGGATAGCAAGCGCAGGCGCAGATGAGGCTGCTTAAATCACCATCGTGAAATAGATATGAATACATATCTCTATGGGAGACTACATCCTGAATCTGCCATAATTTGTGTGCACGCCTTGGCGTCCGCCACTGATCCTTGGTCAACATAAAGCAAGATGTGCCGCGAAGTGGCCTCAGGGGCGGTTCAGAAGTACTAATACAGTAACGGACCGGCAGATACGAGGTACTCATCCAAGGGGTACCAGCCAAATGAACGCCGCAGTCTCTCCTCACGACATGTCATGCTGTTTTCTTGGACGTGAGCGAAGGATGTTGGCGGCTCAAGTCCAGATCGATGGTTGCTGATGTGCGTTGACCAACGCTGGTTGGAAACGAACTCGCACGACTCACTTACTCCTCGTTGCCTGCGTGTGCTCCAAGGCATTAATCCGATCTCTTTAGCTAACTACTCGAGTCCCTAAACCTTTTAGCTAGGGGAGCATTTTGAAATGAAAGGACTCGACAAGGCTACTGAAAGTCTTTGGGTCATGGGCCCTAATAGTTATACTCGGCAGTACGTTCCGACTGAACTCCTAAGCGACCAGAAGTGTGGATTGACACTGCGATCTGTGGCTATGGGTAAAATACCCGCTCTGTGTGCGTGACCCTCACGGTTTATGCGGGAAAAATTGAGTAATCCTCTTACATAATGTGCTACCTGCTAAACAGAATTATACATCATGTATGTAAGAGGTCAAAAAAGATGCATTGCAACGGATTTGAGCCGAAGGCGGGACCTTGAGGACTAGTTAGTTGAAAGATTCGAATTCTGAGTACGGGTTGGACTAACTCGAACCCGCAACCTTGAGGTTGGACTTTGTTAAGAGCCACACGCTCTACCGATTGAGCTACCCCGGCAGATCTCAGATAATTGTTGACCATTTTTGTGGTCACTAAATATATTAAAAGCGTTATGCTGTGTGGTGGGGCTCCTCCTTGAAACCCCAAAATAACCCCACCCAGTCACAAGTCATCCGCGCCAGGAGGGTCACCTTTATCCTACTACTCCCTACTCCCGCGTTTTATCGTTGTTCACTTTTCTTCAACAACTCATTACGCGGGCTTGACATGGTTTTCCACCAATATCTACTTTCCACCAATATCTACTTTCCACCAATATCTACTTTCCACCAATATCTACTTTCCACCAATATCTACTTTCCACCAA
>JADWPL010000023.1:60744-110393 GCA_016109495.1 Phialophora tarda | reverse complement strand
CCCCCCCCCCCCCCCCCCCCCAACATTACCAGCCGACAATCTGCCCACTGAGCCATAGGGAGGGTCCGATTCGGTACAGGATGTAGTTGCTGGGGATCTGGTGATGATCTCGGGGTTAGATGCCTGTGCGCGCCCGGAGAAGGTTAAGAGGCGGACTGACTTCGAGCAAGACAATACCCAGAGACAAAAGCTGCTGGCCCACGTTGAATTGAGCCTGGGTGATTCCCACATCGCGGAAGAAAAAGTCGGTCAAAGCACTCCCACTGCGCACACGAACGGTCAGAACGCTTGATCAAGTGCTTTTATTATCCTCTCCTCGGTCCACATACATGTTGGCCCTGTCCAGCTGCAAGACGATGAAGGAGAGCAACAGAAGAGGCATGATGATGAGATCGATCCTTGACGAGAAAGGTATTGTCAGCTGTTGAACATCGTTTTGAGAGATAGACAGGGCACGTACTTCCAGACCAGACGTTTCTCTTCTTCCTCGCTCCAGTCAGGGAGGGTCGCTTGGTCGGGGCCATCGCTTTCTTGAGAGGAGAGCCCCTTTTCCTGAACAGCAATAGCTTCAAGGGACTTCTCGGAAATGCCCAAAGCGGTCGTCGATGCCATTCTGTCGGATTGCCCACCGAGAATGGTGCAAAGTGTGGTAGAGGCGGGACGGGGTGGTATGGTCTGTACAGGCCTCTCTCGATCTCTAGACGAATGGCTCTTCAGGATATATGATATGTTTGACCTCGACACGGAGAAGAGAGTTATGTCGCGTGTCTCTCGTCGGTCTTTCAATCAAGGATCGCGAGGCTTACCGACGCTGCTTTGAGTCTCCATCAATCGTTCCGTCTCGCTCTTAATCTATTCACATCTCCCATGATATCTGTGTCTCCCACACTCACCGGCCTATAGGACATGGCTTATTCCATCCCTGAATGGCGCCAACATAGAGACCATCGTGGGTGGTGGAAACAAGTTCTCAAACCTTATCACGAGCCGTTATCTTTCCAGCCATGTATCTGGGGGTGGATAATAGAGGGAAATCTTAGGGCTTCTTGGGGCGGGCGACCCATTGCCTGCCGGATGGGTGACCTGGACTGCACACAACACAGTTCCACTTCTGACTTCGGCAAGGGTGATAACCGAGGCGGCAGGCATTGACAGTGTTGAATTTAGGGTGTGCTACTCCTATCAGAGCGTGGAAGGGCTCTACACTAACGGAGCCGAGAAGCTTGGATTGTCTCCATCCTCTCGGGGCATTCGCGACTCTGTTCGCCGGCTAGATTTGTTCCCTGATAGGTGATAAGATGGCGGGGCCCGTGTTCCAAGAGCACAGACCATTCATTGCCCTGGGACGGTCTCCTGCCCGTGATGGACCGTGGAACGAGCAGAAACACCTCACTAGACATGGCTTGTCTTTTACTGTCAACCAGCTACGTACCGAAGACCGGTTTCGCTGTAGGATAGTGTGAACGAAGCTCGAAAGAAACACTCCAATTTAGTCCTTTCATCATCCTCGTCTGGTGCAACCTGGAAAGGCCGAGGAGCGAAACAGTTAATGCTCATTCAAGATCAACGAACACAACAACAGCATGTCTGGGAAAAAGCCGAACTTCCTCATCATCGTCGCCGACGACCTAGGCTTCTCCGACTTGGGCGCCTTTGGGAGCGAGATTCACACGCCGAACCTCGATGGCCTCGCCCGGGATGGCCTTCGGCTCACTGACTTCCACTCGGCGGCCGCATGTTCTCCCACGCGCTCTATGCTCTTGAGCGGGACAGATCATCGTAAGTAATGTTTTACCAATGAGTTCTCAAGGTTTGTCTCGAACCGATACCCTGACCGCGGCGGGCCGCTCTTCATTTAGATATCGCCGGCATCGGCACAATGGCAGAGGAGATGCGGGAGTTCCAGAAAGGCAAGCCGGGCTATGAAGGGTACTTGAACGACAAGGTCGCCGCGCTGCCCGAACTGCTCCACGACGCCGGGTATTTCACCATCATGGCGGGCAAATGGCATCTCGGATTGACTCCAGACCGGTATCCATGCCGGCGAGGGTTTGACCGCTCATTTGCATTACTTCCTGTGAGTTGAGGTTGGGTCGGGAGGAACCAGCCCATAGGGGTTATATATGTCGAATGAACACCTTGACTGACTTCCCCTTCCAGGGCGCGGCCAACCACTACGGATGGGAGCCTCAGTTTGAAACCAACGATCGGCTCCCGCCGATTCTCAAGAACGCCTCGGTCTTCTACGTCGAGGATGACACGAACGTCGCGCCGGCCGACCTGGGTCCGGATTTCTACTCCTCAGAGGCCTACGCGGCAAAGTTGCTGGAGTACCTGACCGACCGCACCGAGCAGCAAAAACAACAACCCTTCTTCGCGTACCTGCCCTTCGCCGCGCCGCACTGGCCCCTCCAAGCACCGGTCAAGGACCGCCTCGACTACCGCGGCCGCTACGACCAAGGACCCGACGTGCTTCGCCAGGAACGGCTCGCCAAGCTGAAGGACCTCGGACTGATCCCCCGTGATGTGCGACCGCACGACGTGGTCACCCCCCCGCTGGACCGCCTGCTCTGTCGCGAATGGGACTCGTTGTCGGCAGAGGAGCGCCGGTACTCGGCGCGGACGATGGAGGTGTACGCGGCCATGGTGCAGAACATGGACGCCCAGATCGGGCGGGTGCTGGATCACCTGCGATCGAGCGGCGAGCTGGACGACACTTTTGTGCTGTTCATGTCCGACAACGGGGCCGAGGGACTGCTCATGGAGGCGTACCCGATCATCACGGAGAACATCTTCGACCACATCGCCAAATACTACGACAATTCCATCGACAACATTGGCGAGCGGAACAGTTACACCTGGTACGGCCCCCGGTGGGCGTCGGCGGGGACCGCCCCGGCACGTCTCTACAAGAGCTTCTCCAGCGAAGGAGGCATTCGCGTGCCCCTGATCCTGCGCTATCCTCCGCTCATCACCACGACGACGCGTGCAGGCGCCGGCCGGGTGGACCATTCCTTCGCGACCGTCATGGACATCATGCCCACCATGTTGGAACTGGCAGGGGCTCGACACCCGGGGGCGACGACGACGTACCGTGGTCGCACGGTGGCCCCGATGCGTGGACGCTCGTGGGTCCCGTACCTGACCGGTGGCCACCATCACATCCACGACAGCGAGACCGTGACCGGGTGGGAGCTGTTCAACCAACAAGCCCTACGGAAGGGGTCGTGGAAGATTGTGCGCATCCAACCACCGTTCGGTCCGGGGACGTGGCAGCTCTACGACTTGTCCAACGACCTCGGCGAGACGGAAGATCTGAGTGGTCGGCACCCCGAGAAGCTGCAGGAGCTCTTGCGGCATTGGGACGAGTACGTCAAGGAAGTCGGCGTGGCCGGCCAAGCGCCCCAGTACGGCGTTCTCAAGGTCGATGGATGAGTACATAAGCGGTATTAGTGAGGTGGACAGATGGGGGGCAAGGTTGATGGATGAGCACTAAGCGGGATTTATAGTGACTGGAAAGGCGGGCATTAGCAGGCAGTCAGTATTCATGGTCATTCCACACATCGCCGCCGGGCCACAGGTAGAGACCCCATTCAGGGTCGAGGTTGGTGGTCCACGAGGGATCGAGAAATGTGTCGTCGTCCCACCCGTCGGGGCCGCCCGGATGGTTCATCTCATTATCCAGCATGAGATCCGTGGTGGTTTCGTCATTGTGGTCGCTGGGCACCTGCATGGAGGAGCGTCCAGGTCCGGTTCCGGGTCCGGGCCGAATGGCACTTGCAGGAGGACCACCAAATGCGGTTGCGGCAAGGGACTGGACAGGGTGACGACGACCGTCTGAGACGAGACTGTTTGCGGCCAAGTTGGAAGCCGAGAGCTGAGATGTCGATGTTGGCGGATCATCGTTCTGTAGACCTCCTAGGTGGTCGTCGACGACAGAGGAGGAGGTTGCCGTCGTCGTCTTCTGTTTCTGTTTCTGGTAAGCCTTGTTGAGGGCATTACTCCAGCGCTGGGCCATGGGCCATGCCTCTTGAAGACTCTCCAAGGATTCGGTGGAGAATTCCAGAATCTCCATGGCGCGGGACGCCGAGGGACCGGCGGGGGAAGAACCTCCTTCACACTGCAAGAGGTGGTTCGCCAGCGAGCCACAGATGTAGATACAAAAGACGATAAAGGCCGGAAAGCCCTGGTGAGGCGACCGGAGCGCGAAAAACGCCTTGATCTGGTCGTGGAGGACCACCATGTTGCTGACCAACTCGGCCGTGATGGTGTTTCTTCTGCGTTGCTCGCATGAACTATTAGAACTTGACCCGCACAGGGACCCTCCTGCCTGGCCGCCGCCGCCGTCGCTGTCGTTGACCGCTTGAGTAAAGCTGCGTCGGAGGATGATGTTGCTCAATTTGATGATCATGACGATGGACAGATAGGCCAGATCAAGCCCCTCGGCCCGGAACCCACGGAGATTCCACACCGACCAACGGTGGCGCGGGGGCAGGGCGTCTTCAAAGTCTTGCAGCCGTTTCGAGAGGCGCGTGTATTCGTCCTCGCCCAGCGCCGTGTTGTCCACCCCGGGACTCTTGGGAGAGGATTGGTGGCCGATCTCGTTGCGGGCCACGCGCCGTGCAATCTGACCCCAGAGGTTATGGCATTGGATCAGAGTCGCGAAGAGAGACCGGGACCGGGATGGGGACGGCGACGACGACGACGACGTTTGTCTTGGTCCCGGTCCATTGGATGCAGCGGCAGTCCCCTTCAAGGCCGCACGGTGTTGCGGAGAAATGCCGAAAGCAAACTCATGTTCCTCGCAGGGTAACAGGGTCGTGATGTCGCCGAGCGAAAAGGACGCGAGCGACGTGTAGCCCGAGTAGAGGCTGTCGTGGTTTTCCAGCATCCAAAACGTCCTCCGGGCGGCTTCCGACTGGACCACTTCTTCCGGGGCCGAGTCGTCCGAGACGTGGTAGGTCTCCTCTCGGTGGAGTCGAAGGATGCCGGCCATGCGGACGGCCACGCCCATATGAATGGAGCTCCTGTGTTTGTCACCCTTGCCCCATTCCGCCAGGCTCATGAGGAAGAAGCCCTGGATGGCGTCCAGGCTCGGGCGGTAGAGATGGTCGGGGACCAATGTAACGGCCCGTTGGAGGAAGATGTCCGTGGCGGTCCGACCGTCTCCGTACCGTCTCGCCAGACACGGGGTGAACTTGGCCGAGATGGACAGGATGGTGAGGAGGAGAAAGACGCTGATGGTTTCCTGCTGCTTTCTGAGTCGCTCGAAGAAGTGAATCCGAGGGAGAAAGCCGAGTTGGAAATATGACTTGATGAAGACCTGACATGCCTCGACCACTTCTTCGAGCGGTGGCAGAAGCTCCCAGCCAGGGTGGATGGCACTGGCTGTCTCGTGGTCTGGCATTGCAGCGCTGACAAGCAAGGCAAGGTCTTCGGGGGGCCGACTCTGGAAGCCCCCGGACGTGCTGATCGGGGAGATTGTCTTCGTACCCTGCTGCATCTTCCGGCTCCGTTCTCGTCGGTAGCCACGGTCGAAATCCGGTTCACCCCTCTGTGGAAAAGAACATTCTTGGCCCGTTTCGCGGCATCCTTCGCACGGTGCGATGGCCTCAACGTGTCGACATTTGGCCCGGAGTCGACGACACCGGCGACAGGCGATGGGAGCCCTTCTGAACTTGGGACGCGAGCCTTGGAGTTGAGCCGACCCTAGAGGAGTAGGCGAAGGGAAGTCCATGGGTTGAATCCAGCGTGGAATGTGTCAATTGAGGGTTCACGGTTCTCTTCGTTGTACGGAGTACGGCGTAGCACCAGTGTTACATATCAACCACTGAAGCTGACCAGCCAGTACCAGAAAAGAGATTACAGCACTGCTACTCATGACTTTGTATGTATCTAATCAGGTGAAGACCAAGATGGGCGGGGGCGCCGCTATTGAATAATGTAGACGGATCACTGATAAGGATCGATCCACATACCAAAGCCCCTCCCCTCGAGGTGAACTAAGCCGGTTACAGGTGGACGTTCCTCTGATTTTGATCCACGGTCACCATTTGTACTGATGGCGAGTCATGTGAGGGCAATACATTCGTCCTCGCTCTCCCATCCTATTAGTTACAACTATTACAGGTCGCCGGTCGGCGTCACCGGGGTTATTGGTTGGTCGACTCTATTTCCCTTCGACGCACTCGTACCCAAGGGTGGCCGCCCAGCCATCACCAGGTCCTTGTCCACCTGGTCCAGATGACAGATAAAACCTCCTTCAAACCCATCCCAGAGATCCTTCTGTGGCTCTGTATCATCGATTAGGAAGTGTCCACAAACTTTCCGGGTTACGTTGCGCGACATACCATGAAGGACTCCGCTGTGTTCCAGGGCAAACGCGGTCAACGAGATGTGTCCTGAGATGTGCAGCATGAACCCTGAAATCACGCTGTCAGATCGGAGTGATTCGCCTCCTATTCGTCCCACCGAGTATGATGTACCGGCGGGGGAGAGCCCTTACCAATCGTATCTTCCAGCACACGTTGAGGAACCAGCTCTTCCGTCGTCGCCTGGTGCCATCTCTCATATGTTTCTGCAAAGGCGCCTGTCAGTGAAAAGCCTGTGGTCCCAGTCGATTGAAGCGTCGCTGGGACTTGCCCTACCTACCTCCATGCGGCATGAAGCTTGGCTCGTATGTGAGTCCTCCAGGCTCAAGTAACGTGGCAGAACCATGCCATTTCCCATACGCCATGCCCATGACCTCGGTACACACGTTGCGGTGGTAGTATGGAGGACGGAAACTGTTGGTTGTCACGCTCCATTTCGGAGTGAAGACGAGGAATTCCGAGAGGGCGACGCCAGGAGTTTTGGATTTGGCCATCAGCACACAGTATATCGACGGGTCGCTCTGCTCCTTGTCGACGGTTGATGCGTTGACAAACTTTTCCATCGCGTACTTGTACGGCACATAGTTGCCGTGCCACGCCACCACATCGAACGGCGTGTGATCCTGGTCGTACTCGAAAAGCCGGCCGGCCAGCTTACAGGTGATGGTCCAGGGGCTCTGGTCGATGTCGAAGCTGGCGACGGGATGTTCGAAATCGCGGGGCATGGCCATCCCGTTGGATCCCACGGGCCCCAACTCGGGCAATTCGTAATGACTGCCGAAGACTTCTTGAACATAGCCCCTCACCGGTCCGCCGGGGAGCCTGACCGTGAAGCGGATGCCAGCTTGGATGACCGCCAGCTCTCCCGGACGCACCATCAGGTGGCCGAACTCGGTCTGGATGTCTAACCGACCGAGCTGGGGGGTGATCAGGAAGTCGCCGTCATTGTTGCAAAAGGCCGTCCTCTCCATCGACCTGTTTGCGGTGTAGATGTGAACCGCCAGTCCCTCCCTGTTCGCCGCATCCCCATGTCCACCGATCGTTTTGAGCCCCTGAACGAAGTCGACGGATTCCGATTCCATAGGCAATGGAAATTGGCCCCACGACTGGTCCTGCGGCAAAAACTGGACGTTGGGGTTGGACGGGCAAAAGCTGGCCTCGAGCTTGTGCCCGCCAGACGCTCTCCTCAAAGAGCCATGAGCCACTGATGGTCGGATCCTATAGAACCACGCATGGAGCTGCGACGCGCGGGCAGAGACAAACGGGGTACCGTTCAACTGTTCCGAGAACAGGTCGTACTTGCACTTTTGAGGGGCGTTTCGTGCCTCGGGGAGGACCCCAGGGATGGCTTCACAGGCAAACCGATTCCCAAAGCCGACCTGGTATGGGTATGGATCAAGGAGTGACGGCGTGGTGGTAAATCCAGAAGTTGCCGTGACTCGTGGTCGTATTATCTCCTGGCTCATGGCAGTGATCATGGCGTCTCGTCGAAGGGATCGGAGACTAGTGACAGCGACCCAGGATCATGAGTTGCTCAGACTCGAACGTGGGATTGAGCGTCCATGGGTGTAGCTTGACTTTACCATCCATTCGGTGGCCACTCAGAGTCGCAGTTCAGAGTCTTCACCAGGTCCCGAACCCTGGTCAGTCAGCCTGGTTACCTTGACGAGGCGGTTCGAACCGGCAACAGGTAGCAAGGGCGACAAGCATCCACTTCGGGCGCTGTCCATGATACTCCAATATCAAAGGCAGGATAAACTGTGGAGTACCATCGATTTTGCCGATCAAGAGTGGATTCTTCGCCTTGCCGCCCGGCCGGCACCCGTTGCCGGTGCTGGCAGGCAATCTACATGCAACCCTATGGTTAACGGCATGGCTCACTATCTGGACAGATAACACGGATAGTGGAGATTAGCGTAGTCGTATGACGGTTGACGACTTGCCGGCGCTTTGTGGAGGTCATCGGGCTTCCACAGGGCAATGTTTACCATGGCCAAAAGACCATATCCAGGTAACCCCCTATTGTTCGAGATTGGAGTCGCGAGGCTTCTCAACTGCTGTCGTATGCGGCCTTTGTCGGCATCATGCCGTCTTCTCTATCAACCATCGTACTCCTCGGAGCCTTGTTGACGGTCTGTCTATGGTACCACCAACGGCGACAGACGAGATCCAGGCGACGCCTTCTCCCGCCTGGCCCGCCCGGGGAGCCTATTCTGGGCCATCTGCGCATAATCCCCGAGGCTCATCCCGAGTATCAGTACACGAAATGGGGGAAGGAATACAGTGTGTCCCCTCCCCTATCATCCACCACCAAGCCTGTGCCCGTATGC
Organism: Phialophora tarda; assembly: GCA_016109495.1. Classification (NCBI taxonomy): domain Eukaryota; kingdom Fungi; phylum Ascomycota; class Eurotiomycetes; order Chaetothyriales; family Herpotrichiellaceae; genus Phialophora; species Phialophora tarda. The sequence goes on along the minus strand of JADWPL010000023.1, from coordinate 101,692 downwards.
AAAGAAACGTTGACATTTTTAACCCTGCAGACTCTGATGTGCTGTACTTCAACATCCTTGGTCGTCCAGTCATTGTGCTGAACAGCGCACAAGCATGCCATGATTTATTGGACCGCAGAGGGAGCCTGTACAGTGACAGGCCTCGTTTTGTGCTCTTTGAAGTGTCAGTAACTAAAGTGATCCCAAGCGTAGCGAAACGCTTGTCTGTAAGCGGTACACTAGAACTGACACACTCTCGACCAGGATGGGCTGGGGTATCACGCTAACCTTCCTCCCATGGGGGAAGACATTTAAACGGCACCGAAAGTTGATGCAGAGCTCCTTCACCCCGTCAGCGTGCAAGGCATATCGACCCATCCAGGAGCAAGAGGCACGCCAGGGGGCGAGGCAGATCCTCGATAATCCTCTAGACTGGGAGATGCTGCTCCGACGCTTTTCAACCGCCGTGGTCCTGCGCATTGGGTTCGGGCTAGGCGTCAGCCAGAAGGATGATCGCTATGTCAAGATGGCCATCGATGCCGAGGAGGCGACGGGCAAGGGTGGCGTCCCCGGGGCATCGGCGGTAGACTTCTTCCCATTGCTGAGGTATTTGCCCGGGTGGCTGGTGAAATTGGGTCCTTTGGAACATGCCCGAGCGTCGAAACCATACATACAGACCCTCCATGATGCGCCGTGGGATGCCACCGAGCCCGAAATTCGAAGCGGCAAGGCCACTCTGCCCTCGTTCATGCGCACCCATCTGGAACGATACATCAAAAACGAAGAAGCCGGCAAACCGAACGACGCCACGATTGCGGATTTGAAGGGAGCCGCGGGGGCCATCTCGATCGCTGGGGGAAACACGACGTGGTCCACCATCATGGTCTGTATTCTCAACCTGCTGCTTCACCCCGAGGTCCAGAAGAAGGCCCAGGCAGAGATCGACTCGGTGGTCGGAACGGATCGGCTCCCTTCATTCGAGGACCGAGATCAATTGCCATATATTGAACGCCTGATCCAAGAGACCACCCGATGGAGCCCGCTGTCTCCGGTTGGAGTTCCACATGCAACCGTGGAAGATGACATGTACCAGGACATGTTCATCCCCAAGGGTAGTGTCGTCTTCGCCAACGCCTATGCCATGACCCACGACGAGCGGATCTACAGTGAGCCCGACGTGTTCTACCCCGACCGCTATCTTGCCCTTGAGAAGGGAGGTAAAGGCGAGCCACTGCCCCAGGGACCGTTTGGGTTTGGCCGCCGCGTCTGCCCCGGACAGTGGCTGGCCACCGCTGGAGTCTACATCATGATCACCACTCTACTGGCGACCATGGACATGCGATGTCCGGTGGATGAAGAAGGCCGGGAGATCTGGCCGACTGTCACCTTCACCAATGGACTGTCCAAGTAAGTATTTCTTGGGAGGAATTCATTGCCGGCGCATAGGTATTTGAAACGCTGACCTCTTCTCCTCCAGTGCGCCGGGGCCGTTTGGATGCGTCATGGTACCACGATCCGAGAAGGCAAGACAGTTACTGGAAGCGACCTGAACGGTATCGGGAGGTATTTGAATGAAAAAAAGGTTCGAAGGAACTTGCCGCTGAAAGAGTCATTTGTTGTGTATGGGAACTCGATACCAACAATCAAGCTATAGTCGCGGGGGCCGGTGCCAATTGCTCGAATGCCCTCTGTAACACCTCCCCCGCATCATTCACAAGTTGTGCCCCTTTGGTGAGGATTCCTACTTCAAGTATCAGCCATGGACAGAACATCTGGCGAGAACCTCTCTGGCAATGCAGAAGACTCACCGTTCATAGCCAGGATATTATGCGGCATCCCTGGGTACTTTTTGACTTCCACCTCGACCTGCAGATTTCGAAGCTGTTCTGCAAATGCCAGTGCCTCGGGTGAGAGCAAATCCTGCTCCGCCAACGCAACCCACGTCTTCGGGCTCCTCGCCAACACCTCACCTGGCGCCAGGTTGGGTGAAGCCTCCCATTCCGACGCACGGGTGGGATCAGGGAGATACATCTTGCGATACCACGACATTCGACTAGGTGTTAACCAGGGTGCGCGGGCTCTGGATGACCAGATCGTTGAGACGGTGGCTGTGTTGTCGATGACAGGGACTATCAGGATCTGAAAGCCGATAGGAATGGGTGTCGGGAGGAGTGACGCCTTGAGCGTCGTGACTACGGCGAGATTGCCGCCGCTGTCAATGTAATTCATGGTCAACTCCGGAACCCACTCAGGGACAGGGGTGTGCCACGTACGCAGAAGTCCCTCCGATGGCGATTCGGCGATGATCAATCCCAAGTCTCTGCCGCCCTGTCTCACTATACACCCACTTGAGGGCGTCAAGCGCATCCTCGACCGGAGTGGGATAGGGATGCTCTGGAGCCAACCGATACCCGACCGTGACTACCACGCACATCGCATCTAGATTTGCTTGTGAATCCTGTGTTCAAGCCTTGTCCGGTGGTGGGAAGGGGTCGTCCGAGACCATATCCCACATACCCACGTACCTCGACACATCCTCGCACAAAAATCGTTCTCGCTCTCGATGCTTCCAATCGCCCATCCGCCACCGTGGTACCAAACCAATACTGGCCATCCGCTCGCCGGCCGCTCTTTGCAGGGCCAGAACACACGGATGGGAAAGTTGTCCAGTTCGAGATCTCTTATTTGATGCACCTCGACCGTGTGGGATGTCCCAGGAGGAAAAGGTACTCTTTTTCTCGTCTTGATCGCATCCCACGGCCGCACGTCGTCGGGCTCGACATACTGCATGTACTTATCGTAAAACGCGACAAACTCTGGATCCAGTGCCGGCCGAACTTCAGGGTCGAGAGGTTGGTAAATGGTCCGGCTACCCTCGAAGTCGCTGGGCGGCGAAGTGACACCCATCTGGACAATCTGTCACGTATAAATGGAGAAGACCTTGTCGTGGACAAGTCGTATACATTGGCTGGGGCTGGAGTGGTCTGGCTTAGTAGTGATCAAGGCTTTCGGTCTTTCTGGCATGGAAAACGCCGCGTTTCCACTGACCAGTGACACAAAAAGTAGACACGCGAGAGCGGCTTCATGGTTTGACATGGCCAGACCACTAGTTGGCTAGATGTCCGGCGAGCGAATGATTCGGCCATTGAAAAAATAGATTGCCGGATGTGGACGGGGGGAGAGAACGGTGGTCGTCGTGCCGGCGGCATCAAGGGTTCAGCGAGGCTGATAAGGCTTGATCCATCCTGGAACCCGGCAAGGGAGGGCCCCACCAGATATGGAGGCCAGGACTAACCGGAAGATCGCCGGTCACCTCCCCACGTAACATACGACCAACACAACATCGGTAGATTGGTCTTCTTCAGTCAGACCCAATCATGGGTTTACCTTGACAACAACTCTGGGAACGTTGAGCAACTGTGAGAAGTAGAATGTCGTCCATCATGCATCACAACAGTTCCTCCTCCTACCGTCAATCCGGCTTTGCCAACCGGATGGGATGGGGTGTACGGCCTGCGCTCATCATCATCGATGTATGCAAAGCCTACTTTACTGAAGGGTCGCCGCTATCTCTATTGTCGAATCCTGAAGCCGCGTCGTCCCCGGATTCAATGCGGAGACTACTCGCCGCCGCTCGAAAAGGCCGTCTGCCCGTGATCTGGAGCGAGGTCACGTACACCCGGCCCGACATGGCGGATGCGGGACTCTTTTGGCGAAAAGCCAAAGTCTTGGACGTCTGGCTGCAAGGTGATCAACGAGGGTTGGCTGCCTGTCTGGACGGGCTAGAGCCGCAGGAAGGCGATACGGTGGTGGTCAAGAAGTATGCGTCGGCATTTTTTGGGACTTCGCTCGCGACAGAACTACAGGTGAGGAATTCTATGTGAAGGGCCGCGGAGAATTGACAATTCTGACGCGCCCGAAGGTTTTGGGAGTCGATACACTCGTTATATGTGGTGTGAGCACGTCGGGTTGTGTGAGAGCGACAACCCTGGATGCTATGCAGCACGGCTTTCGACCGATGGTGAGCGGAATTCCCTGGCTTGACAGCGAAACTAACTGAAGGGATAGGTGGTAGGAAGTGCATGCGGTGATCGGACACCAGAGATCCAGAATGCCAACCTGTTCGACTTGGATGCCAAATACGCTGACGTGGTGGGAGAGGCAGAAGCTGTGCCACACTTAGAGGCCGGATGGTCGTAGTTAGGCATTAGAAGGAGAATAAACCACAAAAATGCAATCACCGCAGAGAGTGTCAAATGGTTCCCATGTCCAGATGAATGGTCCTGTTTCCTGTAGGCAGTCAATCGTGTTGAACAGCCGCCTTTCAAGATGCGACAAGAGAGGGACAACTCGCCCGAAATTTCATGCGTAGAGATTTGCGTTGTTCAGTGAGGGATGGCCTGATGGAGACAGTAAACGCTGGTCTATGGATGGTCGGCAGACCGATCAAAGCTCCACCACTAGCACTTTTGGCTTGCCTGCCGGAAGATGGACCGGAGAAGCGCTCGCCATATGAGTAGATCGGTCAAAGACCTGCAGGGATGCTACTTCGTTGACTTCGCCTTTCTTGACCACATTTCCGTTCGTGCACGTGGCTCTCGGCGTCGATGCTTATGCTTGGTCAAACTCCAGAGCCTTCTAACTCGAGTTCCTGGAGGTCGTCGAGGTTCTCACGAGCATGGCGGTTGAAGAAAAACATCAGAGACCGGAGAACGGTCTGCCAGCAGATCAAGTTGCTTTACCAGCTAGTGAAATTGTGCATTCCGAGCCTTTCTGCATACACGACAGGAAGACCAAATGGTTTCTCGTGGGAATGGTGGCACTGACTGGGTTCCTGAGGTAAGTCGATCTCATCTGAGTAAAGCAAGGCAGCACACTGCTAACAAGAGCAGTCCTTTCCCAGCAAATATATACTTTCCAGTCATTCCAAAGTTGGCGGAAGAGTTCCATGTATCCATAGAATCCATGAACCTGACAGTCATGATATATCTGGCAATGCAGGGTGTCTGTGAGTTTGAAGTGCCAAGAATCACCCTCCATACTTGAATGGAGACTTAGCTGATGCGTCGTGAGCGTAGCTCCAATGCTCTGGGGTCCAGTGTCCGATCGATGGGGCCGCCGGCCCATCTTCCTGGCTTGTCTGGCGATTCTTGTTGCGTCCTGTGTAGGTCTCGCTTTGACCCCAACAAACGCATTCTGGTTGTTGCTCCTTCTGCGAGCCATTCAGGCCGGTGGCTGTGCTAGCACAATAGCTCTAGGTTTTTTCTACAACTAACCTCCAAGCCGGATATTCGTGCTGACTGAACCTTCAGGTGCGGGAGTCATTGGTGACATCTCGACCCCTCAGGAGCGAGGTGGTTTCTTCGGCATGTTCAATCTTGGACCTATGGTAAGTTGTTTGGAAGCAGTTGCCCAGATCCGCGAGTATTGATGCAACCTCAGCTCGCTCCCTGCATCGGACCGGTCCTTGGAGGTGTCTTATCAGACAAACTTGGCTGGCGATCGATCATGTGGTTCCTTGCCATCTTCAGTGGCGTGTGCTTCCTGATTGTCCTCCTGTGAGTGCCTGTGACCCAATCAACGTCAGAAACGTTTTCTGATGAGTCTTCTGAACAAAGCTTCTTACCAGAGACGATGAGAACCCTGGTTGGCAATGGGAGCATCGCTCCTCCTGGCTCGCTATATCATGCGTGGGTCCCCATTGTCCGCAATGGAAGCAATCAAGCTGTGCCAGCCACCGTCAAGAGAAGGAAGCCAAGAGTCCATCCTTTCGTCTTCTTCCTGCAGCCAGATATCATGATCACACTTTTTTACACCGGAGTAGTGTACGCCGTCAACTACACGATCACGGCGACCATCTCCTCCGCCTTCGCAAAACTGTATCCTTTCTTATCCGCGACGACCATTGGACTATGCTATCTGTCGACCGGTGGTGGCATGATCTTCGGATCGACTCTCACTGGAAAGATGCTGGACTGGGATTATCGCAGAATGAGGAGGCAATGGGTTGGCCAGAAGGAGAGAACCGACAGGGCCAAAGATGACTTTCCCATTGAAAAAGCACGATTGAGAACAATGCCAATTCTGTTGGCAGCCTATGTTGGCTCCGTCGTGGCCTGGGGGTGGTGCCTTGAATTCCGTGTCTCAATCGCGGGGCCTCTGGTCTTCCAATTCGTTCGTGAGTATTTCCCATTCGAAAGGAGGCGGGAATGGTGCTGACCATGTTGAACGCTAGTTGGGTACACGTCGATTTCCATTCTGAATGCCACCATGACCTTGATGATTGATATTGTCCCCGGACAGAGTTCAGGAGTGATCGCTTGCGTATGTTTATTCCCCAGCCTGGAGCGTCGATGCTGACTTTGATGAAGACAAATCTCGTACGATGCTCACTGGCTGCCTTGCTGGTATCTTTCGTCGATAAATTGACCCAATCCCTAGGCTACGGTTGGGCTCACGTCCTCATGGCAGGTATCTGCGCTCTGCTGGTTCCTTTGGTGTACATTGAAGTGCGCAAGGGCGGGCGTTGGAGGAGGAAACGACAGAGGAAGCTGAAGGATGACTTGAATGGCACGTAAAGGCATCAAACATGACAAGCGGCGTTTGCCCACTTCAAGAAATTGCGCTTTAGCTCGCTGGTCGATCAGGATCCTGTCGACAAAGCGTGCCCAAGCAATGGCTTTCCTGTCTCTCGGAGCTCTCCGGTATCCCTTGTCTTGCGTCGTTTCTCTTTTGACAACATCCTGTAGCCGTCTCTCTCAGAGCCTTTCGCTGCTTGGGATTTCAAAGCGGTGATGATATCATTATTCACCCCGCATTCTTTGTGCATTTCAGCATATTAGAGATGTGATTGGAATATTTGCGAGTCAGGCAATCCCAAGTTCGGGGGGGAGAAATATCAGCCAGAACTCCTTCGCGTAGGAGATAAAGATGAGTTATCGGTGAACAGGAGGCTCTGGCGCTTCAGAACCGGCTGCAGCATCTTATTTGGCGGGCAGCATCTTATTTGACGGGCAGCATTAGCCCTAACAACCTCGAGCTCTGGCATTTATTCTTCCTCTCTCTTCAGGATCTCTCTTGCAATTTTAGTGGAGATTTTCGTCTTCCTCGCGAGCCAGGCAAAGCGTATGTGTCGGCGATGGAGCTCTCGAGGTGTGCGGCGGGAGCTTTAATACTTGTATTTTAAAGTCATTGACCTGGAGGTAACTAGGCGCAAGATTGGATTCCGAGTTGAGCATCGAGTCCGCGCCGCTCACTCGCCTCAAGCTTTCTCCGTAGGAATTGCAGAGTAGCTGCAAGATGTTCGTGTTTTTTCGCCCTCCGCTGGCTGGCGTGTCGGGACATTAATCCGCGTTCTCTAATGTCCTGACATTACAGCTCTCTTACTTCACTTTCACTTCGAGCTCTTCTGGAAATCTGCACGAGTTCACAGCAAAAACCGTGTACTGGAATTCAAGGTCATTCTCCCACCAAACGACGCTTGTCTGGTTCTGATTAATACAGTAGTACCTTAGTTTGGGGTCTCTGTGTCATACCTCTAGTTTGGGCTCGGTACTTCCAGGTATGGCTTTGTCCTCATTTGGTATGTATAATCGGACCGGATGATGCAACACGCATTGTTCGATCAGGGCCCTAATGCGTGGGTTACGGAGCGAGGCCTGCGGGGTCTACTAGTTACAGTAGTTGGTTCGGACCAAGCGTTGGGTTATTCTACTTAGCTAGTACAAAGTAATGCTCAGTTCTATTTGCAGGTCGTGAGTTCATGTGTAATGCGTGGCTGTAAAGATTGTTAGACGACTGCATCTTAGGAGAGTTCCCTGTCACGTGTACGCTACCACACAATGCACGCTTTGCAGTTCATCATGGCTATTGCGCAATTATTAATTATTTTGCAACCGCGCATCTGAATAAGCTGTTATTTTGTAATTATCGGCATGAATATCTAACCATCTTATTAATATAATTCATAACCCTGTAAATACCTCGGCGGTGCAACATTCCTCCGCGGCCGAGCAGTATACTATTTGGCACCCTCCGCCTCTTCATCGCTGTCGGCATCGATAATAAGCTGTTATTAGTGCGCTAGTGTAATAGTTGATGCCGTTAGTATACTGTCTTAGTGGTTAAGGCCTTCTTGAAGCTGCTAGTTAGCCTATTTAGTATATATTATCTCGTGCTTTTAAGCCTACCTTTTAAGGCGCTACTAGTCTCTCTATTATCGCCTTTATAATACTAATCGCTAGTTCTCTTCCTTCTAAAGCTATTATTAGCGCTTAAGCTCAGCCTTCTAAGCCTACTTTTAGTCTTTTTAGTCTTATTAGTCTTAAAGTTACTATTAGGCGGACTAGATTTTAGCTAGACTAAAGAATATTACCTTATCTTTATTAATCTTATTAAGATTATAAAATAAAGGCTTCCCGCGCTATCTTCGCCTCTTTTCCGTATATATATAGTATACTATAAGCCTTTATTCTTAGCCTTTAGAAGCTATATTTACACTAATAGCTTCTCTAGTAAGCCTTAAAGCTTTTATACCTCTAGATTAGGCTATAGGCCTATTAGTTATTTAAATAAGCTTCGTGCTTATCTTATATTATCCGTAGAGAGAGAGGAGGCTATTAAATAGTTAGGGGCTCTCTATCTTTACTATATTTACTAGTATACCTATTTTAGATTAAATAGCTATAATCCTATCCTCTCCTAGCTACTTAGTATATTAGTATAGGTTATTATATAGTACTAGACGATCTTAAATAGGCTAAAGAACTCTCTCTTACTAATATAGTATAAGCCTTATATCTTATAAATCTAAATATTAAGTTCTTAAGAGTAATAGTTCGCTAGAGGGCTAAATAGGCTAATATTAAGTAGCTAAAGGCGATACGTTAAATATAGAGGGTACACTATAATAAGTACTCTATACTATTTATACTAGGTCAAAAACTTTATATTAATATAACTACTATACCCGTCTAAGAAGAGAAGGCGATAATCACGCCCATTTCGCGCCTTTAGCTTAGTGAATTAGTTAAATATAGTACTTAACTATATATACCCGACTTTATTATTTATCTAGCTAGTTAGAGAGGAGGTAAAGAAGGCTTTATCCTTCTTAGTATTGAAATCATCTAGCTAGCTATCTTAGAGGTTTATTATAAGTGCCTAGTAGATAATAAAAGGGGGTAAATAGCTATCGTCTATATAGATAGTCGTAAGGACTATAATCTACTTATAGTTACTGTCTTAGCCTACACTAAGTAGTTTACCGCTATTAAAGTAGCTTTTAGTAAAGACCCTCTTAGCCTTTTAAAGAATACTAAGTAAGAAGCCCTTTTTATCTATATTATAGGTGTTCTAGGGGAGAATATTATATTAAGTAATCTTAGTAGTTACCTATAATATATAAGTATTAAATAGATATAATAATAAAGCTCTAACTAGCTTAAAATAAAGGTAATACTATTATATATTATCTACTTTTTTATAGTTTAAATCGGCGCTAGCTAAATACCTAGATACTAGTGTATTCTTATTAGTCTAAATAAACCGATATATCTAGTTCTTTTCAGGTCTTTTTTAGTAGATATCTTATATAAAGTTACGAACTATTATATTAATTAAAGGAATACCTCTCTCGGTAAGCTTATTAATATAGATAACGAGGTTCTTCTATTAGTATTTAGTGAGTAATAATATAGAGTCGGAATGCTCTTATCAACTAGAGGTTTCGCCTCTCCAGCGTCGTAAGAGGGTCGAACGCTTAATACCGTGCTTTTTAGCTATCGCAGCAATATTCGGGGCCTCTTGCGATGCCAGATCAGCAATTGCGTCCTCGATTGACCCCATGGTTGTTAATTAAATAAATTTTGAAGTGTTGTGTGCGAAATATTCGAATGTGTGCATTGTGTGGTAGCGTGCACGTGACAGGGAACTCTCCTACAGTGATGTGCCATGGTGTTGTTCTCCTTGAGGTAATTAGAGGACACGTCGAACGAAAGTAGGTGGCCTTGATTTGCGACCAGCGACATGCTGACCGTGAGCACCGCCTCCCCTCCGTATTCCGACACCTCGTGTCAGTTTTGGTTTCGCAATCGCAATCATCGTCTCCTCAAATGGGCAACCCTCCAAGGAACTTGGCCGTCCACACGCGCTTGTGCCACATTCATAAACAATTCCCCCTTCGAGTTACTGTACCTCTCCGCCGCCACCGATACGGCGCACGGGGCACTAGGCGTCTCGTATATTAGTTCCTGCCAGGAAAATGATCCCAGACAGGCATTTGCTCGCACCCGCATCTGACGACGAGCTTTGCATAGGTATACTTCCTAAAACGGCAACAGCTTTTCTTTGCTGGTTCATGAAGTCGAGCTAGATCACCCCGACATGGCAGGAAGATTGCTGAATCGAGTAAATACCGTAGGGTTTGAGTTATTGAGTGTCAGCTGCGCGTCGCGCGGCGCCCCTTACACGAGGTGGCTGCAGTCCAGTCACATCTTCTGGGTTTCGTTCCTAGCCGGGATAGGAAGTAATTAATTATCTTCTGTACGGTTCCTGGCAAAGGCGACGACCGGGGTCGCATTCACGACCAATCCCTCACAGGAAGCACAGATGTCGACGACAGCCGCCGGCCACAATGGATTTTATTTGATTCCCTTCTAAAGACACACGCGTGATTAATGATCTATCGTCTCATCTGGCGAGGTCTACTCTCCCGCGAAATGGGCAATACCTTGACATCAATCGTTCTCTATCTCGCGTTCGATGCCTGACTCTCGTCCCGTGCCTTCTCTCCACGGCCGCAGCGACGGCTTGGTGTTCAGGCGGGCTTAAATCACTCGAGGCAAAGCTGAAAACCTCGCATTGCCGTTTCGGGAACACCCATGTCGTAATGCCGGGGATGCAAATACGCGAGCTGCAGGAAAGGATACCGAACAACCATCGAGAGATGTGGTAGTTGCTCGGCCATCCGGGGAACGAGGCTCGTGATGAGACGAGCGCACGCAGTAGCTAGCAATTGCCTGTTGCGGAAAGAGCTCCGCTTGTCTGGCTTGAGGGCGTCCAGGATGAAGAAGGAAATCGACAAATCATGGAGTAGAGCAGTTCAGGGAGACGAGATCGGACGTCAAGCCACTACTATGCAGTCACGTATCGAAGGGGTCCACTCTGTTGGCGGGATTGTATTGCACGACAGCCAGAATGTGCCAATCTTCGAACATGACGCTGGTGCTAATGGGCATCAGCGCTGGAATGAGGGTCATTGCGAAACCGAGGGACCCTTGGCCGTCAGAAAACCAAAGTCGCAACCTTCGTGCGCCTGGTTGACTTCGCGTTCATAGAGACCCCGATAGCCTCTCCTCCCGCTCCTTTCCAGCCACGGTTCCAACTTCCTCGACGCATTGCCTTCCGCCTGTCGAGAAGAAGAGGTCATCTGAAACTGCCGTTTTCGTTCTGCAATGCGCCTCGTGATCTCCTGCTCCTCTACATCCAAGAGCAGTTTCCTGTTCTCAACGTCGCAAATGATCTTGTCTCCTGTCTGCACAATGCCAAAGACCGAGTCGATATCGGCAGACTCTGGTGATATGTGCAGGATGATTGTGCCCCCAGCGGTACCTGACATGCGACCGTCACTGATCCGTAACATGTCGCCTACGCCTTGTTTGCCTAGCTTTTGCGGGATCGGGATCAGGCCCGCCTCGGGCATACCAGGGTTGCCCACTGGGCCGATGCTCTTGAGTATCAAGATCGAGTTCTCATCAACTTCCAGGTCAGGGGAGTCAATGCGTTGAGCCATATCTGCGCTGTTCTCGAACACACAAGCCGTGCCGCGATGGTGGAGAAGGCTTCGGTTTTTCGAGGCGGATGCTTTCATGACGGCCCCATCGGGACAGATGTTGCCGTACAGGACCAATAGGCTCGAGCTGGGGTAGAGGGGGTCCTCAAGGGAGCGAATGATCTGTCGAGAGTACGAAAATGATTTGAAGGGAGTGGCATCCAGGAGCTCGCCCAGAGTCTGCCCCGTGTAAGTCTTTGCGTTGAGGTGTAGCAAGGGTCTCAAGGTATGTAGCAGCGCCAACATGCCGCCGGCGTTGTGGAAGTCGGTCATGTAGTTGTCGCCGCTCGGCTTGAGGTCGACCAGAAGCGGAGTCTTCCTCCCGATCTCGTCAAAGGTTTTCAGATCAATTGTGCCTGCCACTTTAGGGTGACGGTTAATGATGGCCATCAAGTGCACGACGGCATTCGTGCTTCCGCCAATCGCCTGTAGGACTGTGATGGCGTTCAAGAAGCTCTCTCTGGTGAGAAGGTCTTGGGGTTTCATTCCGTCTTTTTTCAGCATTGCCACGGCATCGCGTCCAGTTTGCTCCGCTACTCGAAGCCTTGCTGAGCTTACAGCTGCCGCCGTAGCGCCCGACTTGAGCTCGAGCAACCCCAATCCTGACGTGATGCAGGCCATGGTCGACGCTGTGCCCATGACACCACAAGTGCCTCCTGTTGGCGCCAGTTCTTCATTGACCGACATGATGTCCTCCAAGTCGACATTGCCGGCGCGGTACCGAGCCCAGTAACTTCGACAATCAGTACAGGCACCGACTCTGACTCCTTCTACCGACCCAGGCATCATCGGTCCGGTGATGAGAGGTAGCATGAGCTTGTTGGCTGAAATGCCGCCCATAAGTTGGGCTGGAACAGTCTTGTCACAGCCGCCTATCATGACCACGGCATCGACGGGCTGAGCTTTGACCATCTCCTCCGTGTCCATACTCATGAGATTCCTGAGGTACATGCTTGTCGGGCTGGCAAAGCTCTCGTGCACGCTGATGGTCGGGAAGTCGATAGGCAGGCCCCCGGAAGCCAGGACGCCTCGTTTAACAGATTCGATGAGCTGCGGGACATTGGAATGACAGGGATTGAAGGACGAGTAGGTGTTAATAATGCCAATGATGGGCGAGGAGAGGGCGGCGTCTGAATAGCCCAGGGCTTTGATGAAGACCTTTCGTAGGAACAGGGAGAAGTGCGCATCGCCATACGAGGTCAGGCCTGCTCGAAGACCAGACGTGGAATTAATCGGCTGGGACAGGTCGTAGTCGGCTGCAATGGAGGTATGACTGTCTCCGTTCTGCCCGTTTGCTGTTGGAGTATTGTTGTTGGTCGCCATGGTGATTGAGCCGGTGTTGAGGTCCAAACAATATCCAACATGTATTTATGTCCTTGGGGACGAGCACGCAAGGGCCTGAACAGACACAATGTCTACCACAATGCCTGCTCGAGCCCACAATCGAGGGGAAGGCATCATCTGCTGTCGCCATCATTGATGGTCATCGTCTGGAACGTAATTGGAGAAATTGTTTGGAGCGTGAACGGCAAATCGCCGTCAGTCGTCCTCGCCGTCGGTCATGTTCGGGAGGACTTCCGCCGAACTACGTATGCTTAGTCTACTCCTACTCCTACATTGCTCGTGCAGGTTAATGATACAGGGACAATATCATTAGCTCTTTTTCGCTCGAAGCTGCCGTTCGTGCACCCACGCATCATACCTCCACAAGGACATCACGTCGTCTCCGGAACTCCAAACATCATCCACAACTTTTCCGCTAGGATAAGTCCTTGGATCGATCTCACATGCTCGTGCCGCCAAAAGTTATTTTCAATCACCAATCACTCGTTTTCTTCAGCGTCTCATTCTGAATGATCTCAACCCAATAGTCATCTGGATCCAGCACAAAAGCCACGTTCTTCATTCTGCCGTCTGTGAGCCTCTTCTTCCAGTTCACGCCCTTCTCCTCCATAAACAGGCATGCTTTGTCAAGCTCGTCGACGCTGATGCAGATGTGTCCGAAGCCTTGAGGCTGATCATTGCCGTTGTGGTATACCTTGCCGTCTTGTTTTTCGGTCCCGTAGTTCCAAGTTAGCTCAAGCAGGCCTTCTTTGCCGGCAAGAGGGTTGACCCCGTTTGGCGAGTCCTTGGGGTCCGGAATGCCATAAGAACCCGGATAGCCCAAAAAGTACAAGGTGAAGCCTGCTTCTTTCTGCTCAGAGGTACGCATAAGCGACATGCCCATGACCTCTTGGTAGAATTTCAAGCTCTTCTCGGGATCCTTGACCCGAATCATACTGTGATTCATCCTGTAGGCCTGGGTGTCCGTCTCCTTGATGCCCTCTGTCTGATCGACAGGCTTCTGTCCTATAATCTCGACCCAATACCCGTCCGGATCGAGTGCAAACGCAATACTCCTCATCCGACCGTCCGTCAACTTCTTCTGGAACTTATACCCGGCATCCTCAATGCGCTGGCATGCTGCTTGGAGGTTGTCGACTGAGATGCAGATGTGGCCGAAGCCCTTGTGGGGTTCTTTATTGCCGTTGTTTGTAGTGTACGAATCGTCCGTCTCGGTGCCGTAATTATGGGTCAGCTCGATGACGCCCTCTCGATCGGTCCAGTGCGCATTTGTGCTCGCGGAGCTGGGTCCATCGTAGGCGAGGAAATACAGGCAGAACCTGTTGTCAGGGAAGTCCAGCTTGTTGATGAGACTCAGACCGAGCAGCTTGTAGTAGTCAAGCGACTTCTGGGGGTCTTTGACCCGGAGCATGGTGTGGTTGAACTTCCATTTCGAGTGATCTGGAGCCGACATGGTCGCGGCGGGTGAGCTCGTCGACGCGAAAGTGTTTGAGGCAGCAGCCGTGATTGAGGGGAGCTGGAAATGTTGTCGCAGCTGTTGGAGTCGTGGCAGGCGGGATGTGAAGCGAGAAAGCATCAGTCGAGGCGAATCTTGCGAGTTGCTTACGAGGAAGTCATGCAAACTGCCGGAGACTCTGCTTTCAGTTTGCGCATCATTGAACCTTCGGTGATGATGCTGAGGGTGCCGCACTGGGAGCAAGATGACGTGGGGCACTGCTTTTGCTGGACGCGCACTTCTCCCCCTCACCGGGATTGTACCGCGCCATCCAGGATTAGGCGCTGAACCCCGCGATGTGTCGCACGTCTTTCCGCCCGAAACAGCCCCCGAACTTCGTCCTGGTTTCATGCCCGCCTGGGCTTTCCCGGTGGAAGATGGCTCTCAAGGCTCTTTGGCCTCCTCCAATGCCCTCCACACTGTAGCTATTAGGCGTCGAATCACAAGCTTACAGTTGATCTCAGCAGAGCTTGCTGGGCCAGAGCTCTCTCCATACTTTGCCTCGGCCCTCCACAACTGTCTGTTATGGGGCTCTTCCGATGGTGGGACTATGAGATCGAGCTAAGAGCAGTCTGAATATCAATCGTCTTGATTCTCTGTGAGCGCAGTTATCCAGAATCTCCTCTCTTCAATTCTTGCTGTCGCGTGCCTCTGAGCTGTAGAGCATATCACTCTTGACTTAGCTGCACAGCCATGTCTCTTTCACCCGCCATTCGGGTCGCGAGGTCCGCGGCGCAGCGGTCAACCTCTCTGTTGAAGGCCATTCAATTCGGCCACCCTCCCAATTGTCCCTGCCACTCGAATCCCAACTTTCATCATGCCCCGTCCGCATTCGGGGAGGCCAGGCGACGGCTAGCGACGCCCATCGACCATTCGCGGACCAAAGACTACGCGTTCGAAATGGCTGCTAGCTCGATCCGATTCGGACCTGGTTGCACGAAAGAGGTTGGAATGGACTTCAAAAACATGGGTGCCAAGCGCGTGTGCGTCGTGACGGACGGCAACGTCTCCAAATTGAATGCGATGAAGCAGGTCGTCGAAGGATTGACCAAAGAAGGGATTGAGTTTACAGTGTACGACAAATGTCGGGTGGAACCCAAGGACAGCTCAATCAAGGATGCCATTGCCTTTGCGAAACCGTACCAACCAGACGCCTTTCTCGCAGTCGGGGGAGGATCGGTCATCGATACTGCCAAATTGATGAACCTGTACACTTGCTTCCCCGAGGCGGACTTTCTGGATTTCGTCAACGCTCCCCTCGGCAAGGGTCTGCCGATCACCAAGGCATTGAAGCCGCTTGTTGCTGTACCGACCACGGCCGGCACAGGATCAGAGACGACAGGCACCGCCATCTTCGATTTGGTGGAGAAGCGAGCAAAGACCGGTATCGCGCACCGCAATCTAAAGCCCACCCTAGGCATTTGCGACCCCCTCAACACGCGAACCATGCCGTCAGCCGTGCACGCATCTTCTGGCTTGGATGTACTCTGCCACTCTTTGGAGTCGTGGACAGCCATCCCTTACCACGAGAGATCTCCAAGGCCCACCAACCCGATTAACCGACCTGCTTACCAGGGCGCCAATCCGATCTCTGACATCTTCTCCTTAAAGGCACTCATGTCTACAGTGAAGTATCTACCACGAGCGGCCAAGGACCCGGAAGACCATGAAGCACAGAGTGAAATGCTCCTTGCAGCGACTCTTGCGGGTGTCGGGTTTGGAAATGCCGGCGTCCACTTGTGTCACGGCATGAGTTATCCCATCAGCGGGCAGAACCCGGGCTACAAACATGCGGGATACCAAGTCGAGACACCTATCATTCCCCACGGCGTGAGTGTGGCGGTGACTGCCCCGGCCGTGTTCCGATTCACCGGGCCAAGCAATCCGGAACGGCATTTGGCAGCGGCAGAATGTTTTGGCAAGGATATCTCGAACGTGAAGAAGGAGAGTGCGGGCGAAGTTCTCGGCGAAGCCCTAGCGGAGTTCCTTATCAAGCTGGGAGACCAGCCTCGGGGCATCAAGCACTTGGGTTTCACGAAGGAGAGCATTGACGATCTGGTGGAGGGCACACTGCCCCAGAAGCGAGTCCTGATGTTGGCGCCGAATTTGAGTGAGGAGGTCAACCAGGAGAGAGAGCAGTTGAGGGGACTGTTTGAGGAAGCCCTGGAATACTGAGGGCGGTGGTGTTGAGTGTTTGCGGTGTTTGCTGTGTTTCATTTATTTGCTCTGTTTGGGCAGTTTGGACCAATTGCAGCTTCCCCAGATTGGCCAGGCATGCGGGGTGTCGGTTGCGACTTCGGCCAGTCAAAAAAACCCCACATTGCCCGATAGTTTTCTGGTGTTTCCCGATTTGTGTTTGGCCAACACAGTGACGCACACAGCGAATGGACGAATTGCAACTTCTCACCCGGCGACGGAAAAAATTGAAATGCCCTGCACGACTCTCTCGGCTGTACGAGTCTCGCATATGTACTGTCAATAACAAAAGCTCCACACAAGTCTCTGACCTTTCCTCTCGCTTCCGCTGGTCTGGTTTTCATCCATCCCAACGCGGTCCGCGACAGTAGACAGTCGGCAAAGCCACCAGCAGTTTCCGCGGCGTATATAGACCGGTTTCCATCACACAGTTCAAGGCGCCCGTTGGGAGCAAATACACCGCCATTTCTGAACCCACCAAGCTTATTACTAGAAAGACCCGAGCGGCAAGGGACACAAGCATGGCTAACACCAACGGTACTGGTGGCGAGATGCCCAGGGCTCGAGTTCTCTGTCCAGAAAAGCTGTCTTCGGACGGCTTGGCTCTCCTCCGCAAGACACTTGACGTTGACGAAAAGCAAGGCCTGACACCAGACCAACTCGTCTCCATCATCCCCGAGTACGATGCCTTGTTGGTACGCTCCGAGACAAAAGTCACTGCCGACCTGCTCAATGCCGCCCGTAAACTGAAAGTCGTCGCTCGAGCGGGTGTCGGTGTGGACAATGTCGATGTCCCGGCCGCCACAAGGCTGGGCATCGTGGTGGTCAATTCGCCCAGCGGCAATATTCAAGCTGCTGCAGAGCACACCATTGCCTTGCTTATGAGTATGGCAAGGAACATTGCCGATGCTTGTTCGAGTCTCAAGGCCGGGAAGTGGGAGAGAAGCCGACTTGTCGGTGTCGAGGTCAAAGGGAAGACCTTGGGGATTATCGGCTTGGGCAAAGGTACGTTCAACTCGAATGCTTTTGACGCGATGCTCTGTGCCAACCAAGATGCTGTTTCACAGTCGGCTTGATCGTCGCTCGAATGGCGCGTGGCCTAGGCATGAACGTCGCTGCCGCAGATCCCTACGCGTCACCTTCTGTCGCTAGCGCCGCGAACGTCCAACTCGTAGAATCGCTCTCGGAGCTCCTCCCTCTCGCCGACTTCCTCACGATCCATACCCCGATGCTAGCATCAACCCGTGGTATGCTTTCGACCGCGGAGCTCAACACAATGAAGCGCGGTGCACGCATCCTCAACGTCGCCCGCGGAGGCATCATCGACGAAGAAGCCCTGTTGTCGGCCCTCGAATCCGGACACATCGCTGGCGCCGCCATCGACGTGTTCACCTCCGAGCCTCCGCATAAGGACCCCACCTCCTGGGCAGCAAAACTGGTCCAGCATCCCAAGTGTATCGCCACACCTCACCTGGGCGCCTCGACTATCGAAGCACAAGAGAACGTCTCCATCGACGTGTGCGAACAGGTCCTGCAGATCCTTGCCGGGGACCTGCCCCGAAGCGCCGTCAACGCCCCCATCATCCTACCTGCAGAGTACAAGACGCTGCAACCGTTCGTACGCCTCGTCGAGAAGATGGGCTCGCTCTACACCCAGCACTTCACATCGCCGAATCAACCCCTCCACCGCAGAAACATGAACACGTTCGACCTGATCTACGAGGGCGAGATAGCCAACATGTCGTCGACGAAGCCCCTCTTCGCAGCACTGATCAAGGGTCTCACGTCCCCCATTTCCGACGCCGAGGGCTTCAACGTCAACATCGTCAACGCCGAAATGGTCGCCAAGGAACGCGGCATCTTCGTCAACGAGCAGAAATCCCGCGACCCGTCCACGCAAGCCTATTCCAGCCTGGTTACCCTCGTCGTGCGACCGGCCAGTCGAGCACCCTCCCTGTCTCGTCACTCCAGCGCCATCGAAACACCCACCACGGCACAATCGAATCCAGGCTCCGGCGAAGGCACCAAACAGCACATCATCTCCGGCTACTGCAGCGACAACTCGCCCTTCATCAGCCGGGTCGACCGCTTCGCCACCTCCTTCGTCCCCGACGGCACGCTGCTGATCTGCCATAACTACGATTCACCCGGCAAGATCGGCCTCGTGGGCAGCATCCTCGGCAGAGAGGGCGTGAACATCAACTTCATGAGCGTCGCGCCAGCTACCTATTCTGCTGCATCGACGTTGGGCGTCGCTGACGCGCAAGCTAAAGAGACGACCGAAGCATTGATGATCCTAGGCGTCGACAAGGAAGTCGGAGAGGCGGTAAAGAAAGAGTTGGTCAATGAGAAGGGTGTTTTGAGCGTAAGTAGTGTGACATTGTGAGCAAGGTGCTACCCTGTGATTTGGGACGTGACGTTGTGAGCAAAGGTACCACGTCCTCTGGAACCCGGATCGAACACCATCCATGGTTACCTCCGTGCGAGATACATGGACACAAACCGAAGCCGACGGGTGCCTTTCTTTGAATGCGAGCCGCAAACACTGGGCCCCTTTGTTTGACAGCACAGATTTCGTCCTAATTGTTGCTCGTCATCATGGTTCAACACCTTCCGCCGCCTCATATACGCATTACTCCGTACAGTGAGTGTATGAACGTTGTGGGAGCCGTCCACTTCACTCTCTCCCTGTCCACCTCCTCTCGACTCATCATGCAGACAGACTACGCCGGTCTCCCCTGTCGCACTCATCTTTTCAACACCAAAGTGGCTTCAGGGCTACAACTCGTTCTCGGACAGCACATCCACATACCCATACACATACACATTCAAATACACGTCCACATACGCATACGCATACGCGGACGCATATAGTAATGCCTGTTGCATTTAGGCCGGGGAACCGCGACGGAACTCTCATCCAACCTGACTAGATTGGAACATCACAAAAGCCGGATCGAAGCGACGGGGCCAGGCCCATCATCTAGCTTGGAAACATAGAGTATTTGAGACTTGAGATTCTTCTTCCCCTGACTACGCCCTGACTGAATACCGCAGCCGCAGCCGCAGCCGCAGCCCGCTTGTCTTTAGAATCTTTGCTACGGATCGCTTGAACTTCGTCCTGGTCAATGTTTGTCCATTCACATTTACAGGACAGTCGTTGGACTTTTCCATTTCATCGCACCATGCATGCCTCTCCATGAGTGGCCGTGCCATGGCAGACTGACTGACTTGCCCGGTTTCGAGCCCAGCCAGCCACCTGAAGCGTGGACCTGCGTATTAAGCAGTACTTGTAGGTCTAAGACAATGACCACGGGATCAAACAACTTGAATTGTCTTGTTTTCAATTCCATGCCGAAGAGGACGTGAGGTGAGGATGGACACGTCTCCTCCAGGGTCGACCACAGTCCCGGAATGTGAAGACGAAGCAGGAAGCGAGTCTGGGTACGCCCATGGAGAGGACTCCGCAGGCAGGTCCAATCGATCCAGAGACCTTCGCTATCGAGGCTACGGAGTCCACGTCGAACGACACGACAACAACATGGGACACATCAGCCAGACCACCGAGTCGTCGGGGACGAAAGAGACACGGCGGCCTTCAATCATCAACATTGAGACAAGCATCACTGGAGTATTCAGTTCACGAAGGAGGTCACCAACTAAGAACGGCGACCAATTACATCCATGTCAAACATCATCAATACGTCTCTCGTCAGCGGCATATCAACAGAGGAGCTCCTGTGCTGTGGTTGCTGCGCACTGGTTGCTGGATGGATCACGTCTTCGGCTTATCCTTCCGCTTAAGAAGCCCTTTGACGTTGAAAGGCCTTTTGATCTCTTTGATCCTCTTCAGCAAGTCCCTCATCTTCTTCTCTCTCTGCTGCGACGTCGTTGATTCGTCGCTAGCCTTGCTCGAGGCAGGCTCAGATGCCGTGACAGAGGCTGAGCGCTTGGGTCGTCTCTGTCTATTGTTCTTCGCGATTGCGAGGTACACCAGAACCCAGCCTGGGACTCGCTCTTTCTTCGACACAACTTCATCAGTAGAGCTGCTACTGTGTGCGATCTGAATTTCGGTGTCTTGGGCCTCAGCTAGCCTCCAGGGACAGTACTCCAGATGATTTTCCACGGCGTCCAATTTACCAATGGCGGGAGCTTCTCCGCGGTACAGCCAGAGACCCAGACTGCGGAAACAGTGCCGACATTGTATGACATCCTCCGATTTCCTTTCCCAGCCACAAATCGCTAGTATGAGAGCGTGAATATCGGGAGTTTCTCCTGTGTTTGATTGAAATTGATCAAGCTCTTCCGGGTCGATCAGTGTGGTGGAAGGGAGGGACTCCACACGGGGAATCTCCTCTGGGTGACTCATGAGACTGTCATAGCGACTTCGCAGACCGGACAGGGCCAGGTGGGTGTTCAAGAGACCTTCGATGCGCTGGATCGATGCATCACAACCGCGTTTCCGCCAGAGACAGCCTTCCGCATGCGCTGTAACGATCATATCCTTATATCGTTGGACGATATTGTCATAGACTTCAGAAGAAATGGTAAAATCGTCCTCTTCGTCTTTAGCTGCTTCTTCATCATTGATAGCTTCGCCATCTTGCTTCTTGGCCTTGAGCAACTCGTTGTCGACGCTAAGGTCAACGTAAAGCCTCTCTTTGCAAGAGCCACAGGCCACTGTATCCGTGTCGACACAAGTCCATCCTCGCTTCGCCCACGCAGATGCATTGATGGGATCCGTAGAAGGAACGTGCCATTTCGTAACGTATCGGAACGTTTCTAGCCGTTGCAGAAAGGCAGGCCTACTGGAGGGGAGATAGTGACCGGTAAGGTCGGTCGACGTGGAAGGCGCGGAGATTGCAGGTCCGGAGGTAGTCGTTATGCGCCGTCTCTTAGAAGAGTCCGAAGCTGTGTCCTGCGTGAGTGAGGTGGCCGAGGCGTTATTGAGGGAGTTGAGCGAAGGCCGAGATGGTGAGCCGGCAGGGGAAGCAGCGCCATCGGTCAGCGCCTCGAGAATGCGATCAAACTTGCGCTTCTTCGTCTCGATTGCGTATGACATGCTTCCGAGTCCTGGGGTGAGTTGTAAGCGTCGTCGGATTTCTCGACTGCGCTGCGATGTTAACAATAGAGGCCGCTCCTTCCAGATTAAACACTAGGTAAACATTGGTTAACTAGATTAGGTTAGCCAGTTTTGCTAATCTTGGCTGCCATTCACCTTTCTTCAGGCCTAACTCGGCACCTTTTACTTCTTTATACGTATGGGTGGCTATAGGAGAGAAGAATAGCCCTTCGTCGCATTTCGCTGGTCCAGTTATTCGGGCCTAGCAATATGTTAAGAATGACTAGACAGGCGTGGCGAGGCTTGAAGCAAGGCTCTGTTGGCTACTCCCAAGGCCACGAAGCCTGCTACCACTGCTTCGTCGGTAGGACTTAACAATGCAGGATCTGCTGCTTTATAGGGTCGTTAGCTCATTTGTTCGCTCTGCCTTGAAGTGAAGTCCGAAGCAGCGGTTACTCAACGTAAGTCGGTCGGTACTTCCAGATTGCGCCCAACCACGAATTCTCACTTGCTCCTCATTTACAACTCAACCACCGCTTGTTCGTCTTCCTTCTCAATGTCCTTCCCACCCGAGACTGGAATCATTGTATGTGCTTCTTGCTACGTTCTTGCGGCGCTACTCTACCAGAGATATCCGTCCGATTTCACTCGACTCGTCTTGACGGCTGCCGTGGGATATTGCATGATCTGGGCCTTCTACTGCCATGAGTTCACCTTCCAGCGAGTTGAGTTGGCTGTCAAGCGACGAGATCGAGGCGCTCCAGGCGACTCTCGAGCTTGAAGAAGAGTCGAATGAGCGGCAACCCGTCTGGTAACGGTCTTGATATCCTTCAGCCGGAAGTTGCGCTGACAATGACAGGCCTAACAAATGGACACCAATCAATCAGATGAATATTGCCGACGTGGCTCCTTCCTCACCACCGTCATCGCAGCAGGATGCCGAAGAAGAAGAGGAGCCCTCAGCATCCGCGAGCTCTCTTCGACGCAACATCCTCGCCTCCGCAGATCGAATGTATGAGACGAAAACAGCCAAGAAGCGGAAGTCCCTGACAGCGTCGCCACCATACGCACGCAAGAAAGGGGCTGTCAATGCCTTTTCAGAAGACGCCGGCCATTTCACTGGACTGCCACAGCTACAGCACAAGAAACCGCAGACTAAAAGACCTCGAGCAACACGAAAGCCCAAAGCCGCTCAATTCGAGATCACCGACAGCTTGATCCCTATTCGTTCAAGCAAGCTCAATGCCACTTTTGCTGCCGAGAAACGGACATCGTCGCAAGCCTTTGGCTCAGGGGCAGAAACTCGACCAGCAAAGAAGCTCCTCGCCACGAGAGTAGGGTCTACTCCGGCAAGGCATTTCGACACTGCCTCCGGCGCGAAAGGAGAGATCGAAGCTGTCAGAGATGTCAGCAGCGGCACAAATACGAAACATCGTTCTTCCGACATTGAGAACACAATGCAAGCACGGCACGAAGATTCAGAGGATCTCTTCGACAACGACGACACCTGCCTTGAGGAATTTCTAGAAGCCGAAAAGACTCTCTTTGCCGAGACATTTCCTTCTTCCCCTTCGTCTAGCAAGGCCGCAGCCACGACAGATCTCGACGAAAAACACCAAATTCTAGATAAGCCCTCACGTGGCCGCAACACCAAACAGGCGCCCATGAGACCCTTCATTCGGCCCTTCGCCCCTCTCCCTTCCTTGCAGGACACCCCCCCAACCGGCTCGATCGTCTCGCCTCTGTACCGCAGTCAAAGCTGTTTGCGCATCGCCGAAGCCCTAAGCTACATCTCATCCACATTTATCTCTGCGCCCGCAACGTCCACGTCCGTGAAGACACTGAGTCTCGAAGTCTACGGGATCTTGCACAGCATTACAGAAGACAGCGGGACTTCCAGTACAATCACAATCACCCTTGCGGACATTTTCTTCCCAGATCGACCGCCCTATCTCAATGCTACGACTAAGAAAGCCTTGACGGTTCGGGCGAAGAGCAAGAAAAACAACTACCCAGCTTCGCAGTTGTTGGAAAAATTGCAAGGAAATCTCCTCTGCGGCGTTATCCAGGTGACCCCTCGATCGAATGCTCCGCCGGCTGCATTGACCAGAAGAAGCCCGATCTCACCAATGGCACCGCTAGACGGGAAATATACAATCACCATGGTGAAGATCGAGGAGACCAACCGGGATGAGATTCGGCGCGCGAAAGACATCCTCGAAGGGAACTGGATTTCAGATTGAGGCTCAGCCTCGAAGGGCTCCGCACCGTCCAGAATAGCTGACGGCAGAATCCTTCACAATCCACAGGCCGTGTCCCCAGTCGCAAAACTAACAACAACCAAGTGACTAAGTGACCGAGTGAGATGAGCTGATGCCGTGACTCCGTCGGAAAACCAACAATAACCAAGTGAACAAGTGACTTGAGTGAGATGAGCGAGCGGCCCAGTGAGACGAATCCTGGCGGTGATAAAAGCGTCCCACCATTAAGTGTGCGATTGTGTGAACGAACTATTAGGGGTAGGACGGATTGTGTGAACCGGCTGGGCTGGCAGCGAGGAAAAGCCGAGGAGAGCCATAACAACAGACAAGAGTGCAAAGAGCAGCCTTAACGACAGATAACAGAGTTTGAATGTTCATTATCCACCACCTACTTCCGTTTTCCACACCTTATTATGCACGTAAGCGAGTAGGAAATATGCCCGCTGGGCTCAAGCCCAAGTGCGAGCAGTGCCAAGGAGTAACAAGTGCTGTAGCCAAAATAAATGAATACACGTCCCACGCTGCTCAAGCCTCAATCATACGCGGTCCGTGAGACTGGCTGACTTCTACTGGTTTGACGGTGGAGCTGACAGATGCGGCGCGGAGAGGTCGTTGAGAGTAATGTTGTACAGAGGCGCCTTCGTGGACGGTAACAGTGTACATACAAAAGATGTGCAACGCCATCGCTCATCGATCCAGTGTCTGTCCCGTTCCCGCTCCTTTCCGCCTTGTTACCCAATAGTTTCCGACTCTACACACCTGTCTCCATCTTTCCGGCTTGCCGTGAAGCTTTTCACCTTCCACGGCGTCAAATGGTTTCGCTAGCCCTTGACGCTCGCCAGCGCGCCAACGATGCCTTCCCGCCAGCGACTGATATCCTTGACCTTCTTGTTTGCCATTTTCTCAAGTTTTTCCATTTCCTTGCGGGCCGCTTCGAGGGCTTTTTGCGACTCTTGCATACGCTTCTGCAGGGCGTCACTTTCAAGGAGGCGGATGTTGGTGTTGTCGGGGGTGACGCCCGATAGTGTGGTCGCTGGCTCTGTCGCGGCGGGGGCTGGAGCAGTGCTTTCGGGGTCGAGTGGCTGCGAAGGACGGTCGGGAGCTATCGGACCCCGAGGTGGCAAACGTAGAGCATTCGTCCTAGAATGCGGTCCCAAGCCTGGCAGCGAGTTGATGCGACCACCTGAGGCGACTCTCGAGGGAGGATGGGCGTTGCGGGGAGGATGGTCCCATGCACCGGGCATCTCTAGGTGGTCATCTGCCTGGAAGACGTCCTCGTCAATATCCTCGTCAAACTCCTCCTCCTCGCCTTCGTCGTCACTAACGCCGATGGCACCGTCAACTTCTCCGTCTTCATCGTCAAACGGCTCGAACTCGTCGTCATCATCCTCTATTTGCCCATCCTCGCCCACGATCCAGACCACTCCGTGATGTTCACCGTGTCTGGCAAGCTTGTCCATGCCGCCACCAAGATTGGTGAAGTCATCCGGCTCAAGCACACCCAGCCCGGCCATAGTACCGACGTCGCCAAACTCTTCAACGTACATCTGGCGTCTTTCTTCCAGCTCAAGTACTTTCTCGCTTTCATCGGCACTTAGATGTCTCAATACCCAACCATTGGGCGTGACAAGACATCTTTTTAACAGATCGTCCTTTCTGTCCCCAGCATCTGCGACGCTCACGGCGTTGCCGTCTTTCAACGCTTGCTTTTCTTTCAATGGTAGATAGATGTAGCCAAATGCGTCGTTAGCGCTATAAGCATTGCCGTCGAGATACTCTTGGCCGCGTCGGGAGTCAGGCGGGAGCTTGTAAGCAGCCGAATTGAAGGAAGGCGGGTTCAACCATGGATGGTCCTTGGTAAGGTCGCCAGATTGGAGGAGTGAGGAGATGATCTTGGGCATTGAGGATACGTGTTCCTGGAGCAGTTTCTGAAGAGCGACATGGGTGGCAGAGGGGTCAGCGTTGGGCCCGGCGGCCTCCGCAGCGTCATGCAACAGGTCCCGGACACTATAAGCCGGTTTGGTTTCTTCAAGCTTCAATGGACGATCCTCTTTGGCATTTTCCGGGATGGGAGTACTTGGTGCTGAAGGCTGGGAATGCGTTTTGCCCGTCGCCTTGGAAGGTGACGCGGTGGTGAAGACTTGTCCCAGCTCGGCTTTCGACTCGGGATCACTGCCGGGAACAGCCCGCTTGTCAGTCGTGTCTGCCAGCTTAGCGTCCGTGATCTTCTTTGGGCTGACAACCTCGTCCGCACTGGCTACCGCGCTACTCTCCAGACGCTGCCTTTTCTGCTTTTTCTGCCTCGCGACGACGGGGGCCACCTCTTCGACAACAGGCGTATTGGCGACGCTGGGAGCCTCAACCACCTCTGTTGTCTTTCGAGCCTTGTCTTTCCGTTCTTTCTTAAGCTGTGCCTTGGTCTTTGTACGCTCAGGAGCAGAGCCAACGATGCTTGGGGGAGGACTACTCGCACGAGATGCGTCGTGGGACGGTCGCTCTGACATCGCAGGGGTCGACGGGCGGCTTTGCTGAGCTGAGGATAGAGATGGTCTCCTGGATCCTTTCCTGGCAGCTGAGGGAGGCAATATGCTCGATCTCTCAGTAGTTGCCGATGCAGGAGTTTGCTCTGCCACTTTAGGCGTCATGCCAGTCGTCACACGCAGCACCCTGGGTCGCGCAGAGGCCCTGGACAGTTCAGATGGGGTCGTTGTACCAGGAGTTCCCGGTCGGCTCATCGTTGCAGGCGTTCCAACGACCGAAGAGTCTAAAAGTGGTGTCTCTGTCGCAGATTTATACGTCGGGAGCGGCGGGCCAGTTGCAAGTGGTGGGAGCGACGTCGACGCGCTCGCGGCGGGTACTGGAGGTAACTCGGTCTTTCCAGGCTTGACCGCAGGAGCTTTCTTAAGCTCACTGTCACCGCCTCTGTCGCGGGAAGGCTCAGCGGGCGTGTCATCCTTCTTTTCAGTCTCGCCCTTGACCTTCTGACGGGTCGATTTCTGCCTGGGCGAACCCAGGCTGATCTCGCTCACTTGATGCTTGGGCTTGACAGCCTGAGGGACGGGCTTCTCCTCCCGTTTGGAACCCTTGCTTTCTTCCTTGAGGGTTTCTGGGACTTTTGGCTGTGGCGTGGACGTGCGAGGGCCGATCGGCAACACTGGCACTGCCGGGGTAACGGGTGCAGAACTTGTCGAAATGCTTCGTTGGGCCACTGTTCGTGCAGGTTGAGCAGGAGACTCTTGTCTCTGTGGAGGAGGGTGTGCATGGCTGTGTTCAAAGCCTGGGGGGATCTTGGGCGTTGACGACCGAAGACCGGAGCTCTGGTAACTCTGCAAGGACGAGACCCGAGAATGCAGAGGCGGGAGAGGTGTGGTGACCGGTAACGGCGGGAAGTCCTTAACATCGACTAAGAAACGCCTTCGTCAGTAAGCAAACTTCAGACACCCCAAACACAACACATGGAAAATATCAGACGCGGCAACGGCGGGTACATGACTTGGGCTCAACAATACAGGTAGAGACGACCCGGCTCATCCACGTCGTCAAATCCCTCGCTTCACGGGTTCTACTGTCTTGAAAGGTTGCTCCTGAATCATGTGTAAGAACTCGTTTTTGATCTGCCTGACTCTTTTGTGACGTGGCCAGGGAAGGGTACTAACATACATGATAAGAGCCGTGAAACTGGACGAGTGATGCAGCTGAAGAAAACGCCTGATGCCGGTAGATCGATGTCTGATGCGTCCCACGCTTGCCAGGGATAGACTGTCCATGCCGTAACTCCTCCAGCGTTCGCTTTTCAGCTACTAACTCGTGCACTGCTCGCTGATCCGAAATGGCAGGCTTATACCACCAACGCCGAACAAAAATCAAAGGACACAAGGAAAAAGAAAGATGTCGTCAATCACCAACGATTGTACCCGCCGCCGCCGCCGTATAGGTTTGATTGTTGGTACCCACCTTGGTTACCCCCAAAAAGCCCCTGCCCTGTCGTGGTGCTCTGGCGAACTCTGGCTGATGCCATACTCGGGTCTGCAAGATGCTCTACACCACCTCCTGAAGAGGAAGTGTTAGCGTGTCTGTGCTTCTTGCCCTTCTTCCTTTGTTTGACAAGCCCGGGATCTTGATATGTTTGGTATTGAGCGTAGAGCGGGTTGAGAATTCCAGGGGCAGGGGCTTGCAATGGGGGCGAACGCAGGGGGTTATTTTGCAAGGAAAGAAGTAACTCACGCTTAGCCATGTCATGACCTTGATTCGTCCCGCTCCGATTCCTCGGGTAGACTTCGACGTTGATGTCCTTGGATGCTCCGAAACCAGGGTTGGTGAAATTTTGACCGTGCGCGAACATCCCACCCCCGCTGACTGGTGGGGTGCCGGCGGTGGGTAAGCCTGGAGGAGGTCCTTGAACGCCGCTGGAGTAAAATCCCTGTTGCTGTCCCTGGAACCGGTTGCCGGTGCCGGTTTTGGTGTCGTTGTTGAAGTATCGCGACCCGTGACGCTGATGATTGCTAATCTGTTCATACTGGGCTTGGCTGTACTGTGGTGCACGTCTCTCGAAATCCGACATCTCAAAAGCGGTATTCTGCGTGTTAGACTGGCCAAGACCGGGTGCCTGTTGGGTGTTGCTGGCGTTGAGAAGGGCCAATTGCTGTCGTTGCTGAGGCGTCAGGCTGCGTGTGTTCAAAGCCGAAAATTGATCACTCAAAGGTTGCGACGGACGGCCGATGGCTCCACGTGCTGAAGAGCTTCTTGGATGATCATCCTCGGGTTCGCCACCTAGGGCCAGGCTACCGGCCACAATATTGTCTTCGTCTAGGGTCTCTTCAGCGGCCGAGGTCGCCTGAGCTTCAAGCTTTGCCCTAGCCTCAGCCTCTAGTTTAGCTCGCTCGGCCTCTTCTTTCTCTCGCATGGCGCGACGTTTGGCTCCCCCATACGGGTCGACAAAACAGGGCATGTCATCTACCGCCGCGCGAACATCCGGGCTGAGACAGGAGTCGTCATACGAGAACTGATATGACCGTGACATGATGCGTTTAGCGTCATCGAAGATTTGTTGCGCCGGGTCCACCAGTTTAGGCTTCGGTTTCGACGCGGTCTGTTCGTGTCTCGGTGCAACCTTTGCCGGTGCTGTCGAGGCGGACGCTTCATTGACAGGAGACTCTCTGAGTTTAGGCTCCTCGGACTTCTTAACAGCAAGGGATGCATGTGTTGCTTGCGGACTGGGGGTAGCTCTACTATTTGATTGACTGGTACGTCTCGTTCGAACGATATTCGCATTTGTCGTTGCCCAGCTTGCCGTGGAGGGCAGGGCGGAGCCATCTTGTGAGTTCTTCCTGCTAACATCATTCTCTGTGCTTCCCTGTCGAGCCATGGAGTGAGACGTCGATCCCTGGGCCGCGGAGAGGGGACGAGGAGGAGGGTTCACCTGCGCGGCTGGGGCGGAGATGGCTGGTCGAGCGGCAATCCTCGCACCATGTGGCTCATTCTGCAAGGAGGTGTGCTGACCGTCTTCGCCTGTCTCGTGAAGGAAGCTGCAGTTTCTGTTGGTGCAGGTCTCACCTCGCAGGTAGGCTGAGCAATATTTGGTGGTGCCAAATTGAGCCCGAAGGACGCGGTCGCTGTTGAGAGAGCCGTCAACAGAGTTGATGCAGAGTGCGGCATCCTCCTTGCGAGCGAAGGTGACGTAGACGCCAATGCCTTGGTTTGTTGCTCCAGGTTTCGCTTTGCTGACCACGATTTTTTCGATTTCGCCGTATTGGCCGAAATATTCTGGGCCGCGGAGTGTTTGAAGCAACGACTGCTCGTCCTTGATCGAGGGAATAAGGCCAATGACATAGACGAGATTCTGTTGTTTGACGCGCACGCCGGCAAGGTTACGACGTGACGAAGTCTCCACTTCACGCTTCTCCGTCTCCTTACGCTTAGCGGCCGCTTGCTTCTTGTTTTTGTTCAGTTGGTCGAGCTTGAATTCTTCAGCAGTTGGGATCTTGTATTGGATCGTTTTCTCGTCATAAGGTCTGCGACAATTGGGGCAGGTGCTCTTTTCGTAGGTAGTTTTCAGGCTGTTGAAGCAGAACTGGCAGATCTGTCTCGAGTGTCAGTAGACAGAGTCTTGCGCGCAACAGAAAGCGAGACAGCTGAGTCATACCTGGTAGCCACATGGACAAGGTCGAAAGTTCTTGTCGGACAGGTCGAACTCTTCGATGCATAGTGGGCTGTTCGTCACGTAATCAGTCTTCAGCCCATGCGCCGAGCTGGTTGGACTCACCATGTCTCCTCGTCATCGTCGATGACGGTATCCTGAGATCTACTCATAACGGAGGATATATCAACGACACTGTAAATGGGTCCACCTCTTTCGACTCCTGCACCGCTAAGTGAAGGTCAAGAGCGGCCTCCATGCACTGGTCTGTGGTTTCCAGGTTGAGTAGTGTATCGACGGCCGAGGGAGATGTCACCAAAGTTAGAGCGGCTGGAAGAACTGTCCCCGTAGCGTGGATTGACTAGGTGAGATGATGGTGAAATTGGGGCACAGAGCGTGGTGTGAACAGTGAAGGAAGTATGAAATGGCCATCGAAGCGGCAGGAAGCAGAAGGCAAGGTTGCAAACGCAGTCGCGAGTCTTTTTGACGCTAGTCCGTCTTCGGCTTAGTAAGAGATGTTTTAGGTCTTGGCAGCACAGATGCGCTGCTCACCTTCGCCTCACCACCCATTCACCCAACTCGCCCATACCTCACCCATCTCACCCACCCGCTCCGCTCCGCTGCGGCGATGTTCGTCGGCATCCTCACGATGATTGTCCTCCCACGTTTTGCAGACAAAATGGTGTTGAAGACGATGTGGTTGTGACGTCGGAGCCGTCTGGGATCTCTAGACTTCCGAAAAGGAACTCATAGTCACCCCCCTATGATATGGTGCTTGACGGGCTCTACCATTCTGCGGCCCTTGGCATTAAGGTGGAGAGCCATCAGACGCACCTCCTGGGACAAACCCTTCCTAAGCCAAGCGGAAAGGAATTTGAGATGATATCTTGCAACACTTCCATTCCGACCAAGAGGGCCAGGATCACACCGACATATTGGTAAGCCTTCTATTCCGTTCTTTATGCGCTGGTGACTCGTTATGACACGTGCGGTTCGTGGAAAGTTACCTCGACCGGAACCCTGGGCTTCGCGTGCGAAAGCTAAATCGTTTCGTTCGCAAACACTGCCGTGGTTTTATGCCAGCGAGCGAAGAGAGGACAAAGAGGACATACTAAGCGTCCGCTTCCAAGGGGAGGACCGCATGTGCTGACTCACGGAGACCTGCACGTCGACGATATTATTGTCGAGGATGGCAAGATCGAGGCAATTATTGACTGGGAGATGTCTGGATACTTTCCTTGGTGGGCGGAGAGAATCATCAGCTCACAGTGCGTTCTCCGCGGCCATGACCTTTTCGATGGCGTCTGGGCCAGGGTCCATCCAGACTTGGGCGACGATGCTATTGCCGTCGTTTTGAAGAAGTTAGAAGCGCTCCGAAAGGCTGTGGGTGCTTGCAATACCCTCCAGCGGTCGACTCGACCCGGTTTCTGGAGTCCGCCGTTTTGTCAATGTCGGCCTTGTGGTGGCGAAATCCATGGGAAAATGCTTGGAAGCCCATTGGAGCATGTCGAAGGTTTTTGGAGAGGCGGACTAAAAGGGCTAGAGTAGCAATCTCAAAGACGGGCGCGCCGGTGCCCCGGCCTCAACAGAAGATGCAGAGAAGGCTGTCCAGGAGGAACTTGAAAGTTGGGAATGGAGTGTTCGCCTTAGTAGAATTGCTAGAATCGTCGGACTCTTCACCCTGATATCCTCTTTTGACCCTCTACCGGCCTGGGACTGGCTATCTGCGGGAGTCGCTTCGCGAACTGTCTGATTCATGCACGGTAAAGAAACACAAGAGAGCCAGCTCCCAGATACGTATCTTAAGGCGAAGGGCAGGCCACCAGGGCCGTGCCTCACAAAGAACGGCATAAGGAAGACGCATCAAACCATCTAGTTCCACCACGCATCAGCCTCCAGGTGAGCAACCTTCGCCCATGCACTCTCGTCGTTCTTTCTGTTCTGTCATTCTCAACCATCTCTCTCTCTGCGTTGCGTCTCTCTGTGTGGAATCGCAGCTGTTCGCGTGTCTGAATCTCGCTCTGAAGAAGACACTGTTCAGATATGCATGCCGCAGTTGAACACCGACAGTAATTTGTCCCTCTTTGTCCACACCAGCCTCAACCTGCGGCAGTCCCTGGACCGCAGTGGGAGTCTGTCCCGGTGTCCCCGTCCGACCTTCTGGGTTCGTTGTCGCTTCACCTTGTTCCTGGGCCTGAGTCTCGCCCTCTGTTTCACGGCAAGGTGCGATATCTATGTAACAGATTCATGAAGAGCCGTCAAGTCAGTCCTGTTGGTCCCATGGGAATGCCAGCACGTGGCTATAGGTCGTTGATCGAGCGCCAGAATCCAACTGTATGCGAAAATACACCCTCTCCGCATTCTCGTTCGCCTACCTGCACTCAAAGTAGATGCGCATGCCTCCATACTCTGTCCGTGGATTGACTCAAACCCTTGTCATTTCCAAGGCCATATCATTTCACCCCGTTGTCAGAAGACGAGAAAGCGGCCGGACAGCAAGGAGACACTGTTCTCAATTACATGCGACCTGATTGGCCGCGATTCTCCTCAGATGTATCCCACGTGACTGAGCTTGCCCCAGCTAGGCTAGATGATCTTGGCGGGATTGAGCTCCGTCATGGACCTTTGGTTTGGACGACGTCTTTACAGTCCCCCGATTGAAGTCGCATTCGAGACTGACTGCCACTTCTTGTTCCACAATGGCGTCCGCGAAAACGGTGCTGCGGCTGGCCAGCAAGAGGCCGCTGTGTGCAGCTTCGCAGTCTTCCAACTCTGTCCAGCGTGCGACTTTCAGCCAGTCCGGGAGGCAATCTCAAGCCAAGACGTCTGGGAACAAGGCACCAGACCAAAGAACAGCTGGTCCTGATCTCCTCTCAGAGCTGCGCAAGGCACCTCGGCCTCGTGAGTACATTGGCTAGTAACTAGAGATGAAGACACTGACCTTTCCAAGCCATGGGCAAGCTTTCAGCCCCGATCGTCAACGACGCCGACAAATACGCAGACAAGGCCCTCCCTCTACACCAATACGGCCAGTACCTCATGTCCTGCCTACCAAAATACATCCAACAATTCTCGGTGTGGAAAGACGAGTTATGCATTTACATTTGCCCTTCCGGCGTCATCCCCGTGTTCAGCTTCCTCAAATACCACACGGCGGCCGAATACACCATGGTAGCGAGTATTACGGGTGTTGATTTCCCCACCAAAAATTACCGATTCGAGGTCGTCTACAATCTGCTTAGTGTGCGACACAACTCAAGAATAAGAGTCAAGACATATGCAGACGAGACAAGCCCGGTCCCTTCAATCACCTCGCTCTACGATGGAGCCAACTGGTATGAGAGGGAGGTTTACGATTTGTACGGTGTCTTTTTCACGGGCCACCCTGATCTGCGTCGGATCATGACGGACTATGGCTTCGACGGACACCCATTGCGCAAAGACTTCCCGTTGACAGGATACACCGAGATCCGGTACGACGAGGAGAAGAAGCGCATCGTGGTTGAACCTCTTGAGATGACCCAAGCATTCCGAAACTTTGAAGGCGGCACAAGTGCTTGGGAACAAGTCGGCGTTGGCTCGGACCGGAAACCACCCGAATTCAGATTGCCCACACCCAAGCCAGAAGAGAAGAAGGAGGAGAAGAAGTGAGTGGAAGCTATGGTCGACGTCCCGAGACGGGCCAAAAGAGGACCTGAACTGCTCCAGAACCCATTGTAAATACAACGCAACTGATCATGCCGTCCCTCGTAATCTATCAAGTTATTCTGGCCAGATCTGCCATCCACAGTCCAAGTGGCCGCCGCTGCTTGAAGGGCCCACCTCCTCGGCTCGACAGGAATGCTGAATGCGTCTGTCAAGTCTTTCGGCAGGGTTGTTAACGCATCAGGGACCGTGTCCTTCGCATCCCCGCAGTGGGTTTCTTTTTCGCGTCTAATCACGTCTCCTTCACTTGTCAAACGGGGGAATTCGCAAACCAAGCAGTCTCGGATTATCTTTCATCCCTAGGGCTTGGTTGTCACGTGACTTCTCCGGCCCCTTCCATGCTTTCTCCCTCGCATGTTCGTGTCAGGGTGAGAGGTTACAAGATGCTCGGAATTTGAGAGCTACAGGCAGGTTGGAGAGAGACAGCTATTTGTATATGTGGATCAAGTGCCAGTCACGTATGCAGAAAGAGAGGTGGTTGGACATGACCTCCATATTTCAACAGGTCGAGTTCCAAATGTTATCGATGCGTTCCTCGCGTCCAGTTTTTGTAAGGGATGATGGGCTGACTCTCATTCATTCAGACCGCGAGCCTGGGCCAGCGATCTGATGTCGTTCTGCGATGTCATCCAATCTCGGGACACTATCCATGGCTTTTTGCAATCACCTCCATCGGACCTCCGGCCGTGAATCGCGGAAAACGACAAACTGAAGTTTCCGGCCTCCGACCTTACCGGGGCAGTTACAGCTCTAATCAGAACCATAACGCGGGCAGCACTGCCTGTTCCTCTCGTGGAAAGCTCAGAAAGACGGACCTCGGTGCGTCCCCTTTTTGCCAGCCTTTTAAGCGGCACCAATAAATACCAAAGCGCCAATACCGAGCCTCTCGAATTCCATCTCTGATAGCACGTCATGTCTTCTCGAGAGGTGTTGTTAGCACAGGTACAAGATCGTGCTTGCCGCAACCGGTCATCGAGCGCGAGGCCAATTCGGTAGTAGCGGCGCATACTGGGAGTCAATGCATTCTCTGCGAAGACGGCTTGCTTTACTGCGAGGGCCGTTGTTCGCCTTGTGCGATATTCATAACAAAGGGAGTAACAATGCCATTGGATATCGAGGCCATTATTGACTTTGTTCGGCATTGAACAGCGCTTTGTTATGTGCACTACGGCAGCATTGGCAGTCGATAGGTTTGTGAAAAGGCTCCTTTCAAGTATCAAAGAACACTCGATCGTTGTGTCGAGTCTCATTGTCCACCACTTTGCGGTCAAGTCCAGGCAGTTGCAAGTGCAAATCCAGGCAGTTTAAAGTGCTGCCAAACAGCTTGCAATTTCCACCGACTCGCCTCGTAACCACAATTGGAAAATCTCCGTAACCTTCTCGGACAGATCACATCAATTGAACACCTGGTGCCCCCCGCCTCTCTCCAAGACCAGACCCCATCCCATTACACTATGGCGTCTGCCTCACACCATACCGAGCCAGACTCGCCCCGGTCAACGGGCCAGGAAGAAACCAGTGAGAATATGGAAACTCTCTACTACCCCCTGATGTTCACGTCGTGGCAAGCAGATTCAGTCGACTCCAATGCTAGCTCGATATCATTGGAGTCATCTGAGGAGGAATATTTCGATGAGCGTATCGCGCAATGGAACATTGCAGAGGTTTTAGCGTGCCTGAATAGTGACGATGAGCTCGAAGATCTTGTGGAATCTTTCGTGTCGCAACTGCTGACGCCACTTTCCGAGAGCCAGCGTCGGATCACTGTCGAGACATTTGCGCGTCGTTATATGCCAGAGGATCTGACCATCGATGAGCAAGCAAACATAGGTGAGTGGTTCGAGGAGTGTCTCCGACTCTATCAGCTTCCTCTTGAGTTAACGGATCTCTTCTACGAGAGTCTCCCGCAGCCCATCGAGCTCATTTCTCCAGACGAGTCCATGTCTCCAGTCGAGTTTGAACCGATTCCTATGGAGGGACTCGAGGACGTTGTCGTTCCCCGCGCGAGCATGTTTTCTTGGTTCGAATCGACGACAATCATCGCCCGCGACCCGGCCCAGCCCGTCTCTCCTTTATACAACTCTGACATCGAAGGTTCTGCCGCACTCCGTGAGATCTGTGACTGGGTGACGGACTTGTCGCGCATTCAATCGGCATTCTTTGGCATTCACGCTCAGCTGTCATCGATGATTCCGGATATGGGAGCATCAGACGATCCTCTTCGGGTCAGTGCTCTGCGCCTGCTCCAAGAGAGTGCCGACGAGCTCAATCTGGTGCTCCTGCCCAGCGTGCTCGACATTTCGATGGACCAAGACTTGCAAACTGTCGCCGAAGGGCTCGCCAACGCAGAGAGAATCCTGGGCACCATGAAGGAGAAAATCTTCCTAGCGGAAACGTATCTTGTCACCCAAGAGGCTCTGCTCCTTGCTAGTGGAGACAAGCTCAAGATGTTCAAGGGCCATGCCTGCAGATACGAACGGAGCAGATATCGAGACCTTCTGAGATGGCTATTCGCCAATTGCACGACGCCGAGGCTTCGCGAGGTCTTCATCTCCTCCAGTCCCCAGCCCGAACCGGTTTCTCGACCGTATGATGAAAGTGAGCATAGATGTCCCGTCTGCTTTGAAGATCTACCAGAGGAAGGCGAAGTGGCCGCTCCCCTGGCCGTATCGTACCCCTGTTGCAACAAGGGCTTCCATGTCGACTGTCTTCTCGAGTGGTCATTTGAGAAATTCGCCCAAGGCATGCCATGCCCGATGTGCCGAAGACAGTTTGACCTTGACTTCTTGGGAACGCTCATGGAGCAGAAAGTACGAGAGCTGCAATGTCTCTGAACGTAAAGGTGAGTGCGGTGCAATACACGAGGCTGGCGATATTTTGAGAGAAATGTGAGTGCATAACCACTGGGGCTTGCAACAATTTGAGAGATTGTGAGCCGTACAGATAGAGGTTATCGGTTTATTGCGAGACGACTCGACAGAGGTAGGCTACAAGAATGGTCTGGACACCGGGCGGAACAGGTGCAAATAGGCACCGGGCAACAGTAAAGTCGGTGCTTGCACCATGCTTAGTATTCGTCCGTTGCCTTTAGGATCCCTGGCTTTGGATGCGCAGATTCTTGGGACGGCCACCGAACGGCTGAAGTATCAGCTTGCAGAGCTGAGGCTTTTGCTGCGCTGGTAAACCGGACGCACGTAGGTAAGTCATTCCGTTCAGTTGGCATCAGCGCTATCAGTTGTACATAGTCACCGGATCGATGATCTGTTACTTGCGCTTCCTCTCCCCAAGCTATGTACTTAGTGTTCTTGATGGCGTAGGTCTATGAAACTCTGGTCGGGCACAAACCTAAAACGACGAGCTGATCGAGCTCCGTCAGAATTGGCATGAAAGCTCGCATAGAAAATAGAGATATTCCAGATCAATGTTTCATGCTCAAAGGCGCGTCTTCCTTGGGCATGGCTTCTCGGCAACATCACACGCCTCTGACGGCACAGTTCCAGCTCTGATTAAACGGACCCAGTGGCCCATTCTGGATATATTCTTCCTTGCTATTTCCTGTGCCATCGTAATCCAAATGCACACCTATGACCCTCTGCCATGTCGTCCATGGGTCGTCCGGGCCTTGTCCCGACACAATCCCGCACATGATGTTCTTCGGGTCATCATTGAATCCGATGGCCGGGACCGCAGTCACGGATTCCTGATACTGTACTCGCCGAGATTGAGATGGCCCTCGTCCGTGCGGTCTCGCCTCGGACTTTGGGGAGCCCACGAAAAAAACTCCTGCAAAACGACGTGGATCAGCTTCCTCTTCATGATCCACGATCGACCCCGTCGTGCGTGTACAGCTCTATGGTGTCCCAGCTCAGTTGCAGACAGGTTCCTGTCCCGCCTAAAATTGTCGGCCTCATTCTCATTCCGGGGAAGGAGGAACGAACTGACGCGCCAGATCTCCCAACTCGACCTCGAACCATTTGTCAGCCCAGAACTGTGCCTTGGTTACAGGAGAGTTACGACCCAATTCTAGGCCCAGGTTACGTTGTCCTCGCGCGGGAACTGCTCTAGCCGGCACGCGCCAGGAGGAGTACTATACAAAAGCCGCGACGCAGAGGCAGTGACTCACGTTCACGGTTACTTTAGCTCGGGTGGGTGCTCGTTCATGTACAGTAAAGTGATTGACGGCCGACTCGAGCGGGCCTCCGGCTCGGGATCCTGATACCCGTCTTTGGGGTTAGATGGGGGAAGAACGGTCCGAAGAAAAGACGTTACTGTACTACTAGTATACAAGTATGTTACGGGAGGTGAATGTACTTAGTTGGTACTGATTCTGGGGTAGACAACGACGTAGTCAAGTGCGTAGTATGTAGGTCGTGGGATCATGCTCTGGTCTCCCGGACTCGTTTGTGGAAACTAGCCGTAAAAGCAACGGCCGTCACGCTCACTGCACTGCCATCTGGTGACCACATCCAGGGACATTACATTGCCTCTACAAATCAAATAGAGTGGTTTGAAATGATGAACAAGATACCACTATGCAGTATGGTAAAGGTACTATGTATCGTGGCATACAGTAATGGACCTCGTACTGGGTACAAGTCGAATACATGCACGTTACTTAGTATAATGGCAATGTGTCCTCCATACTTCAGCACCATGTCCGCGAGAATGTCTCCGCGTCAGGCCTTTGAAGTGTCTCTTCCTTAATAATGCCGGCGTAATCATCAGCCCGATATCCAGTATACACATATGACTCGTACCCCAGCGGGCGGACACGCCTGGTGGTGAGTCGCGGCATCCATATTTCCCAATGCGGATTCATGGCCTAAAACGGCAATGCGGCTCAATCGGGGTTAGTCTGGTCCCCGTAAAGAGGTCCCTTACCCACGACGTACGTATGTAGTTCCTATCATAGGTACCTGCCAGTCTGGCGGGTGCTTGGTCCAGAAGCGAACAACAATTCCCATCTCCCAGGGATCCCTGGCTGACAAATGCCATGGGAGGGGAGGTGCCGAGCTGGAGTGTTTAAAAAGGTCTACCGTGGCACGAAGGACGAAGGAAAGGTCGTGCTCAATCCAAATCAAACAACCGTGCAGAACCATCTACATACTTCGCATAGCATATCTACGCGGTGACCTCTCTTACCAGCACTACATATTATACCTACACAACCTCCACAGCAGCATCTCAGTACTCGTACAATCCCAGGCATTCACACCGACCGACCACAATGGCCCAATTCCACTTCGGCGCCCTCGTCTACGACTACCAGGCCGTCGACGTGTTCGGGCCCTTCGACCTCCTCAACTCGGGCTCGAAAGCGATCCTCAACGCGATCAAGTTTTTCACCCCGGTCGACGAGGGCACCCTCTCGCGGGCCCCGGACTTTGTCTTCCACCACATCGGCGAGACGCTCGAGCCGGTCCAGCTGCTCACCAGCGCCGTCACCATCGTGCCGACCACGACCATCGACAACGCCCCCGAACTGGACGCCCTGCTGCTCGGCGGGCCCAACCCCGTCGGCTTCACCCTCGCGCCCGCGTACGTCGAGTTCATCCGCCGGCACGTCGCGGCGGGCAAGCCCGTCTTCACGACGTGCACGGGCGCCGCGGTGCTGGCCATGACGGGCGCGCTCGACGGCCGCTCCGCCACCATCAACAACGTCGAATACCACTGGACCAAGAAGCAGTTCCCAAAGGTCAACTGGACAAAGGAGAAGAAGTGGGTCGTCGACGGCAATCTCTGGACCGGCAGCGGCGCCGTCGCCGGCATGGATATGCTGGCCCATTGGATCAAGCAGACGTTCGGGCTGGACGTGCTCACCGTGGGCGCGCTCGGGTTGGATTTCGAGCCCAGGGACATCGACGGCGCGTTCGACACCGTGTTGAAACAGAGGTATGATGCCAAGGGGAAGAGACTGCCGGCTCATGTGTTCCCTTGAGGGAGGCAGAGAGGAGGAGGAGGAGGGTCTATGCTAGTAGTACGTGGCAAGTATGGAACTTGGAGATGGGGCACGGAATGTGTGCCCGGCCAGCCAGACAGACAGACAGCCGGCCATACGGAGTAGTAGTTAGTTAATTACTGGACATACTTCAGTGATGCTGGGTACTGGTACTCCCCTCGGGCGTCGTATAATACATATAGGCTCCAAAAACCCTTACCTTTTCCTTACGGCAGGCCGGCCGAGTTCCATACCTACTGTAATGAGGCTCACACCAGTGCCGTGCAGTCACGGAGTATAAATGACAGTGAGAAGAAGAGAGAGGGAGAAGGAGAAGAAGAATCGATCCCGGAACCACAATCACAGAAATGGCAGAAAGAATAATCCAGGACGCCTTACCCTACCCTACCCTACCCTACCCTACCCTACCCAGGAAATGGCAGGATGATTGCCCACAAGCGATTCTCGCACTTTTCCTGTTCTTTTTCCC
This sequence comes from Phialophora tarda, assembly GCA_016109495.1. NCBI lineage: Eukaryota > Fungi > Ascomycota > Eurotiomycetes > Chaetothyriales > Herpotrichiellaceae > Phialophora > Phialophora tarda. Next base: position 61,256 of record JADWPL010000023.1, on the reverse strand, counting down.
AAACGTGTAGGTCAGTGACTCGGAGTTGAACCGATACCTACTAATGTACGATACCTGAGCCTGCCTTCAAGTGAGCGGGGCAGACACATACCTCGTACACGTACTTCTATTCTGCCTCCTCTCCTTCAGGTCTGTCCCGCTGTCGCCGTCGCGTTGACCCTTCCTCCGGTCACCAAGTCATACGCAAACCAAATCATACGTAAACCCAAACAGCCCTATCTCTAACACCGCGTCTCAAGAATTCCGACCCGTTAATAGCCACGCAACCTCGTTCTCCGCGCTCTCCTCCAACAACACCTTGATCTGTCTGAACTTCGTGCCGGTGATCTTAGCCTCCGAGCGGAGTGCCTCTGGCGGCACCCGACAGGGTGGTTAGATTACTTGCGCTGGAATGAATGGACAAGAGCAGGTTGCTCTTATATTCACGTGTTCGTGTGTTCGTGTGTTCGTGTGTTCGTGTGTTCGTGTGTTCGTGTGTTCGTGTGTTCGTGTGTTCGTGTGTTCGTGTGTTC
>JADWPL010000023.1:0-60645 GCA_016109495.1 Phialophora tarda | reverse complement strand
CGTGTGTCCGAAGTTGAGCAGGAAGTAATTCTCAGGGATGCACCATGGGCCGCAACAGGTGATGACAAGGATCTGTGGTGCTGGGGGTACCTTGTGCTCCTAACTCCCGCGAAGGTCGGAATGAATTGACGGCAGCCGGCATATTCAACAACCGTTGTCAGGATCGGTTGTGTATGCGGTGGGAAGGTACAGCAATAGTGCGGCAGCCCTGTTGCGGGGAGTACTTCTTGACTGTTAAGATCAGAGGGCATCTGGAAGGTATAGGTCGACAGCGCAGCTCGGGATCGCAGTATTGAAGAAAGTTGGTCGGAGAACATCAACGCCTGCAGGGTTTAAACTGGGGTTCATATCCGTGTCCATTTCGTGCTCCTCTATTGAACAGATCGATCGGCTCGTGGCAAGCCTGTGAAGTATGCACTCACCGCTCCTTGACAAGAACGACTTGTTGTTTTGAGATCGCCGTCTGCTCAGGTCTCCGCTGATGGTCTATAAGCTCATCAAACCATCGCCGTAGTATGACATTCAGTTGCGGCTGCTTGACGCAAATTGCAATCTCTCAGACGACGGCAAACTTCTTTTCACGAGTTAGCTCGGTTTCATTGTATTGTTATGCGTGGTTCGTTTAGCGTGCCATAATGCTCGACGTTGGCTGCAAATCGACGAGGTTGCAGCGTCGTCCCACTTTACTTACCGATGTGGATCCAAGGAATGAGGCATCCATATCTACTTTCAGCTCTATTTCCGGAGGAGGAAGGACAGCCATCTTGGGGTTTGCTTCTTTGTTAAGCCTCGTAGCGTATCACTCGACGTTTGTGATGGGGCTGGTCCATGTGGCACGCATACCGCAGCCTCGTGGGATTCGTTCGCTTCCCGCGGAGAGAATCATTGGCCAAACCTTCATATTGTCTTGGTGACGCGGAAGTGGTTATAGGCCCGCTATGTGCGAGACAATGGATAATCCGGGGATGTTGCAAGGCGCGAAACGGTGAATGGCCTCTTGAAACCGATTGTGTCGCCATTTTCGACGACTATGCAATTTGGCGAAGGCTTGCTCTTGGCCCAGCTCTGAACCCATCGAATCACAAGGCTGCTTTTCCCTATACATCGTCACAGCTCGGTCAATGGTTGCTTTGACGTGACAAGGGTGGCTTAGAAATCCATACCGCTTCCGCTATTACTGCGTTGTCGAAAGGGTCTCTGCCCAGCAGTAGGATTGTTGGAAGATGGTGGAAAGCATGGCCCTTGCTTCAATATATAAAAGCTGGGCGGCCAAGTTCGAGCAGGATGGACTCCAGAACCAAAAGATATTCGTCAACCGTCAATGGAAAGCAAGGTGGCCTGCACCATTTAAAGAACAGCGAACTCGAGGACCTTACCTTCTCCGTCCACACTCACCGGCATGTCTCCCAACCCTTCTCTTCCAAGGCTGCCAAGCGGTTTGGCTGTGCCTGACACTCCTCTTCTTGCCGCCGCACTGGAGTACAGCAGAGCCCACACCACACCAGCCACGGTCAACCATTGCCTCCGCGCTGCATACTTCGCTGTGCTTCTGTCTCGCAAACTGCCGGCCCAGAGCAGCGAGCCGCTGGACCTGGAATTAGTCGTATACAGCAACATCATGCACGACCTCGGGTGGTCCCCGGACCATACATTCATCTCCAAGGACACGCGATTCGAGGTTGACGGGGCGAATCTTGCTCGTGCGTATCTCAAAGAGCACGATCACTCGGACCAATGGGACAAGCACCGGATTCAGCTCATGTGGGATGCGATTGCACTGCATGCCACGCCGTCGTTTGCCCAACACAAAGAAGCCGAGGTCAAGCTTGCACACCTAGGCGTCATGGCCGACTTCTTCGGACCCGACCTGCCTGGTGGCGCCGTTACGATTGATGAATACAAAGAGATCGTGGCGGCCTTCCCTCGAATCGGTTTCCGGGAGGACTACGTGGAGATCCTGTGCGGCTTGTGTGCCTATAAGCCCGAAACTACCTACGACAACTTTGTCAGTGACTTCGGTGTTGAATTCGGGGTGGATGGGAACGGCAAGGACAAGGAAGAATATGCAGACGCGAAACAGGCGAATACAGTCCCCCGGATGGTCTTGCAGACGCTGCTCGCATGTAAGAAGTACGAAGAGTGAGCGGGATGGGACCGCTGTTTCTTTGTCAGCTCAGTTGTGTTTCGGGAGCACGATATCTCGTCTGTGCCGTTGTAGGATGCGCAGGGGAGAGAGGAGGCTTGGGCAGAGGAGGGCGGAGGAGGGAAAATTTTGAGGTCCGATTGCAGCTCCGGAATGAAATTTGTTCCTCCGATCTCTCAGCTTCATTCTCGTTGCAGAGCGCCTCATGTATCAAACTTTGGCAAGGCCATTGTCCAATTATTGTGTCGTAACTCGTTCGGACAAGATTTATCTGGCATGGCCCCGGGTACTGCACCATGATAGAGAACAGGCCGAGGAGGATACTGCGCCCCCTGCGACCACCAAGTTCCCTCTTGGAGCGACGCTAGGAAATGTTGAGCTAGCTCAACGAGCGTTATCGGACTATGCCAGCTCCATTCCGATTCCTCTTGGTCAGGCGTCGGGAATCTGGTTTCGGTTCCCACAGCCAAGAGGCATGAAAAGCGTGGGCTGAAGCGGACATCGGCCAAGCTGCCTCCGTGGGCTGAGGTAAATGGCGCATCCTGATCCGTGTTCGGTGCGTGTCATGGAGGCATCCGAAGATTGTCCCTGCGGAAAGGTGACCGGAGCGGCGGTCGAGGTCCCCGGACAGTCATTCCTGACCTCGGCAGCAAGCGCGGGCTCACTTCGTACAACACGGCTGAGCCCTCGGAGCCGATTCGGAAAGCTTCGGAAAGACGCCACTGTGTCAAGTGCAGTCGTGGTGAGGCAGGACCAAATCCATTCCCAGATCAAGCGGAACCAGTAAACATAGGAGTCAGCGAGACGAGGCTGCTGTACGGCGATGGATGTATGGCTCTCAATGTGGGGGGTGGTGTGAAGAAGCTTCAGTGGACAATGAGCTGGTTCTGAGAGAAGCGTGACTGCGCGCCCAACGAGCCCCATGGCCGCGCCCAGAGCGGCAACTTAGGCAGCGGGCTTAACTATTAGCCCTGCGTGCCTACCCCGGATTTTGCGCGTGGCTGACCAGTGATTCCCAGGAGTGGGAGACAGCACCAAGTGGGTGCCAAGTGAGGAGCAAAACAATGACATCAGCGTCACTTGTTGGGCCGCCGCTGAGCGCAGCTTACAACATTTACGAGTACACGCAAGGCGATGAGGCGGTGGCTGGCTGTGTTCAGGGAATCAATTGCACAGTTCTTAGGCAATGCTTTGGTCAGCCTTGCTACTCGTCCTTGCCTCTTTGCTTTGCCCTACCGCGATCTGCTTGATCGAGGCTGTCGGTGTGGGACCTACTGTGGTAAGAATCGATCCGAATCTTTCCGCGACCAACGAGCCTTTGGGTGTCCCATATCCGATGGGGGCAATGCGTTGGGTTTCGGTCACCAGAAGCGATTCCGGATCTCGTCCCACTTACGATTGGTTGGGAGTAGGCTAGCAGGGAAACCAACATGTTGTGGCATGTGACAAAAGACGCTGGTCGACGGGGGCTCTCAACGACGAAAGCTTTCCGATAATATTGCAAGTATGAGGGCAAGGGAAAACGCGCGCACAAGCCTCGAGGACGGTCCAATGGCACCGACGTCAGCGCATATCCAGCAGCACCAGCAGCAGGGCGGGAAACACAGCTCATGGCTGTTGGCTGCTGCCAACTTCCCCGCATCTGGCGTCTTCGCCCTCTGATCGCTGCCGAGTATTGCAACCCCCAAGCTGGAAGCTGTCCAATCCACGGGCCCTGAATATCGAGCCCTGGCACCGCATTGGTCCGAGTAGCAGACAATAGACCAGGGTCTAAGGTCAGGCATTCCTGGGCACACGGCCATCGGCCACGGCTGCACACGCACTGATCTTCTCTGCTGCGGAGTTGACAACCTTCTTCCGACCGAGTTCTTCCTTCCTTCCTATATACCCAGCTGGATCTGTTCTTGTTCCTGCAACATCCATCCGCATTCATCTCCTCCCTCCTCGTGTTGTGACAATCGGCTCGGTGGCCGACGCACGCGTGCCTGCTGTCGTCGAGTCAATTGCACGGTCTGACAGCTCCCGCGCTCCGCACTACGCTCTTCCCCGCTCGGTGCATAGCGATAGACCGCTCCTTTCTCACTGACTATAGTCGTCAGTTTGCGGCCCTGATTGTATAGGATTGCTGTGGATTCTGCTTGGTCAGTACGCACAAACCCTTGTTTCTGAGAACGTCTCGAGGCGCAATCCCAACTGCCTTGATTGCCCCGAGATCAGCGCGTGCCCCCCACTGATTCCATGGGAGTTCGGGATTGCTAATTGGACACGGACAGGTTAGATACGAGCGGAGGAGCCTGTGAAACCGTCCGCGACAACTCTTCCACTCCCCAAAAATGTCTGGTAGCACTGCCAACAGGATCAAGGAAAGTGCCCGATCGGCGGCTACCAAGGTCGAGGAAGCTGCGACCGAGGCCGCAAACAACCCCATACAAGCCAAGAGGGATTTCCTTCACGTACCTGCAGTTCGTGCCGCTCTCCCGTTCGTCAATGGAGGTCTCGCGGGCATGTTCGCAACCGCATGCATTCAACCTATAGATATGGTCAAGGTGCGCCTACAACTGGCGGGCGAGGGCGTAAAGACAGGTCCCAGGCCCACAGCTTTAGGCGTGACAAGAGATATCATTGCACAAGGCAAGGTCCTCGACCTATATAATGGTCTCTCAGCCGGTCTGCTGAGACAAGCCGTCTATACCACTGCGAGACTGGGCTTCTTCGACACCTTCCAGAACGCGCTGCAGGCACGTGCTGAGAAGAACGGCACCAAGATCACCTTCGTCGAGCGAGGTGCTGCCGGGCTCACAGCCGGTGGGCTGGCTGCGATGGTGGGCAACCCCGCCGATTTGGCACTCATCCGCATGCAATCGGACGGCTTGAAGCCCAAAGAAGCTCGAGCGAACTACCGCTCGGTATTTGATGCTCTGACTCGGATTGCCAAAGCTGAGGGCATCACAGCCCTCTGGGCAGGAGCGTACCCCACTGTGATTCGCGCCATGGCTCTCAACTTTGGGCAACTCACCTTCTTCGCCGAGTCCAAGTCTCAGCTGCAGAACCATTTCCCCGACTTGTCAGAAAGCACGAACCGCTTTGGTGCATCTGCGATTGCCGGTTTCTTTGCCTCCTTCTTCAGCCTGCCGTTCGACTTTATCAAGACGAGGCTCCAGAAGCAACAAAGAGGGCCTGATGGAAAACTGCCCTATAACGGCTTCTTTGACTGCGCAAAGAAGGTTGTTCGGGATGAGGGCTGGCTCAGATTTTATCGTGGTTTTGGCACGTACTATGTTAGGATCGCCCCGCATGCGTAAGTACCTTACCTGGATCTGGGAAGCTTGCAGACTGACGTCGAACAGAATGATTACGCTGATCGTGGCCGACTACCTGAAACTCATCACGGCCTAGTCGGGCTTGTTGCGCTCATGCCCAAAGAAAAACTTGGAGGCCGAAGAGGCGGGAGCGAGCTGGAGGTCGGTGCCCTGCATGGTTGGCATGAAATCGCGCAAACGAGGAGACATATCGAAGAGTAGGTCACATAAGGACACACGCCGAGCTTCCCAGAGGTTGCTGGTGTGCCTTTGAGCCGTCCGATCTCAGCCAGGCTCAGATGAGATAAAGCGCAGTTCGATACAATTTTTGGACACTTCGATACCCTGAGACGGATGCTCAAGCACGGAAATGTCGATATCGCTCCGCATAGCATCATCAGGGCGTTTAGCGGATATATGGTTAAATGAAGTGGATATATCGAGTAGATGAAGGAACCACGAAAGACGGATCAGAATCCTTTCACCTTCGTCTTCACTTTCATTTCATTTTCACTTTGCGTTTTCCAGCAATGAAAAAACTGCAGCGGGGTGCAAGTCAGGCAAGTCGAGCGACCGCTTATGTAAAACTTTTCCATCAAATTGTCCGCTCCAGGTTCAGGCTGCGGAGTCAATTCAGGACGTCGGAAAGCCAACATAGGTACCAGTCCAATCCTCACGACTATGAGCACGAGGGGCGGCCGATATGAGCGCTTCTTTACTCCTACAACTTGTGCTCACTGGATCTCAGACTCATTACGAGTCGCGAGGCTTGATCGATGACAAACGTCTGGAACACCTTTTGATTGCTGGCAAACAAATTCTTTACAAATCGCACCAGGAGAGCGACGTGCGATCCCAGCTCGGGTTCAATCCTCGGATATGGGAGGGATTGACCAAAGTGTTGGCGGCGGCGATCCCGGTGCTCGAACAGCAGTCCTTCTCCTACAAGAACCCCCCGAACCTCAGCTACGGCGGCAGCAGCTCGGAGCTGATCGCGGCGCATTACCCGTCGCTAGTAAAGGACATTGAGCGACTCAACGACCTATGTACGATCGCGCGCAACCTCCTCGCGACCACCAAGAAGGCGCAGAATCTGGCAGCAGAGAAAGCCTTTGACCAACAGATCTTGAAATTGATCGATGTCTGCGTCAAGGTGACGGCAAGAGGGTTCGATGGCGAGGCCAACCCACGGAACGAGGAGAGGTGGCAAAAGGTGGTGAATCTCTACAAGAGGCTGTTGATTACGTGTCTTCAGTTTCTGCACAACTTCATCATGCACAACGAGCAGCGCAAATTGGTGCTTTGGTTGGACCTGTTCGGTCAGTCGCAGGCTCAGGACGTCGACGATCTAGGAAGTCATTCTCCGGAAGAGACGGTCATTGACCAGGAGAAGGACCAAGCTGCGAAAGAGGACAGGGTCAGAGCGACAGTGGAGAATCTGCCCGATCGACCAGGTCCGGTTTCTGGGGAAGGCGGCAATCTTGGTTACAACATTGACGATGTACATGCCCTATTCGACCTGATGAGTACGAATAAGGAACCTGACGAACAAACCCAAAAGGCGGCGAAGGTGCTTATGGACAAGATTAGATCGGACATGGAGAATTTGTCCGGCATGAACGCAAATCAACTCGACGACAATCCGGATGTGTTGTTGAGGGTGGGTGCGGAGCTGCGGGCGTGGTTGCAGAAGAAGGAAGATTCCGTCACCGTGGCTGCTCACTCTTCGCAAATCAAGCGAGTGGCCGAGAAGATCATGGCATTGACCAACGGCAACGGCTCTAAGACCGATGGCCAAGCAGGTCCAAGTCAGTGGAGCAACCTACCTGACCTCGGTTCTTACAACGACCTTAACGAAGCTGCGCAAGCCTTGACGGAAGAAGACTTGAGCATGCCAAGAACTGCGCAGTCTGCGGCAGCGACATTACAGGAAGCGAAAGATGAGCTCATGGCGAGATTACATGAAGCACCCATCATGGGTGAAAACGGCGAACCAGAGTATGACGACGAAGGCGATCCAGAAGACGAAGAAGACCTCGAGGATGATGATGATCTCATCAGTGTCGGGGACAGTATGGGGGATGACGATTACCAAGGATCAGCGGATCAAGAGCGAGGACTGCTTACCGATGTCCCTCTTGTCCTTGGACCAACAGAGATCGAAGCGTTACCGATGATCATCCAAGCCGGCATTGTGGACAACTTTGGTTCCAAGAATGGCACAGCAGCTCAACAGCAAGGTCTGAAGACAAACATGCAAGCTGTTCGCTGCCATATTCTCCTTGCTCAGGAAGCTGGACGCAACGTCCTGAGGGAACTGTTGATTTTCATCGCCGCTTGGGACTTGCCGGATGATGAATTCTACTTCAAAATGATGGTGCAGATCATGGAAGCTATCCTGAAGAACGGCCTGATGTCTCACGCGTACTCGGATTTTGGACAGCCCAAGGATATTATCTCGCCGGCGCAGGCCGTTGTCATCAAGATCCTGACGCACATCTTCCGTGCCAAATACAGCCCTGCTTCGGTGCAGCAGCAGCAGCAGCAAAACTCGAGCATTGAACAATCGCCCGCGCCACAGCAGGGCAAGCCTCGGCTCATGCCCTCTCCGCTAAGTCGGGTTGACGTGCTCACTGTCCGTTACATTTTCATCGTCTTCCGCGGCAATATCATCCCGGAAACTTGTGCACTAATCTACCTTCAGGGACAGATTCGGGCCGGCCTTGCTTTAGCAGAGGACTTCCCCTTGAACCTCTGGGATATGGAGCGCGTGTATGAGGGAGTGTATCAATTCCTGGAGTTCTTCGCGGTTCTGACCGAAAACAATGACTGGAAGAAGTTGTTGGTGCAATGGGAGATCGTGTATGATCTTGTCACCTTGATTAAGGAACTGGATCAGAGCATCGCAAAGGTCGGTTTGACGCAGGCGATGCCCGCTCGAACCACGAACGGTGATAGATCGACCTTGCCTGGACCCTCACCTCAGGGAGAAGAAGCCTCGACTCTCCCTGCTCATGTCGCCGTGGAGCGCCCCTACGACACACAAGCGTCCTCACAATCAAACAACACATCCAGTCCGAAACCTGGGCCTCCACCACGACAAGCTGCCGCAGCTGCCGCCCCTCCACCACCACAACCCGCACCAGCGACCGTAAACGAAGAACCCGCGGACTTTGAATGGCGCAACCTCAAGAAACTCATCGTTCTCGTGCTCTCTAGTCTGGTGTGGAAGTCTCCTACGGTGCAGAATCAAATCCGCGAGTACGGTGGAGTGGAGACAATCTTGAGCTGCACCACTTACGACGGTATGTTAACGCTTCCCTCTCTCAACTCAGGAAAGAAGACACTCTCCCTGCATGACCGACTTCCGCTTGCTCTCATGACAGGATCTGATCTTTACTAATAGATGAACCCTGAATGTAGCATGCAACCCCTACATCAAAGAACACGCGGTCATGTGTCTGAAATTCCTGCTCGAGAACAATCCCGCAAACCAAGCCCTTGTTTCGTCACTCGAAGCGAGGGAAGTCGTGCCCCCACCCGACGCTGGAGATGCCATGGCCATAACAGAGGCGCTGGATAAGCTTGGTCTCGATGTTACGCTGGGGAGTGATGGGCGCGCGAAGATGAGCAGGGGGCGGGGAGTTCGTGGTGGGAGGATAGGGCTGCGGCGTGGGCAGGGGAGGATTGAAGAGTTGAAGGAGGAGGTTGAGGCGCTGGGGCTGCCTGTTAACGGGGAGGAGACGGTGGGCAAGGGAAAGGGGAAGGAGAGAGCGTTGGAGTTTGACGATGGCGATGATGGGGAGATTGAGTTCATGTGAGAAGCTTTGCCATCTTGCAGGCTCTTGTGTCGGAGGTTTGCATTTCTAGCTGTCACGAAGCGTGACAAGCATCCTCAGGAGGCATACCACATTCGACGAAACTGGTGGACAGCCGGTTCCATCGACGTCATCAAAGCTGAAGGCACCCATCTTCCTCGTAGACTTGGGCCCATGTGTGTTTCGGGGCGTGTTCTCAATAGTAGGCCTTTTCGGAGCACCAACGGACAAGAGCCGGCGGCATGAGGGAAAGTGAAAGGGACCTTTGGCCTGCAGGTTAGGGCCACACGGCCACGCCATTGGCTGGTAGACGGAGCTAGGATCCGGCAGTGATATAACCGCCAATGAACTGGTGCGCCAAGTCCATACTTCTCCACCACAATCCAGCTATTGGTCAAGGCCACCACTAGCACCGTGTGGCCTACACAGCTCGAGCACAGCCTCAGCTCGACAAGCCACCGACGAGGGGGAGTCACCAAAGAAACAAAACCCTCTCCCCTTCCCCAGCCTTATTGCCTGGGCTCTTTTCTCTTCTCCTTCACCTCCCTTTGTTTGCTTCGTCCGCCTTACACTCTCCGCACCGTCGTCTCGTACCTTTAGTGATACACACACTTGCTGTTTTGTTGGCCCCAACTGTGTCGAGCCTCCGGGCTCTCGTCCATACCAAACCCTGTCCAGTCCGTCAGACCGGATCTCACCCCGGAATAGTGCCACAGCACCAAGCTGTTGCCCGATGGCCGGGCTGGTGGTGAGTTCTGTAACAGGCATCGGCGTCACCGATATCTATGAGATGAGCGATCGATTAACTGTTTGACTCAGGAAATTACGCCGATTGTGGGCAATGTGAAAAAAGCCCTGGAGAACCGCGATCCGAGCACGTCAATGCGAGGCTCGATGGTCAAGCTGGAGATGAGCGACCGAGCCACATCTGCAGCTCCGACCTATTTCGGGCTAGACGGCGACAGATCCCCATCATATGTGGACGGAGGCTACTCGTATTCCACGGTCAATGAGTCGCTATTCGACATCGTCTTCTTGTGCCCGCTTTCCGCCGCACGACAGGACTCTCTGGATGATTGGATCTCCGAGCGGAGTGACACTTGGAGTTCCCATTTCTTCCCGCCTTCCTTGGGGACCGGCCGTCAACATTCTACCGCCGACGGCTCTACCAACGACCTTCCGGATACGCATCTCGGCAAAACCGGCTCTCGTGCAGCTATAGCTATCCCTCACGATCGCAGACGCAGCGACCGCTACATTTTCCGGAGATGGAATCCGGACAATGTAGTCTTCGCTGCGATTCCATCTCCGGAAAATGTAGCCTTCGCTGCGATATCCGCGAGTGGTGAAAAGCCTAGGCATCACAAGATACCGAAGTGCCCTGCGATCGACTTGAGAGGCATAGCCAGATTGAACGGCAGTTTCAAGAACCATATTCAAAGACATCATAGACGTGAGTGTCTAGGGAAGAAGTTGCAACCATTCATGTCAGTTGCCTTTTTCCGACGCGACAGCATCAAGACCGGTTGTGGTATTGGCGACAGAGGAACCCAGATGAATGAAGTCTTGTTTCTGCCGCATAGTCCCGACAGAGGATCCCAGATGAATGATATCTTGTTTCTGCCACACAGTCTTTGGCAAAAGAGGTACGCATCCGAATGGCCCAGTCGGCCCAGGCGTCATGCTGATCGTGCGAACAGAAGATTGAACGCTGTCAGAATGCGATCATCCCCGGTGCACTACATTGTCCGCCATCGAGCGCGTAGCCGCAACGGGGAATCATGGCCCCCCCTTACCTCTCCCGGATAGACTCCAATCCAGACCAGGCGAATAGCCAGAATCATCACCACCAACAATCCTACGACTACACCCAAGGAGCGACGTGTCAGCCCTTGTGGAACGCAACACCACCACGATATTCTTCCCAATATCAACCACAACTTTCGCCGTCAGGGGCCTTTGTGGCCCTCAGCCCAACAATGCAGTTCACACCGCCTCTACCTCCTCTCACGTACGACTCCTCCCCCGATCAACAGTACTCGGACACGGCGAGCTTCGAGCTCGATTATGACATCCTCAACAATGAGAGCTACTTGGCCGACTTCGACCTTAGCGGGTACTACAACGATTTTACCTTGCTCCCCACAAACGAGAGCAGCTTCATCCAATCTCCGCTCTCCACCGCAAACTTCTTCCCCAGCCTCGACTCGTACAACAACTCGCCGCAGGAGGCCGCCGCCCCTTCTCCGCAAGCACAAAAGTTCTGCTGCCAGTTTGCCGGCTGCGCAGAGTCATTTCCGCGTCAATGCGAGCTGACACGCCACGAGTACAAGCACACCAAGCCCTTTGGGTGCCCTCACTGCGGCCGTGCTTTTGCAGAGAAGCGACGATGCGTCCAGCACATCCAATCGGTGCATGACCTGGCCACGGACGAAGACAAGACCAGGTGTCACACGTGCAATTACGCGCACGTCAGGCCCGACGCGGTGAAGCGCCATCTCCGCCTGAAGCATGGGCTCGGGACCAAGTCTGGGCGCTCCTCGCCAACGACTTTGGCGGAGCAGTCTGACGACCCGGGAAGACGGAGGAGAAAGGGGACGACCGAGAGGAGGTAGCAAAAAAAGCACGGGTGCAGGACATGTGCGGACCGTCCGCAGTCGGGTGCAGTGAACATTTCGGATCTTTACTAAAATCTGGGTTCTTGGGTTTTTGAGTATGCTGCTTGGCTTGACGCCTTGAGGAGTCCTGGATTTTCGTGTATCATAGAAGTGGATACCTAGCGGAACGTCTCGAATGTCATTTCTATACCGTTGAAAACGTACTCGTCGTGACCTCTGTGAAGATTGTCTGCCTGACGCTGGGTTGTGGTTCCCGACCGCCTACTCCGTACGACGTTGGAACCACGCTAGAAGAAGAGCATCCAGAGCCACGACCCTCATATTCGCCGTGGCAGGTCTATATTTGGCCGGCATCTAGATATTGCTTCGTAGATCGTTTCATCCTTCCTTCAGATCACGGAGGTGTTCATACTTTACTCCAAGGTCCAAGCCAGGAAGAATCACTCGACTCTCAAGCATGCCATACCCCGTCATTCTCGCGTCGAGTTTGCTCCTACGGCAAGGAAGAAAAGGCTTACGAGACGCCCTGTCAGGCCGCTCGCACGGACGGCGCGGCCCTGAAACTCGCTCGCCCGTCGCAACCAGATGCCTGAAAGCAGTGCCCATCCAATAACTCTCGCTGGAATCGAGGCTTTCTCCGCACTCTGCTTAGCCATGCCTCCCATGCATCTCGGCGGTGGATCCGTCGTTGGTGGTTCTGGACGGGCCGAACCCTGTTGTAGTCGGGGGCTTTCACTTCCTCGCACCGCATCGTTATCCGCAAACTACAGGACAGCTCTTTTGCAGATGATCTGTACTTGCCCTCACAACAGGAACATGGTGCAGGATGGATAATTTGCTTTACGCTGGCGAAACAGTGCCCCAAACGTGGTATGCGTTTCCGAAGATGCACGGCAATTGCACGCTGTGCAGCGATGCATGCGAGCAGAACTGTCAGCTGAGATTCTTCATGTTTCTGAGTCGAGTGCATGATGGATTGTACCCCCTGGGGAGGAAATTGTCTATATAAACGGTCGACAAGGGGACTCTGATGCTGTACTCTCTCATACGTACACTCACCACCTGCCTACATATTCTTGAGTCCTCCACGCGAAGTCGTCCACAGCAACTCCACAAGAACCGCTACTACCCTCTCGTTCCCACACAAACCATTTAACAAGCATCAACAATGGCAGTATCTGAATCCGGCCTGGCCAAAGGGCTCATCAAAGAGGCTTATGACAGTCGTGCCGTCGAACTCATGCCCTGGGAAGACGAGGGTCTCCCTGTCTCCGACATGGAGAGATATTCCCGGTTCTTGAAATCGGTGCCGGGGCAAAAGGTCAAAGTGCGAAGAACCATTGCACAATCGCGGGTGTTTCTGGAGGTGAGTGGGCTTTTGTCGCGGCAGACAATCTTTCCTCGGCCCCACCGTTTGTTAACATATACTGATCGCGTAATTGGTCGTTCGAATGGTGCTACGGTCGAAAGGACCTGGCTAACAACACATCCGTCCTGCTTGAAGCGATGAAGTACGTCGAGAGTCTGCCCGACGAGCGATAGTTTATATCGCCCATCGACTCATAGGGTGGGTGAGTGGGGGTTTGGCGGGCGGGGCGGGATGGCGGGGTTTCTGCTCAGGCGCGTTCCGACCAATGGCGTCACCATCTTTCTTCCCGCCGGAAGACCACACCGATACCGCGCAATCCAATTGTACTTTAACTATCCCAATACTCCTGGTTGTGAACGTGAATAGGAATGCGAAAGCCTCTTTCGCATGTTGAGCTCGAGGAAGCACCAGAGCTGGCTCCTATGAATGCCCTCGGGTCTGAGACACACCAATTCCTGTTGCCGGCAGATGCACCTCGATCAAACCCTATAACCTCAGACACCATGTCCCTCATCTCCCTCCCGCCAGAGATCCTGAGCATCATCTGCCAATACGTGGTCTTGGCCGACCTGGGCCCCGAACGACGCTTACACCCCTGTACGAACTGCCGGTATCTCGGCAAGGGCGCGCGACGCCGAGAGCACGCCTGCCCTCCTCTCCTCCTCTGCAGCCGCTACCTGCACGGCATCTCCAGCCAGACGTTCTACAAGCACGTCACCATCGTGGTCGGGCTCGACCACCACTCGCAGCCCTACTATTTCCGGTGCTACCCGACGCCCGACCGCGACAAGGACATCCTGTCCGTGCTGGCGGCGCGGACCTCGGTCCTGCCGCGCATCCGGAACCTCGAACTGCTGATCGCGCGGACCATTCGCTACCACCCGGGGCGCGCGCGCACGCATGTCATCTACGAAGACATGGTCTTCCGCTCCAACTGGGAGGAAGATGATCTGCCCACGGTGCTCTCGTCGTTCATCGCCAAGCTCCCCAACTTGAACGCCCTGTCGTACACGGTCGGGGTCGGCGCCCTGCCTAACCAAGCGCTGTGCATATGGCCTCACGCCCGGGATACGACGACTACGCAACAAATCCACCGCTCCATTCTCGACGAGGAAGTCTTCGAAGATGCGGCCACCTGGCCTGTGCCCCTGTCTCGGTACGCCTCGCTGCTAGCATCCCCGCCGCCGCTGCATGTGCCCAAAATCGCCGTCACCCGTCTACGGCTCTGGCTGACGGGCGCTCGAGTCATGGACCTCAGACAACTCAGCCTAGTCTTGAGCGGCAAATGTGCCCTCGGCCCCGTCGTGCCGGAAGACTTGGCCGAACCGTGGAGACAGTTCTGGCGCATCCATCACCCCTTCGCCAAGATGATATTGCAGATGCCACACCTGAGGGTCCTGGATGTGTACGTCCCGCAAGATCCGTACATGGTTGCGGGGCCGAACGATCGGAGTGACGATCCGCCCTTTGACAAGGCAATGGCGGCGAGGCTGACGCGCGCGTTGGAGGTCATCTTCCCGCATGTCGGGACGGTGCGTCTGTGGCGAGCGAGGTCCGAGAATGTCACGAGTGGGGACTATACTGTTTTCTGACTTGAAATGTTGAACCAGTGTCAAAGTTGGCGTGAGAGTCGGCGTGAACGAGAAAGTCCGGGGGTACTCTAGTTATGTACATTACGTGGGGGTCATCCTCTGCGGGAGTATCGCGTAGTGGTGGTAGTACTGTGTAGACCCGGCATGGGAGTGAGAAATCGTGGCAAGCAGGTCTCGACTTCCCAAATATTATTGTCATATGATGAATGATGTGGGAGAGCAACTCGAGGATGCCTATCATGGCATTTGCGGTTGTCGTTGTCGCTGAGGGTCGTAGTGAGTCACTCTGGACAGCGAACTCAAATGAAAGCAAATTCAAGTGACAGAGAGGCGACTTTGTACAAGGCTCCGTAGCCGGAACAGTCATCCCTACACCCACGTCGATTCATCTCCCCCTTTTACATACCTAGGTACCTATCTCGTTCCTCCACTCCTAGTACTGTAATACCAGAAGTATGTGTACCTCTCCAACCACAGCACAGCACTCAGCCACTCCTCTCCACTCGTCTGCCGCCACCTCTAATCATAATACCTCGCCCGAACCCCCTTGATGATACTCTCCTCCTCCCTGCCCACGCGCGACACATTCTTGGCCACCCGCGCCCTGACCCACTCCCCGGCCGTCAACCCGACCGTCGCCTCGTCCACGGCCGTATCATACCCCAACCTATGCAGCACGGGACTGTCGCGCACGGGCACCAGCTCGGTATCGTCCTCGGGCCGCACAAAGTAGAGCACGCCGTGGCGGTCGACGTCGGCCTGGTCCGCGGGAGGGACGACCACGCGGTGGATGCTCGACTTGAGGAACCCGTTGGTCAGGAACTGGAGCACGTCGGCGATGTTGACCGTGATGGACTCGGGGTACGGTTTGACGTATTTCCATTGGCCTTCGGGCGTGCGGACTTGGAGCGCTGCTACTGGTTGTCTGTAGACAGTTAGGAAGAAGATTGGCATAGCCACGCACGCAGGTAAGGTGCGCAAGCAAACAAAAACAAACAAACAAACAAACCATGGGACCGATACTAAGAGCACAGCAGACGTACCTGAAAAGCAAAGTGAGGCTCCCAAAGTCGGTGTGTCCTTTGACCCAGACGTTGTCGAGCTGTTCGTTCACCTCGGCGGAGCGGCGGCTGCAATAACACGTCAGTCTATGCCACGCGAGAGCCTAGAGTCCGGATGATCGACGGCTGCCAGACTTACTGGTACTTCATGTAGCGAAAATGACAATCGCTCTTCTCGTCATAGCGGTGGATGTTGAGAAAATAGTCCTCGGGCAACTCGAGCACCAGCGCGAACAGCACGAGGAGCTTGCGCACAATCTCAAAGTGGATGTGCTTGGCGAAATAGCGGATCTCGTCCCAGTGCTCGGTGATGACCTTGGGATGGTCGCGCGCGTACTGCTCGGTGAACTTCGGCGTGTTGTAAATCTCCGTGTTGTCCTTGACGCCGTTCTTGATCTCGCGGATCCCGAGCGGCTTGTAGCCGTTGTACCCGCCGTTCTCGAGGTCGGCGCGGTATTTGAGCTTCTCCTCCGTGGGGAGCTCGAAGACTTGTTTGCACAGGCTGAACTGCCGGTCGACTTCCTCCTGCGTGAGGCCGAAGTTGATGACGTAGAAGAAGCCTAGAGAAGAAGAAAAACCGGGGTATGAGAATTAGCTGGTGTTCTTGTTCTCTTGGCCGCAGATTCGACTGTCATCGTCGTGTCTGTGGTGCAAAAAACTTACCTATTCGGTTCACGGCGTCGAAGAGCTGAGCAGCCAGTTCCTGCTTGCCGCCTGGCTGGTCGAACTTGCTGAGATCGAGCGTCACTAGGTCGGCCCAGTCCACTGTGAGAGGGAAGTTAGCGGTGAAGCAAGAGATCACGGGCCTGGCATCGGCTTGGAATGCATACACTCCTCCTTGGTCTCAGGAACGGGCGTCCACTGAGGTAGCGAGAGAAAGGCCGGGCGTGTGATGGTCTCTGTCGCCATGATGATGATGAGCCGCGTCTTCGCAAACAGGTTCCTGGTACGACAAACACAAGAGTAACACGTATCCTGAAAGAATTTCGATTCCCGTGTTGCGGCTTCCCACGTCAATGGGAAGTGCTGTATGTATCACTCGGTTCGGCCGCGATGATGCCATCCACCATCGATATTGCTCATCAATGCGGGGAACGTTACCGGCGGATATCGGCGTGGTGAGTAGACTTTGACCCTTGGTTGGCTATATGTCTCCAAATGCTTACATATACACAAGCTCTTCATCCTTCGCTGGCCAAATAGCCTCGGTAGAGTAGAGGGTAGATGGGCTCGAAAGCGGGTACAAGTTCAGAGTCCGCTGGTCAGAGTCGAGTAGGATTGTCGTGGTCGAGCAAACCTATCCATGTGTGATGGCACATCTTCTTCGACCATATATTGTGCAGACGTAGGTCTCCAGGTGTACTAAGGTGGCTTTGTTCTGTTGGAAGATCCGGACAGAGTGTACACTGGTGCTGGATCAAGTCTCTCGCGGCGCCCTTACCATCCTGATCACGCCCACTTTTTCACTCAGAGCTAGATACGGAGAATCAGTGTCGTCGAGGGTCTAACTCTCTTCGCAGCCTGTATCGCTGAATGTCAAAAAGTGATGGAAGGGCATGTATGCAAAGGACAGTTCTGGCAAATCTTCCTCTCGAAGCGGCATTCTGGCGTAGTGGGAAGAGTTACAACCCTACCAGCAATCCGCAAGTCTGTGCTGTCCTTCTGTAATTTCAACAAAAACAGGAGAAGACTCTTCTTCCGCTCAGGAAGATGGATCGCAGAAGCGAGAAGACGTCGTCCACACTAGCCGCTGTCTTCCCAAAAGGATTCATCAAAGAGGTCTAGGATCCTCCGTCCAGGTCTTGCGACAGAGACAATCTTGCTGCCAGTCCGTGATCGAGAATAGTAGCAGTGCCTTGTTGCGCTTCTCGAAGTGGCCCACATTCCAAAATCAGCAGTAGTGGGTAGAGCGGCCATGGTAGTATTAGACCGTGACCAAGCAGGATGACCGCAAAATCCTCGTCTTTGCCGTGCTACTAGGTAGGCTCTGAGTCATCCAGCGCATGTTCCAGAATCCCCAAGAGTACTTAGACAGGATCGTCCAAAAAATCAAATAATAGCGGGCTTCGGAACACTCGCAAGGAATAGCGGTCTTCGGGGGTTGAATCCCTCGAGCGGAAGTTGAGCAGTATGCAAGGCCCTTGCGCTGGCTTCATTTCGGTGTTGCTCCCAGCAGTTCCCCATCCAGAATGTGATGTTCGTGGATTAATCTGCCAGAGCCCGAGTCCGAGAACTCCGCGGCGCGCTCCCAGAGTCCATCTTTGTGATGCGGTGATTGCAAGAAAGCACCGTGGAGAGACCGGGGTTCCATTCGACAGTCTCTCCAACCGTAAGACCTCGGGCTCGGACACGTGGTTCCAAAAGTCTGTTCGTTGACGGTAATCGTCCGGCAGCAGTATGCATAAACGGCTGATGCGCGATGGGGACTGCCAGCGGATGGATGACAGTGGCAGTTGCACCGAGGTACCTAGATTAGATAGAGAGCAGGGTGAGATATGTAGATGACGAAAGGACTAGTCAGTATGGCGTGTGTGTGTTTGTGTGTTTGTGTCCGTCCGTATTCACCCTGCCGGCTGAGACATCGCTGCTCTCTACATAGTACATAGTACACAGTAACGGAGTACACACGGCAGCTTTCTCGAACACACACACACACACACACATTGATCACACGCACTGAACCCTGAGTAGAGAGCTAATCCCGAGTAGAGCTCTAATCCCGAGTAAAGAGCTAATCCCCAGTAGAGCTCTAATCCCGAGTAAAGAGCTAATCCCGAGTAGAGAGCTAATCCTAGGTAAACCTTTTAAGATGTTTCAAGCTTCTACGCCTCTTTTGCTTGTTCTCTGCATTGCGGAGAGGGGAGGGGGGGAGGGGGGAACAAGAAATCAGCAAAGCAAGCCACTTGCCCGACGCGGAAAACGCTGTACATACCCTAGGTAGTAGGTACGTGTGCTTGCTTACCTGCCCGCGTTCCTTCGCGTCATATACTACTGTTGGGTACCGAGTACATTGACCAGATGGAGATAAGTACTGTCGTCCCGCGCACACGTCATGCATGCAGGGCTTGTGTTGAAATTGATTTGTCGGTAGTAGTACTACGTACTTACCCCGGATCTCTCGAAAAATAAAGGGCGACATCAGCCACAGTGCGAGGCACACGGTGGAGGAGGAGGTGGTGGTGGTCAAGGCTTTGCCAGGCCAGGCAAGGCTGTGGGCCTCGCCAGTCACAGAAGGGGAATAAGAAAAGAAAAGAAGAGGTTAGTTAGTAAGAGCAGGGTTTAAAAATAGGATCGCCCAACCATCCTTGCCAAGGGACCTGGGGCGGTGGTCGTCCAATGGCGGGGCCTCGTTCAACCAAGCTTCACAGCCGAGGCGGCTTGGGCGGGATAAGCTCATTTTAGTGCGTAAAGTGACTTCCTGCTGAATTATTTTGAGCAGCGCAGTTTGTCATCCGCCCTCGCACTCGCACTCGCGACGTCCATCAGCACTAAGCCCCTCCCATCCGTGGCAATCACCACCATCCCTCGATCTGTGCAAGCGCTGACCGCCTGAACCACCGACAAAGCAGCTTCCCGAACTCAGCTAGTAATGTGGCCAGCAGCAGTCGGAAGGCGGTCGTCTGCAGCCTGCCTGGCCCTCTGCCCTCTGCCGTCGCCCGCCGCCCGCATACGCACGCTGTGAAACGGCCATGACAGTCTGGGTTCGATTTTTCGCTGCCCGTAACAAGATTCGAGGACGGCCGCGCGTGAGGTGGCGTGGCGATCGCGATGGAGATGGAGATTGAAATCTTCCTTCGTCCTGCTGCTCTGCTGCTGCTGCTGCTTACTGTGTACGAGGTACCTCGTACCCTCGCTGCGGAAAATATTTTTCGCCTTAGTATAGTAGCAAAAGAGTTGTTCCCCACAAGCGCACGCACGGTGCAGAACGGTGAGCAATACGGAGTACTACTCGTACGCAGAGAAGGAGGATCCCTAGGGCCAAATCACCGCATCGCCCGCCGGAGAACGAGATCTGGTCAGCAACGAGCGCAATCTCCTTGTGGCGCTCCTTTTGCTGCTCGGCCAGGGCATCTCAGCCCCAGACCCCGTGCGGATCTTTTTGGCTCGCACCCAAGCTTTGCTTGGTTGCTTGACCTCGCCCCCCTCTCTCCAAGGGCAAATGCTGGCTGCCGAAAGGGCAGCGGACGCTGTGTAGCCGTTTCGTCTATATAACTCAGCTGCCGGCTCGCTTGAGGTTAGGTCTTACTCCATCATACAACAACACCATTCACTCTTTTACTACATTAACAAGCTCGGCACCCCGTCTCATTTCTTTTCGCGAAAGCTTCTCCCACTCGTTTCACCACCAACGTTATTCAGTATACCTTGTCTTTCCTTTTGCTGTTGAAGACACATTCACTCACTTAGCAACCAACCGCACACACAACATAGTCATAATGTATTCCAAGCTGGCACCCATCGTCGGCTCCCTGGCCGCCCTCGCCTCGTTCGTTTCGGCCGTCCCTGTCGAGAAGCGCGACATCTACTTCGGCAATCGCGGCGGACACAACCAGAACTGGGGCAGCGGTTCAAACGAGCAGCCTGCCTACTCTGCCCCGGCCTCGAGTGCTGGCAACGGCTACTACGTCCCCTCGGCCACCGCCAGCTACGGCGGCGCTGCCCCCTCCAACACCTGGAGTGGCCAGCCCCCCTCGGGCTCTTCCGCCGGTGGCTCCAGCGACGGCAGCACCAGCGTGTTCAAGTTCCCAACGGCCGATGGCTTCCCGAACATCCAGAACCCGTCCGACGCCCTGACCGCCATTGAGCAGGCCGCCCACGGTCTCCTGCCCAACGGACCGCCGCCGCCAAGCGCGCCCGCTGCCGACGACCTCACCTCGCTGAGACTCATCGCCTTCAACGAACTCTTCGAGGTCGCCTACTTCACGGAGCTCCTGTACAACGTCACCAACAACGTCGCGGGCTTCGCGTACCAAGACCAAGGTGAACGCCAGAACATCATCGACGCCCTAACCGCCGTGGTCGCCCAGGAGAAGGAGCACCTGCTGAACGCCAACGGCGCGCTCGCCCACTTCAACGCCGGCCCCATCGAACCCTGCACGTACAAATCCCCCGTTTCCGATCTCAAGACAGCCATCAGCGTCGCCCGCACCTTCACCGACGTCGTCCTCGGCACGCTCGGCGACGTGCAGACCCACTTCGGCTTGAACGGCGACGCCGGTCTCATCCGCGGCGTCGCGGCCGTCATCGGCCAGGAAGGCGAGCAGAACGGCTTCTACCGCAGCCTGCTGGGCCTGATCCCCTCGGCCGCGCCGTTCCTGACTGCCTCGGCCCGCGAGTTCGCCTTCTCCGCCCTGAACCAGGCCTTCATCGTGCCCGGCTCGTGCCCCAACGCCAACACCATCGACCTGCCCATCTTCGGCGCCCTCAGCCCCAGCCCGCAATTCCTCGACCCCAAGGACCAGGACGTCACCTTCTCCTTCTCCGCCACGGGCGAGTACTCGCAGTACGCGCAGAGCTACAAGAGCCTGAGCCTCGTCTTCATCAACCAGCAGAACGTGCCCGTCGTGGCCACCATCAACAGCGCCTCCATCGACAAGAGCGGCACCGTCACCATCTCGGCAAAGTTCCCCTTCAGCCAATTCATCATGGACGGCCTGACCATTGCCGCCGTGGTAGAGGGCTCCGGCCCCTTCAACAGCATCACCGACGTCGTCGCCGCCACTAAGTTCGGCCCCGGCCTGATCGAGGTCAACTAAGCTGGAGCTTCATGCATTGATTGCTCTGTGACGGGTTTATGAACACATAGAAAGGCGGGACAGGGGCCTCACGACCAAGCATATTTCTTTGCATGGGCCGAAAAAAAGCTTGTAATTACGGGGGACCTGTAGTTGGACTCCTTGCTGATGGTAATCATTGGTGCCTCGTGTCGGGGTTGGAGTTCAGGGTGTGTTTTTGCATGATTATGGTCCTGGTTCTGGTTCTGAGTGGTGCCGCTTTCGCCAACTTGGCGGGCGCTCCAGAGAGAGAAGAGATAGATTCGGTAATTCGGAATTGACAAACGGCCTTCTCCCTCCATTGACGCTTCTCTTTCCCTTGTCGCCTCTCTTCCGCTTGGAATGTGTTTCGGTGCTTGGATTTGTCTCTCAGCTCTTTCACAGCCCATGGTCCGCACAATTCCGGCCAATCCCTCCTGGTCCATCCCTCACCGTGCGTACAGATGTGCTTCTCCCGACGACCAGAATCATGGTCAAAACAACTCATACTCCCGCTCATGCAAATACTCAGATGAAAAGCGGCGCGCGTCTCCCGATTCCCACTGGCTACGCCGGCGCCCCAGTCGCTTCCGTTGCCAGAACCTCCCGCCCTCGTCGACCATCCCGGCTTGGACGGCCTTCTCGGACTTAACATTGCTTCCATTTTTAACAGAACTCCCGATTTGCATGGTCTTGCCGACTTGAACTAACCTCCCGGCCTTGAAGTCTCCGAACGCCAGTTTCAACACGGTGACCCACGCGTCCCACCCCCACGACTCAGGTGTGGCCTCATCCCCGCACGACGGGAAGGAGTGGTGGAAGAAGAGGTCCACCTCGCGGACGTGCGGCAGGATCTTGAAGATCGGAAGGAGGAGGTAATGCGTGATCACGAGGATGATCATGCCGCGGCGGAGCGCCTCCCTCGACACGGTACCGGGGTCGTCAGCGCGCAAAACACTCGTCGGAAGGTCGCACGATGGGGAGTCTACCAGCCAGATGCGCAGGTCGGTGGCTTCTTGACCCGTGGCGGCGACGGTGGCGTCCAGCACAGACTCGACGGGGCAGTATTCTATCGTTGGTGCAGGAGCAGGGATATCGCGTTGATAGAGGTGTGGGTGAGGGTGATGTTGTTCGAGGTGCCCGAGAAGCGTGTGCTGTTGCTGGTCGCACGGGGCCGAAGTTCCGTAGTCTTGGAGCATCGCGACTTTCACGGTCCAGCTGAGAGACCCGAGGCATGGGAACGTGGCTTTGAGGCCTGCGACTACGACGCTAGGGCTCCTGTCGCGATTCATGCGGCAGAAGGGAGTCACGTCGTAGTTCGGAGGCATCTGGGCTTGGCCCCATGTTCCTGGAGATGCTTGGGACGAGTCCTCAGGATCCGGACGCGCTTTGGCACACGGCTCGAGCATCAGGTCGACTTTTTGCACGTAAGGCCGGATGGTCTTGCGGTTCAAGACGCTGGTGAAGCTGTCGGAGTGGTCGCATTTCCGTTGGTCGAGGTCCACGGCGACACTGGCGTATCGGTAGAGAATCGTCATGACGCGGTGGTGCAGCGCTTTGTTGCATAGGAGGAGCGGTCCCCCGAGTTGCTCCGGGCCGACAGGCCACAGCGGGAGACTCGTGCAATGGTAGCATGATGGCGGGATGTAAAATCTTCGCCCGACACGGCTGTCGAGGTCCACCCCGACATATCCGAGGATAATGGTCAGTAACTCCAGGGGGAGCGAGAGGATGCCGGAAGTCGATTCTGTTGCCATCTTTGCGTCAAGGCCTTCGTGGCTGATGGCTGAAGCGTCGGCTTGCGCAAGGCCAGTAGGTTGACGGGCTGCGTGTACGCCCAGTGGCTCATTAGGGGTTTCGCCCATGTTAACTTCGTTGTGTTGCAAGGCGACATCGTCGACGGAGTCTAGCTCCATCCTAAGCGGGCTCCGCTCGAACCGACACAGGTCGATCCGGCGCAGGCACAGTTTTTGTCTTGTTTCTCGTAGTTTCTCCCCAGTCCCTGGACGGGGTATATGTAGGTGAGTGCGCAGTGCGCTGTTATCTTGTCCGTGCCGGGATAAACGGAGCCCGCTTAGGATGGAGGGGATGCTGTTCTGTGTAACAAGGCAGCGGTGGTTGATTGGCCACGATGTTGATTAAGCGTGAGATGTGACAGGTCACAATTGTTCCCCCACTTGGTGTCCCGCCTTGAAGCGCATCCCCGGAGTTGGCTGCAAGACTCGCGCCATCGCTGTTGACGGATTGTATGTTGAGGCGTAATGCTGTGGTGAGGGGAGGGAGGGGAGGAAGAGTGACGGAGGTCTGACTTGTCGAATAAATGCTGTACTGTGGGTCGTGGCTGCCAAAGGTCCTAACGTCGCTCGCTGGCAAGGTAGATGCAAGACAGATGCAAGACAGTTGTGGTGGATGAGGACGACGGACGCGGCTGCGGGAGCTGGGACCGCTGCTCGTATCTAGGCACCGTAGCAGGTTGACAGAATGGTTCTTCTTATTCTCCACATCGAACGCCCATGTCATTGACGCACACAGCACTGCCACTCTACTCTAGACCGCTCGCTCTCGCTCACCGGTTGCTTGACCTGCAGCTAGTAGTGGCTCCATACATCAAAAAGAAAAACTCAATCAAGCGAAGCTCCTGCAGGCACGCTTCCCGGGGGTCAGGAACCGGCCGCCAGCGATGGACCGAAGCGCGACTGTAGTACTGTAATGCTGTCTTAAGCTTGACATCGATTCGCATTCTGATGGTTGGGGAGTGAAGTGAGGTTGAAGTGAACGAATAAACAATATACAGCTTTCAACTGCAGGCCCCCACACCCAGTGCCTTCCTTATCTGCGACAGACCAACTTCCAAGTACAGCTCTCACATGTAAACCGGGCAACAGGGTCGAACGCAACATTCACTGTCCAAGCGTCTGGTCTTTCGATACGCAGCTTCTACCGAGAGTCCGTTGACGCCCTGGTGGTGTGATGTGGCGGGATGCAGCTGCAGGGAACGGCACATCCGAGGCGGCACGCATCTTCCTCACCGGGTCATGGAAGTGTCCACAGCCCCCCCTCCATGGATTGGTGTCTCGATGCGCCCCAAAGCCTGCTCGTCAAACGATCACACAGAACAAACGTGAGCGTTCCCAGCCGCGAGGAGGATCCAATGACAACGACACGAACTCATTTGTCTGATGTCGGGTGAATTTGCTTTTGGTTCAATTCGACCAGACCTTCCTAGAATATATGTGATCCGGCTCAGCCCATTAGACTAAATATCACGACCTGCATACATCGTTAAGATATCCCGTACCATCTATTATGTACCGTATTGTAAATTCAGCGTCGAGTTCAACCTTTAGGGCGCAAACTGGGCGTCCTGGCCGGGGAGTGGCTCAACGTGCAGAGCTGGCTGGAAAGGGTCAAGGACAGGACAGGGCGGCGCATAGAAGGGCGGTCGAGAGGTAGAGAGGATGGGGTATACTTTATATTTAGAGGAGGTAAACTCGCCTCCCTGGCTGTCTGTTTGTCGGGCATCCTAGACTCCTATTCCCTCGTTCTTTGCCTGTCTGTTGGACGTCCACACCAGCCAGGCAACTTGAGTATAATCGTCCGTCTCTCACTCCATCCGTCCATGAATGGATACGCAGGGCTGAATCGTCACACGCGGCGCTGTCCCTCGCGACCTTTCTTTCCCTCTCTTTGCCTCTTTCCCCCTCCATCTCCTCAAGGTCCCGCGAAAACGACCTCCCGCTCCGCCTTGGCTAACCTCCTGATCCCCACAAAATACGCCTCCTTGCTCTGAGCTCTCGAACTCTCCGGCTTCTCGCGGTGAACCTTGTGGAACAAGGCTTTCAAGGATTTTTCCAGCGCCTTGTCCTCGGCGCCTTGGTAGAATTTGCAGACGAAGTGCCCGCCGACTTTAAGCGTGTCGTAGCTGAATCTCAGGGCTGCGCGACAGAGGTCCTACCAGCGAACGACACATCAGCACACACGGAAAAGCCCGCTGTGCGAAAAGTGATGGTATGTGGCTTTGAGGTGGATAGTGTGGAATCGATGGGTTGGGCTTGGGGGTGGTTCATTAATCATGGGACGGACTTACCATACTCCCGGCGTGGTCCCGAAACGCGTTCCCGCTGGTGTTCATCAACCTGTGATACGGGTTACTGATGCTCTTCTTGTACAGGCCGTCAAGCGGGTCCCAGGGTTCACACATGTCGCTCAACACCACGTCGGCACACTTATCCGAATGCTCATGGTCGGCCTCGTCGTTAACCAGAGTCTTTTCGTGGCTCTCCCGCTCGAGATAGCCCGTCACTTCCTCCTCGAGCGCGACTTGGTCGATCGCTCCGCTGGCGGACGTATCGAGGAGAGACGGTCGTCGTAGCCGGCCGCGGTCGGGATCCCGGAGAAACGCCTTAATCTCGGCTTGGATGTCCGGTGAGAGGAAGTCGCCCTGGATCGTCGACACTCCTTTGGGTGGCTGTACGGGGAGGAGGTCCACCCCGAGCACTCGCCCGCGCGGTTGTGTCAGGTCGATGGCTACCTTTGGATGCCCACATATATCAGTAACTGTAACTTTCCGCGCCTTTGTGCTTCCTCTTATGGTTTTCTTTGTGGCCGGATATCCCAGTCCCGCCCAAGTGCTCGCACGCGGCATTGCATACCTGGCTCCAACTCCCCGGCGCGAACCCGAGATCCACCACCGTCATCCCCGGCCTGAACAGCCTGTACCGCTCATTGATCTGCAGTAGCTTGAAAGCCGCCCTGCTTTTCAATCCCTGCACCTTCGCTGCTCTCGCGAAATGGTCTCCTTTTTGCCGCTCAGTCCAGCGTCTCGTACTCGAGGATGCGCTCCGCCATCTGGGAACTGGCCGACATGTCGAGCGTGACGATGCAGAGTGTGAGGTGGAAGGAGATGATGTACGACCAGCACGCGATGAGGTAGAGTTTCGCCAGGGGAGACATCTTGCAAGGGTAGAGAATCGACTCGAACGGTGCGCGGTGGGAGGAAACGAGGTCGTGCGAACCCTAGCTGAAGCGCGGAGTAGATGTAGCGGGTTACATGATTGCATAGCACGCTCTCCTGCTGTGAAGATCGTTCTACACGACGGCGGAGAAATTCCTGTTGGCAACAGATTCGCAGGTTGCGTTCGAGGAAGTATATGCATTCAATCATTGCGAAGGGGCAATTAATTTGTGCTTCGACGACTAGAGCGGCATCACATACTTGCCTCATTGGGACTCGAATCGCCGCCGCTTTGTCTAGAACAGCGTGGGAAGATGATCTTCTTGCTCTCAACTAAGTATGGCATTCTCTAGTCTACACAACGTTGGATTACTACACAGACCAGGTAGATACTATGGTATACACATGTGTTTCTCTCGCGTGATCTCCGTCTGAATCAACAGAATCGTGGGCCCGGGAGGGCCATGTCCTCAGTCATCCTTCCTATCATCACATGCGAGCTTCCGCCTTCTCAGCGAACGACATCGTCTTCCGCGTCTGGCAAACTCTGTTCGTCGCCGAGCTTAGGGTTTCTGAGACAGAGTGAGAAACCGATCAAGAGCGTACAAAGGCAGATGCCCGTAATGCAAAGCAGCCTTTGCGCATGTTGGTACGAGCCGATGATTGCGGTCCTGACTGGGGTGCCTGCAGGATAGATATTGGCAATTGTGAAGGGATCGGCATAAGTTAAGGAAGCCAGAGTCGCATTGCCGAACGGAGCGAGATTCTCCTCGAGTTGTTGCGGCAGAACGTTGGTCCAGATGGTCCCCGAAATCGCACCGCCCAAGGCAGAGCCCACGTTGTAAGTCGCCAGATATAGTCCAGTAATGACGGCAACATGTTCATGTTTGGTAGCTGCTTGGATCGACGCTTGAGCTGGATACGGAAACATACCTCCAGCGATGCCGAGGAGTACTTGGGCGCCAATCACTCCTGATTGTGCAGACGACGTCGTGGACCCACGGTAGTGGATCAGGAGGCCAAAAGCAACCAGGAAGAGACAAGTTCCGGCCACAATGAACCACTTCAGCCGTCGGACCTTGTAGACGACCATGCCCAACAGGAAGCCTGCGACCACCGAGCAGAAGCTGTACAAAGAAGATATCCTTGTCGCACCCATGATGCTGAAGTCGAACGCAACGATGAGAACGGTGTAGAGGTAGTCTCCTTGCATGTACCAGGCAAAATTCAAGGTACAGGCAATACCCAAGGCGCCCCAGACACCACGGTCTTTCAGGAGATGGAATGGCACAAGCGGACGTGGTGCTCTCATCTCCCAGAAGATGAAGACTGGAATGCACAAGAAGCCGATCACAAGAGGAGCAATGACGTGTGCCCTGTTCCAGGAGGAAGTGTTGCCACCAGCAATGGTCAGGGGCACCAAAATGAGGGCAAAGACTGCGATCAGTAGGATGATTCCAGGTAAGTCCAGTGCCCAGAAAAGCTCGACTGTCAGGCCTCTGGCGCCCAACATCTGGTAGGGTGTCTTGTACTTCTCCAACACGCCGGCTTTGCGGGCACGTCGCCCAACGGACCACAAGGCAAGCATGAGTGGGAGGGCACAAACTGGATAGATGATGCACCACATGCCGATGCCCCATTTCCAGGTCGTCGCGCCCAGGACTGCTGACGTAACATTGCCGCTGATCCAGGTGTTAATCAAGAATGGAAGCGCAGGGATATAGCTGAAGAAGAGTCGGGCTCGGAGGGAGGTGATGTCAGCAATGATCACCTCGACGAGCAGCAGAACGCATGTATAGCCGACTTGGTAGAGAACCGCACCCCCGAGGAAGGAATTAATGTTAGTCGCGGATGCTTCGATGATTGTTCCAACGACGTAAAAGACCACACTGACAAACACCAGTTCCAGACGGCCAAAGACATCGGCAATCTTGGCTGCCGTCGGCTGCGCCGCTGCCGCAATGACTGCTCGGAGCGTGTTGACCGTGGCTAGCAAGGAATGATGGCCCATGGAAGCAGTAGCCGTGGCCTGATAGGTATACCGAACGGTGCCATCCAGTCCATAAGCATAGGCGATAAGGAATACTCCAAAGAAGAGGAACAGGCGGTCCCTTCTGGTGAGGACTTCGTTGATGGCTTCGATCCTTACGACACCAGGAGATTTCTCTGCTTCGACGATGGATTCGCGACGGCCTGAGGTCTGTTGAGCAGCGTAGTCGGGGCCATTGCCCTCTGCAATCTTCGGCTCGCTTGGGAGATCATGAGCCTTGGCGTGCGAGTCGTCGGACAGGGAGCTTTTAAAGTCAGGTGCAGCCATGGCTGAGCGATCTGGGTAGCCTTCCAGAATCAAGAACGGGTGAGAGGGGAGAAGACCTCTGCAGAGGGAGGAGAGAGAGGTTATTGTATTCGAGAGAGGTTATTTTATTCGACAGAGGTGATCCACTCCTGACGCTGACTCGGAAGCGCCGTGCGAGTGACTTTCAGGTCGAACTTTTTTTCAAGGTAGTAGCAGAGCTGAACAGCGAGTGCTAGTAGTAGGAGCAATTTCGAGGCCAAGCTGACGGGCAACCATCGTCAATGGTGACCTCGCGTGATAGCATGATGCCACCCTGCAGCCTTGGGCGACGGGAATGTGGGGGTCCAAGAGGGAGGCCATTGGGTAACATAATCTTATCAGATGAAGAATTTTTCGTCGAAAAGCGGGGGCAATGACGGAGCCGACGTGCACAGGCACGCATGCCAAGTGACGGCCGAGGATGTGATCTGAAATCGTTGCCTCCCGTTCCGAGTACTAGTCGTCGCGACGTCGGGGCATCGAGATTCGAAGGGGAGAGGTGTGCCGGAACGGGGGGAGCTTGCAGGAGCTTTCTAGCTGGGGCGAGCGTGGAGGGCCTTGGGAGCTGACGATCCTTGACAAAGCCGGCATCTAATCGCGCAGTCGTGAATCTAATCAGATTCGGCCGGGCTTGCCCTGCTAGCACTCTTTCGGCATGCCCTTCCGTTAGCCACCAGATCAAGACGGCGCCGAGGAGGTCACTACGGTGGGTGCTGCTCGGAGAGCCATACCCAGTGCATCCCAGGCCCGTACTACTGGGTAGTGGCCTGTGTTGAATCTGCTCGTAGAGTTCGGATGTGTTGCCAAGGAAGACGCTATTCGAATTTGCCCAAAGTCAATGTGCTGCTTAGTGCGGACAGGTTTTCATGGTGGCTGGATACAGTAGGAGGTGCTCCGAAACCGGCCCACTTTGCAGCTGGACGTTTTGTCGGGCGTGCGTGTCCGAGAGCATTCCGCCTACGAGGTACTAGGCGTTGGCGACCCGTGCTAATGTACCTCGCGAGCCGTTGCCTGGCTCACATGGCCTGCTCAAGTATGCGGGCGCCCCGAATCGCAGTCGCTATATGCCAGGGAAGGCATTCGCAATTCGGGTCCACGCAGCCTCGACTAGCCCCGAGCGTTACAAGGCCGCGATATTGTTTGATCACATCTTCCAGTAACTCGTCCGCCGCAATCTCGTTAGGTTTGTTGGTCGTTTGGGTTATCGACCTGATTAGACTGATCTCGATCATGTTATATCCGTCCTCGCTTCTAGGCCCTCGGCGTTTCAGGAGAAATCCAGTGACTTGCGAGGGACTAAACTCCGTCATACTCCTGGACTGATTGGCGCCATATGGAAGAATGATTCCCCAACTTTCTTCAGATGGATCGAATACTCTAAGATCGCTCTCGGCATTTGGGTCGAATCCGGGATCAGGAGGAGTTGAAGCATTCACGAACGAGCTACCACCCGGCGTGGGTGTTGCGGGAACAATCTGGTCCGGTGATGTCATGCTGGCTTGCGGCGTTGAGACGGGCGTCCCATATTGGTTGTGCGCACCGACTAAGGGACCTTTCCCGTGCGCTGGCGGTGGGAGCACTGCCAGCTCGGGCTGCAGCTGGAGGGAAAGGAGGAAGAGCAGGCATTGTTTCGGAGGCGCGGGGGAAAGGTCGACAATTTGATGCCACTCCAGGATCTCCGCTGGTTCGTAGTAGCCGTGCCTTACAACAGCTAGCCGCCATGTCCCACGAACTTTGCTCATGAGATCTTGAGACACCTCCCACATCTCTTTGAAAATCTCATGTCTGGGCCTCCTTCGTCCTGACTCGCGCACATGAGAACAATAGGACATGCTAAGCGCGATCTGGCCTAGCTCATCCGTCCAAACTGCGGCAAGCCACTTCTTATCCAAACTCATAGAGTATGCCAGGTGAAGACAAGGGCCATTCTTCTCCAATGGCGAAACATATGTGGGTGACAATTGGAGGCGCACGGTGTTTTCTGACCTGGAGAGGACGACAGCCGATCCGCAAGCAGATGGATGTCCCGCAAGGCCCAGCGGGGGAAGCCGGTTGTAGACCTCGACGGCCAGCTTGAGATAGGCCGTCTGCGGACGGATAACGAGAGTCTCCGCATTTGCAATGAAACTCTGTGGGATGACTTGCAACTGAAGGTCCGAAACACCCAGACTGTTGGTGCGAGCCTTTGAGAAGGATTCGAAGAGGTTGTAGAATGCAATGCACATCTCTAGATATGCCGTAGGACTCTCACCTCTACTAACCATGTAAACGACGACGGTGCCACTTATGCTTGTCGCCGCTGCGAGAGCGTTGCCGACCATGGTTGTGCTTTGAAGCAGATTGCGTTCGTCTAGACCATCCGCGTTCCATGATATCAATCCGTCATCAGTAACGCCAGGGAGGTGTCCGATAGTATGAGTTCCGAGAGCACAAGTGACGTAAGAATCTGAAAGTCTCTGCAACAGGTTAAGACTTCCATCTCTGATATTTGCCGGACGTGGGTGTATGCAAAAAGCGGTAACATGTTTTGGGCCGTTCGCAGGCTGGAGGTTGAGAGTATCCCAGAAATTCAATATGGATATGTTTGCGGTAAGAGGCCGCTCGATCCGCTTTACACATATCTGACTCGGCTTGATCCTGGTCACACGCCCTTGAAGCCTTGCGCCGTTGTGATCGGCTTTGAGGTTGGTGAGTTGAAACACGTTCGAGGGACTTGCAGAAGTATTGATCCCGCTCAGATCAACGTTCATCTCGATACCCTCGTCCGGGAGAATCCGCATGTCAGCCTGATATTCTCCATGAGCAAGCAGAGATGTCTGGGACATTTGATCGACCAGCACTTGGGCCACGTGCTGGGATTTCTGCGAGGTTATTGGAGGAGCTTGATGATCATCGCGTTCGTCCAGTTGGAAATCAGCTGCAGAGGGAGGTTCTGCCAGGCCCGGTTTCAGAAGACCTAGGATCTGTTGGACTTCTTGCCGAATGGTCTTCTTGTCGAGCTCTTTCTGGTGGCTGGTGGCGTCTTGCGAACCAGGATCGTAATGGGTCCATTGTCGAAAAAGCGGAGGCACAACCTTGCCTGGATCACTGGCCTTGGGCGACTGACTGGAACTGGTCATTGAACTGTCACTCTCAGATGGGCTAGAAGGGGGTCTCTGCAACATCGAGCTGGGTTTGGGCCGCATTTTCACCTGAGAATCAGCTGGCAACGGATTAAACCAATAGTCTCCTTCTGCATCATATCGGCTATCGTGTATCGGGATTGAATGGAGCGCTCTGGGACTGTCATAGATCGATGAACGGCGTCGAGCGTCGGCGGTCGAAGTAGTATTCTTGTCTTGCTCGGTATTCCACAATGGAGGCGCTGGCCTGGGCGGGCTTTGAAGTGTCTTCTTCTCATTTATCGATAGCACATTGTCCCGCGCGGAAGTCGGACTTGGAGGCATCTGCGAGTGGGTACCTGTTGTGATGTGTGGCGGACCATCCACGGTGAATATCTCATTCTTCACGGGGTTCATAGGGTCCAGAAGTTGGTCTCCATTAGTTTTCGCTTCGCCAGCGTCGAATCTCTCTTGCTTGGGATCGCCACGACTCGTCGAGCCTTCTTTCCGACCGTGGCTCGCGCTGCGCGACTGTTTGGGTTGGACGCCTGGATCATCGAAGAAGTCCCAATTAGGCTCGTCGCCATTTGCTTCCGCGCCGAAGTTGTCGTCCGGCATCTCTTCAAAGAGATCTTCATCATAGTATCCGGACATCCCACTCGCCGGTGGCACATCGTCAAAGTCTGGCATCTCCTCATCCTGTTGTTGGACCAACTCAGCAGAGCCGCCGGCCGGATTTGCTGGCGTCATCGCAGCCCCGTCGACAGAGGAGAAGCCTGGTGTCGGGTGGGTGATACCCACGTCAGGCGGGGTGGGGTATATCGTTTGACTAGCGGGAAAGGCGGGAGGTCCAAATGGTTGGAAGTGTTCTGGATCGTCAAATGTTCCCTCATCGGCGAACAACGGTTCGTCCTCCTCATCCTCCTTCACGTCGTGGCGTCCGGTCTCGATCTTGGGCGCGGCGCTGCCGATACCGAGAATCCAGTCTCGTACAAATTGCATGGGGTCGTCAGCAACATCGATGACGCTCGCTTGTGCCGACGAGTCACCGTCAAGAATAAAGCAGAGGTTTTCGGGCCAAAAGACCGGTCTCCAGGTGATTGAGTCCTCCAACACGCCTTCTGCATTCGTTCCGTCTCCCTGATCCCCGTTCGAGATGCGGCCGAGTTCTTCAACAGGCACTTCGGCTTCGATCCAGAAGACATCCGATATTTCGACACCGCTATTCATATGGTCTTCCAGCCATAAGGGGAGTAAGTTTCTCCACATTTCCCTTCGAGCATTGGAGAACGGGGTCTGGCGGCTGTGTTCTTCGCTGGCGTCCCCACCGACATTCATTTGGGAAGAGAGTTTTGATCGCGATACTCGCGCAATGCGGCCGATCGGTGCAAGGTAGACGGCTCTAAAGTCTGAGTTGCGGGCACCCGCATCGGTCCCGGCAAGACAATACCGGATGGGCAGGAATGAGAGTCTGTTGTCTTTCGCAATCATCAAGACAATATGTCCGTTGGGGACCACCTGCAAGTGTATGCGATAGAGGACCCATGTCCTTTTTTCTGCAAAATGGTGGTGGTCGGTCGTCGGCGGGGGAGTCTCGACCAAGTAGAGGTTGGGTCCAACTGGTTGAAGGCCAGTATCTCCGACAGGTAAGAGCTTGACGCTAGATACGATGGCGGTAATGAACAACCGGTACAGGCGAGCTTGCTCTGGCTTCATCAAATCTGGCAGGCGAGCGGCAGTCTTGTAAGCAATGGTACAACTGTTGCTTCGAAGGACGAAACCAAATTTCATTAGCAGGGCCTTCTGATCCTTCGGGGCGGTGATGTCGACCTTCTTGTAGAAGGTAAACAGCTGACGGGCTTCAACATCGAGGGCAGCAAGAATAGAATTTTCCCTAAACTGGCGTTCGGTTGCTCGAAGCCGGGCAAGGATATTCTCAGTCGTGGCGACAAACGCCGAGGGGTCGTGTGTCGGGGGGTTAGCTGCTGTGCATACGATGTAGGCTATCTCGCCAAAGTCATTCTGTTTGCATGTTAGCTCTGCGACTGATGGGCAGAGGCATCAACCTACAAGAGTGTAAACATTGGTTGGACAATTACTTGGAAAGTCCAAGGTGGCATTCATCTCGTCAGCCGTTGGGGGCCACGAGTATTAGATGTCGACAGTAGCGCGACAATATCAGATGTTGGGCTTTTAGGCGCATTGCACAAGCGAGTTCAAGTATTCTAGGCGGACGGGCGAATCCACTGGAGGTCCAGGGCTGAAGGCGGAAGCGATGCTGCTGTCCTCAATGACGGGAGCGTACAGCCGGATGTCTCGTGGATACGGTGTGCAGCAAGCTGGAATGAACATGGACGGTTTGACCTTGAAGACGAGTGATGGAATAAAGTCAGAAGAGAGGCCAGCTCTGTTGTTCATGTGAGTTGATGATCAGGTGGACTGAACGAAACACGCGAGAGATGAAAGACGCACACCGTGCACGTGACTCGCGCTCTCTGCAAAATTGCCGCCGTCGAGTCCGCAAAATCTTTCGAGTGCCACCAGGTAAGGATTGATTTTCGCAGCACACCCTTCACGCCCTTTCAGTGAGCTAACAAAAGCAGGCTACGTCTCCCTGTACCTGTCCGCCATGTTTGCACGATAACCTCGCCCGCCTCCGTCCAGCATGAGACTCACCAACAGTACTGTCCCCGTCTACACGGTGGCTGGGCCATCAACGAATCGCAACCTCCCAGACTGGCTTTCCCAACGGCAGAAACGCAAGAAAGACCCCGAGTATGCAAATCGTGTCGAGCTGTTGCAGGACTTCGAGTTCGAGGAAGCCAGCCAATGTGTGCGGATCAGTGAAGACGGAGAATGGGTTATGAGCACTGGCACGTACAAGCCACAAATCCACACCCATTATCTGCCAAACCTCGCGCTGTCCTGGGCGAGACACACAAACACACTGAACAAGACCTTCATTTTCCTCTCTACCGACTACTCCAAGACTGTTCATCTGCAGGAGGATCGTTCACTGGAGTTTCACACCCCGGGCGGATGCCACGAATCGCTTCGAATCCCTCGCTACGGCCGCGACCTTGCGTATGACAGAAACAATACGGAGCTGCTTGTCCCTGCGGTTGGCGTCAACGAAAATGGGATGGGTGAAGTTTTCAGGTTTAATCTTGAGCTTGGAAGGTTTATGAGCGAGTTCGAAGTTGATGTTGGCGGGGATGACCTGAACACAGTGGGTGGCGGAGCACTGCAAGGTGGCATACAAGCCGGAAGTGTTAATGTGGCCGCTGTGGCAGAGGGAAGCCACAATCTGCTGGCATTTGGAACTTCGCTGGGCACAGTTGAGTATTGGGATACTCGCTCAAGGGCACGAGTGGCGACACTGGCGGTACCTCCAGACTTCGAAGGACGACCTGAAGTCACGGCGCTCGACTATCACCGATCTGGCATCAGCATGGCCGTTGGAACATCTTCGGGGCTGATTTACCTTTACGATCTTCGTTCGTCGCTCCCTACTCTCAAGAAAGACCAGGGCTATGGCTATCCTATTCAGTATGTGCAATATTTAACTCAAGGCATCAAAACTCGAGATTCGGTAACTGAACCCAAGATCGCATCCGCGGATCGACGGATTCTGAAGCTGTGGGACGAACTAGACGGGACGCCCTGGACGTCGGTCGAGCCAGCTGTGGACATTAACTGCGTGGCTTGGTGCAAAGACAGCGGCATGTTCCTGACAGCTAACGAAGGCCGACAACAGCATGCTTTCTTCATCCCTCAGCTTGGGCCGGCGCCAAAGTGGTGCTCATTCCTGGACAACGTCGTTGAAGAAATGGCTGACGATCCCAACGACCCCTACGCTTTCGCCAAAACCAAAGTCGGTGAGATCTACGACAATTACAAATTCCTTACGCCACCTCAGCTGCGCATGCTCAATCTGGATCATCTGGTTGGCAAGACCAATTTGCTGCGTCCTTACATGCATGGCTTCTTCGTCGCTCAGGGTCTGTATGAGGAAGCAAGGCTCATCGCAAATCCCACCAGCTGGGAAGAAGAAAGAGCTAAACGAGTCCAGGCGAAGATTGACAAAGAGCGGGAGAGCAGGATCCGGGGCAAGAAGAAGATTACGGCCAAGGTCAATCGCAAATTTCTGGAGAGGATACTTGAGCGAGAAGAAAAGAATGAGAGGCGGCGGGCCCAACGGGTGTTGGCTCAGGGTGGCGATGACAGTGCTCCGGCAGAAGTGCCCGGTGATGCTGCCGCTCAGACCGAAGACAAAGGTCTGTTCCCCGATGCTCGATTTGCTAGAATGTTTCAGGAGGAAGACTACGCCGTGGACGAAACCTCGAGAGAGTTTCAGCAACTTAACCCCAGCACCAAAGGGCCGGCTTCAAACCTGGACCGAGAGAAAGGTCTTACAGCTGTCGAAGAAGAGGCTATTGACGAGGTGCCTGGGTCAAGCGATGAAGAAGAGAATGACGAAGACGATTTCTCTGGTGGCCGGAATAAGACGGGTACTCGGATTTCGACCGCCGATTACAAACGTCGTCCGAATAAGAAGCAGAAGAAAAGAGATCAGATGCAAATGCGTGTCACATCATCAGGAGCCAGGAGTACGGCGAGAACGACTCACGATCGCTCCTTCGGCTCTCGGGCGGAGAATCTCCAGCCTGTTGAGCGAAAGCAGCGTAGAGCAGGCTTTGGTGGAGCTGTGGGTGACAAGGTCATAACGTTCGAGCCAACCAAGAAATCTAAAGCCTCGGACAAGTTCTACGGTGGCTCGGCCAGCACGTCAAGAGGACAAGGTCGAAGAAGTGCATCCGGAAACACTTTCAGAAAGATGTAAAATGACCCTAGTCGGTGCCTAGGCATTACGCTCTCATCCTCTGGGCGGGACTGCGTCACGAGTCATCGCTTGGACCACGTCGGCTGATTGCGCTACGGCGCCAAAAATTCCGCCTTCCATCTTGACAGACTCAACAGTGGGCTTGTGCAGTTGCGGGGTCGCAGCCGCTGTTGCGTCTTCAAGTAGAAGACAGTCAAAGCCGCGGTCGTTGGCCTCCCTCATGGTAGTGGAAACACAGACATCGGTGGTCACTCCGCACAACACCAGGTTCCTGATTCCACGAATCTTCAAGAGATGCTCGAAATCCGTGTGAGCAAAAGCTCCTCTGCCGGGCTTGTCAATGACCACTTCGTCGGGCCGTGGCTTCAACTCAGGAATAACATCGTGTCCAGGCTCTCCGCGAATGAGAAATCTACCAAGTGGACCTCGGTCGCCGATGCCCAGTTGGCGCGGATTGTTGCGTGATCGAAATCGTTCACGACTCGATAATGTGGAAAGGTCGGGTCTATGTCCTACATGACGGTCATTTTCCAGCAGGTGACAGATGCTTGGTGCGCTGCTCCATACCTTCGCGTGTGAAGAAGACCGGAAACCTGGCGCCGCGAGCCGCAAGGAGGAGTGCCTGAATAGTTGGGATCAAGTGTCGAGCATCTTCCACATCATAGCCTTGACAGTCGAAATATCCGCCAACCTCACAGACTGGCACTCGGTCAGTCCACGCCCGTCAGTAAAGGAGATGCAGGCTCTCTTACAATCCCGTTGCATATCAATGACGACGATCGCGGTCGTCGCAGGACTGAAAGAAGCATCGTGTGGATAGTGGTAGGGCTCTGCTAGGATCGAGCCGTTCGGACCCAATTGCATTGTTGCGTCTCCCATTGATTGGATCGGTTGAGAAGATCAACTTCGAAACCGGACCGGGTGTTTCGTTCTTTTAACTTCTCCCATTCCGTCCGTCCATGCGCCTGGTATATAATATGCATACGTATTAATATGCGGACAAGTCCGAGATCAGTCCAGATTAACACAGCACGAGGACCCGATGCTAGGTGGATGCCATCGCCGTCGCCTGCTGACTCAGCCACCCGCCCCTTTGGTCGCGGTGGGTACGTGTCTGTCTGTACTCGCACGAGCATACTGTAGCCCTTTTGGAGAGGCAATCTGGGCCTTCCTTCAGCCAATCTCGAGCAAGATCGAAAGAAGGACAATCACACATCACTTCTTAAAGAAAGACCAGGGAACGGTGAAGGGAGAGTCGCTTTGCCAAACCATCAGGGCCGGTCGGAAAAGTCGTCGTGAAACGACATCCCCATTCCCAAGACCACGCCCGTCCGCCGCAATTCTTGGTGAAAATGATCTCTGCATCGCTGTGCCGCTCTAATTTTCAGTGGACACGCCACACCAAGAGCCCGTCACGTTAGGGGCAAGATTCAAACTACCCGAGGGACTGGATCCGAAAAGGAATCCCCCCTATATTCTGTGCAGGATTTACTGGCGTACGTGTACCTTGACACAATGAGTTCACGCGTCAAACTCCGTGCAGACCACGATGAGAAGGCAGACAGTCGACCCGCCACATTTATTTTCTCTTTGGCTTTTAACGGTGTCGCACTCAATTGGGTTGAACACCTGGCCATGCTAATGGCTTGCGGTCGTTGGAGTGGGCGGACTCGGTCAAACTTGGGACGGGAGCAGTATGCTACGAACGGCTATGGGCGTCAAAGTGCTGGCCGTTGACATCAGCGACGGGTGTTTCTGGCGGGCGTGTAAAGGGCAAGGAGAGCTCTGCACGGCTTCAACTCTCTCACGGATCCCCGAATGAGCTCTCCTTCGCTCACCATTGCTCGCATTCGTGTTCAAGGTTACGCGTGGACGAACAGAAATGTTTAACCTTAGTAGTTCATTGACCGGCCTCGTCCTTGAGCATCTTCTGAATGATAACGAGGGCATTGTCCTTGTTGCTGACTAAATTCGTACGCGCCGGACCAGGGTTGTTAAAGACAGGGATGCTCCGCCAACTCTCCTCGGCCTCGTCCATCACCTCCAGCACCGTCCCAGCGGGATGCCGGTCGTCAGTGTTCTCGGCCAGGGCGACCATGGCGCGAGCGACAACACTGGGTTCGATCATCTTGTCCTTTTTCGGATCAAACCAGCCGGCGACACCGGGGTCTTCCATCAATAGGGGCGTCTTTATGGGCCTAAAGAAGAGCAAGTTTCGGTTGCGTCAGCCGTCTTCCATCAACGACACAGGACTGTTTGCAGTAGCGGAATCCTTTTGAAACAGGAATGGCTCAGAAAATACGTACCCTGGAGCGACGCCGACAACCCGAATACCGCAGAACGCTTCTAGGGAACCCATGCCCATGACGAAACTGCCGACTCCGTGCTTTGATGCGTGGTAGAGGGGAGTAATGAGGTTGACAGTCTCAGCCGCCACGCTGGCAATGTGGAGGATGACCCCTGGCTTCTTTGCGCGGAGCATCTCCCGGATGGCGATCCGGGTCATCTTAATTGGATGGACGAGGTTGATGTCAAGTATCTTATAGTGGGATGGCGAATCGACATCTCCCCAGAACCCTGAGTTTGGCTGCCAGGGTCAGATGAGGTTAGCTATTGGCCTTTTTCATTGAACCCTAAACAGGAGAGCGAAAGGGGGAGAGTGGAATATTAGAACCAAACCAAACCAAACCAAACCACACCACGCCGAGGGAATGACTGGGTGGCCGGCTCCTACGTACAGGCTCATAAATCCCTGCTCCGGGACAAACCAGGTCTGGGACGGTCCCGAATTTCTCCTTGGCCACGTCGAAGGTCTTTTGTAGCTGAGCCCAGTCCGTAACATCGGTCCGTTCAAAGACGACGCTCGCACCACCTTTCTGCGTGGTCGAGTCGATAAAAGCTTGTGCTTCGGGTCGCAAGCCAATGTCTGCAATGAGGACGTTGCACCCTTTCTCAACCAGCATCTTCGCAAATGCCAGATTGATGCCTGAACCAAGTGATTCGTCAGTCAAGGTACATTGCCAGCGAGTGTCCTCTTCTGTCTTTCTTTACCGGAACCTGCCCCTGTCACAATGGCGGAGGCGCCCTTCAGGTTGAGTCCAGGCATGTTGATGGACAATGGCGCAAGAGTCTGTTCACAACTCGTAGGTGTGTGTAAGTCAGTCAATCAATCACAGGGATGAAGCTGTCGAAGGTTCGGAAAGATATATGCATGCAGTTCTGACCTGAATTGTCTTTCTGGACAACAGCGTGCGCGCTGACGGGATACGTACCTAGATACATACTCCGTGAAGCCACCCCCCTTTTCTCCGCAGAGGGGGGTGCTGAAAGGCGGAGACCTCGGCCTTCGGTAATGCTTGTATCTTGGGATTAGACTACGTTCTACGATCGCGAGTTGCAGGCGGCAAGTTGGTAAGTGCCTGCAAGGCGCTTCCTGACTCGATTGCCTTCGGGACAAGTCGAGTACAGTTGAATATTTCATCCTCGCGGGGCCCCAAAGTTTGAATGTTCGCGTCTATCGGATGCATAACCGACTATATCGACCCCCTCTTGGAACCTTGGCACAATCTTCGCTGCACAACGAACTATTCGAGGTGAACGAATAGCGGGGATCAGGATCAAATTTCGAGCATCCAGAATTCGGAAGACAGAGAAACAAAACTGTGTCTTGACCACTGGTATCCGGTTTCACCAATGGCTTACGAGGGACAGACAGCCTTCCTAACCGGCATGACGCCCGGAACACCTCTCTTTGTCAAGAAAGGGCTAATCGCTCGTGGTAGGTGGCGCAAGTGGTATTGGACGAGCAGTCACCAAGATGCTCGTCGAGAAAGGGTGTGGAAATTCCTATGCCCTTTACTCCTGTCCATCCTGTGGATGACCGTCTAACCTCCCACCGAAGGATCAAAGTCTACGTGGCAGATTTGAACCGCAAAGGCGCCGAGGCATTGGCCGACGAGCTGAACGCAACCACGCAGATGGTGTGGATAGTCGAGGCGGATGTGGCTTCGTGGGATTCGCAACGCGCCGCGTGGGAAACCGCCGAGGCTGAATTCACACGCATCGATTATGTCTTTCCCATTGCTGGCATCGGTGAGCGGCGTACGTTCCCCAACCGGCCCAACTCGACGGGGTACGAGAAGCCTGACCTGACTGTGCTCGACGTGGACTGTGTCGGCGCCATATACACAATCAGTCTGGCTGTGCAGCATTTCCGTCGTCAACCACCTAACAAATACGGCTTTCGGGGGAAGAGTAAGCTGCTCTTCGATCTCCGTGCGCTCCCTGTCCAACCTTGTTTCTAACACGATCTTCCAGTTATGCCAGTTGCCTCGGTCTGCGGGTTTTATATCCACGAAACCGTACCACTGTATACAGCCTCAAAGCAGTATGTATTATCCCTCCTTTCCCATGCAGAAAGGCCACCAGCATTTGTGTGACGCCGAAAAGAAAATTGACGAGTCTTCAGTGCTATTGTGGGGCTGGTCCGCTCCTACGGGAAGATCCTTGCGGAGGAGAAGATTACCCTCAACGCAGTGTGCCCCAACAAGATCCGGACAGGAATCTCCAGTGAAGCAGTGTATGCGAAGGCGGAGAAAGTTGGGGCTCTAGTGCCCATGGCGAGACTGCTGGAGGCTTTCGAGTTGTTGCTGGGCGCCAACGAGATGTCCGGAGAATGTATCGAAGTCGCTCCCAAATTGGGAGTCCGGGTCGTACAGTTCTTGCCGTTCGTCAATGAGGAGTCGAAACTCAGCGCTCGCTTGACATATGAGCGATCGCACTACCTTCATGAGCCTGTCACGGACAACAAGATATAGAATGCAATCATCCAAGGTCCTAGCGCGACGGCTTGAGCTTGGTGTAAGGGGTCCGACCCAAAAGAGAGCATGCCATGGGAAGGCCGGTTTGCCCAATATTTGCAAGAACGCCGAAGAGGCCTTCGCATCCTCCCCTTCTTGTCATCCCGACTTGTGTGGCTGCGACCGAGGCGATATTTGCCCAGATAGCCCGCGATATCGACTCCCGTTCCAATACGTCTGCAAGAGATACCCGGGACATCTCACTGCCATCGGCTCTGCAGCGAGGTTTACAAGTTAGCCGTGGTAAAACGTGGTCGGGTCTGCACAGATCAGATGTATGTCCGACACGGCGACTCGTAGAAAAGGGATTTGTGGCGTGGCGACACCCATCCTATCCCTCTAAACCTTGGATATAAAAGCCCTCGGCGGCCAAATTCAGATTGGTATGGATGACAGGCAAGCCTTTTCAATCCCCTGTGGACTGAACATCATTGCTGCTCTTTTCCGCCTGACCCCCTTGTCATATTCGTATCGGGCTTATCAGGACGGCTGGACGTTAGGATTTTTACAAGCTCCCATTTCATGCCCCTCCTTGACCTCCAGCTTTGAAGGCCTAGCATTTGGTTCAGAAACTTGGGCGTGGAGCTCGAGCAGCTCACCAGGAAGGGAAAGTGTAGCGGGTCAATCGGAGAATTACGTGCAGATTAGCCCGGCTTGGCGTTTGGCCGTTGCCGGTGGCAGGGCAGGGATCCCGTGTTTGTGGTTGTGTCTCCTGCCACTATTTCCCTGAATTCTGCCAACGAGGGAGCCGCCTCCCAGCGCAGACTCGGCCAGCGATACTAACCACAGCAGCAGCAGCAGCAGCAGCAGCAGCATCATCATCGCCATCTTCCTGGATATCCTCGACCACCGACACCTCGACGACAATTGCGAAAACACCAACCTCACCGCCCGAAACCCGCGTCGCATCTTCAACAGCCTATGGAGAACGGGTCAACAAGAAACATCCACCGACTCACCGCACCACCTGCAACACCGGGTTCGACCTTCACACATATAAACCACACCGACAACGCTAGGCGACCCTATTATTACGATTAAACTCTCAAAATCGCCACCAGCATGGCTCTCATCGACGGGGTGCCATCTTCACCCCCTGGCGCAGGCACCTCGACTGAAGAAGCACTAAAATACTACAAGGCACAGTATGAACTGTTGGAATCCGAACTTGCCGACTTTCAAGCCTCTAGTAAGGAACTTGAGGCGGAGCTAGAAAAAGACGTCGAAGCAACCGAAAAGCGCGAACGGCAGTGGAAGGACAAAGCCTCCAACCTGCAATATGAGATCGAGGAGTGGAAGACGAAATACAAGCAGTCGAAAATGGAAGCCTCGAATGCTCAGAATGCGTTGCAGAAGGAAATCACCCAGCTTCGAGAGACGAACCGAGAACTGAATCTGCGACTTCGCGACACCGAGGTCGCCAATGACGACTACGAGCGAAAGCAACGGAATACCGAATCTTCGCTCGAGGACATGGAACAAAAATACAACCAGACGATTGAGCGCAGCGTCATGCTCGAGGAAGAAATGCGTGCTGGAGAACAGGAAAGAGAGGCGCTCAGGATCGAAGCGCAAAGGCTGCGCGATGAACTGTCCGATCTGAGAATCGAGGCCGACATCACCAAAGAGAAGCTACAGAAAGCCATCGAACAACTGGCGCCACGAGAAAAGCACTTGACCATCCAACCAATATCGCTATCCGCATCTCCACGTTCAGAATTATCTCCCACGACCACGACTGCCTCTTCGCCAACTTTCGACACACCCCCAGCGAAGTCATCCTTGTCAGACACGCCAACACCACCCTCACCACCATTTTCTGACAAGTCGACCAAGATATCCAAACCGTTTGCGACGCCAGCTATTCCGAAAGCCAGGCAATCACTCACGGCCAACGGAATTGCTTCACGACCTTCCACCGCGGGCTCCACCGCCTCGAGACCCGCGGGTCATGCTCGGGGTCCTTCCATTCCAGCCCTAGCTCGAACCGGGCCTTCGGCATCATTCCGACAAAGTCTGTCGA
Organism: Phialophora tarda; assembly: GCA_016109495.1. NCBI lineage: Eukaryota > Fungi > Ascomycota > Eurotiomycetes > Chaetothyriales > Herpotrichiellaceae > Phialophora > Phialophora tarda. The sequence goes on along the minus strand of JADWPL010000023.1, from coordinate 16,877 downwards.
GACCGGCAAGCTCTCAGCAACGACCTTCAGGACTACCTCAGTCAGCGTCGATCATCCACCTTAAGAACATGCAAGGAAAGCTCGCAGCGCTGACTGAACGAGCTCACGCCGCCAAGTCGAAATTACCGGCTCCTGTTCGCACACCTCCTAGGGTCTCACCCAGGAGTGGCTCGGCGCTTGGCAATCACATCCCATCCTCTGTCACCGTTCGCTCCCGGAAAAGGACAAACGGCAGTAATATTAGCGGCAACGATTCTATCCTCGACAAAATGCACGAAACACCATCGATGCCCAGGACTAGAACGAGCCGACCGTCACTCAACCAACCACCTCTCTCCCCAACACGCTTTGAGACTTCAACACCGAAACCGAAGACAAGTCGGCCATCACTGAATCAACAGCCGCCGTCCCCAAGAAGAGGCGAGATGGCGGCTCCTCCACCACGCCCAGCATCGCGCACAAGCGGTCTTCCTTCATCTCGCTCGTCATTCGCGCCCAGCCACTCCCGCCCGGGAAGCCGAGCTAGTGTCTCTGGCTTCCCACGAGCACCGTTGGGAAGCGGCATCGGTGCTGGTTTCGCACCGAACGCGTCTACGGATAGAGTCCGACCGCAAAGCAGTCTCAGCAGCTATGGCGGCTTGGACGGTGCCATGGACGAAGAGGTCGAGACCAACGGGAGTGATGCTGGCATCACGCCCCTACCGAGACGGGCAACGTTTGCGAAAGGACGCACTAGCGATGTCGGTAGTGGAATTCCGAGCCCGAGTAAACGGTCGAGTATCAGTGGGGCGACTAAGTCCCTGAAACGGCAAAGTATTGGCCTGAACGGGCTGGTGAATGCACAGGACTCTGGTATAGGCTTGTCCAATGTGCAGGAGGGTTATGACCTGAGCGAGACGTTTTGAAGTGCGAGAGGCATTGGGCTCCAGAGCAGCGGGTTTTGTGCCGGACAAGAGCTTTGGAATAAGGGATGAATGTCGATACGCATCGGATTAGCTACAAGGCAGAACTGCATGTATTCGGATTGGCGACCTGCAAGCATGACTAGGAGCGATACCCTCATTTTACAATTCTCATGATATTGATAATTACCCGCTTCCGCTTCATAGAGCGCCTCAGGTTAGGGGTCGGACAGTAATTCGCTCCGCAAGCCCTGCTTCTCTCATTTCGTGCCGTTCAGCACGACCAACTGATCTTGCCTCCCGTCCACATCCACATCCACATCCAGGTCGCCCGCCTCATCAGGCACATCAAACCCCACGAAGCCACTCCTCGTGGGCACAAACTGCCTCAGCGTCACGCCGGCCTCGCCCAACACCCGCCGACTGGCCTCGTCCATGTTATAACTCTGGCTATACACGACCTCCTTGACGCCGACCTGCGCGATCTTGACACTACACGTCAAGCAGGGACACGTGTCGCAGTACAGCACGGCGCCCTCCCTGATGCGCTCGCGGCCGGCCTCCAGCAGCGCGTTCTCCTCGGCGTGCAGACACAGGCAGGTGGCGAGGCCCACCCCGCCGGCCGACGCGGCGTTGCACCGCGGACAGCCGCCCTCGTTGCAGTTGGCCAGCCCGCGCGGGGTGCCGTTGTAGCCCGTCGAGATGATGCGGGCGTGGCGCACGAGCACGCACCCGACGCGGCGTTTCATGCAGTTTGACCGCTGCGAGGCCAGGGACGCGAGCGTCATGAAGTACGCGTCCCAGGTCGGGCGGAGGCGGGTCGCGGATGAGAGGTCCAGTGTGGCTAGGAAGGCGTGGTACAAGGATTGCGTGCCGTGCGTGTTGAGGATCGAGAGGTGCGCGTGTGCGAGGAGCGGCGCGAGTGCGGAGCGGGAGTGGCGGGGATGAGGTCGGGAGTTTGGATCCGTGCCTCCTCTCGAGCCGTAGAGTTGTAGGTCGTTGTAGTGGATGAAATCGGCGAGGGGCATGGGAGGGAGGTTGCGTTTCGTACACCTATGATTCGCGCGTGGGCAGGTTGAGTTAGCCACGTTGGTCTTCACTTTTGGACTTTCACTTGGACTTGGCTGCTGCGCACATGTACCAGGGAGGGAGGTCTGGCCTGGGCCTTGTGACACGGGGTACGGCCCGTGGTTATGAACTCTTTCCGTAAGAGAGAGAGACATGGTAAAGACTCGAATCAACATGAAACGAAGAGGATAGGATAGCGCAGGCTTAGGACCGAGGAAAGGAACTCACGCGCTAAGAACAGAGGAAAGGAGAACCAAGGTTGAGAAATAGGGGGAGGACGAGATATCCACACATACCGGTCGCTGAACCTCTCATACCTCACACCAACGGGGGCGTCGACGTTGATTAGCATGAAGAATGGTCTTCTGAGAAGTAACTCTAGAGTCTCTTCGTCGTAGATATCCGTCAAGACCCAATGTTCGCGCCATCGTTTGGTCACGAAATCTAGTAGGGACTCGACGTCGGGGAACGACAGGCCTCGGGTGCCGACTTGGTCGGTCACACTGGGGAGTAGGCGCAGGTGGTCTAGAGTTGGTGGTGATGGAGACGGTGCGGGATTATAGTGAGAGGCGTGTGATGGAACAGTGCCGTTGGATGAGTTCTGCAACGGTTGTAGTTGAGTCGGTGTGGGAAGATGCAGGCGGAGGAAGCCGAGCTGTTGGACTAGGTATTCGGCTGTGGTGTGTTTGCCGGCGCAGATGGAGCCGCAGATGCCGATAAGCATTGTGCTCAGTCGGTGTCTTTAAACTGGCGAGGAGTGTGTGGCCCGTGATGGGTGCGCAAACAGTAGAGATCGTGAGTGAAAGGCTGTCACGGCTGATACTGGCTGTCTGTCCCTGAAACAATTCAAGAAAGATCGCCCGATGATTTTCTGCCCTCCCGTCTTAGTTCGAGATGTCCTGGCTCGACAGTGACAGCTTCATATCCTCCTCCTGGGCGAATCGACCGAACCACTTCGAGTGTGCCTTGCTCTTACGTGCCTGAGGACTCCTTCTGGTCGGTTGTTGTATATCTCATAAGACGCGTAAAGTGGCACAGTGGTCATTTAACGCGTCCGAATGACCGTGGAATGACAAGGGACCGACGCTGACTAAGGACGGGACAGGGAGTGTACGTATCACGTGCGGGGTCCGGCTGGGCGAGGTGAGGCGAAGGTGAGGTGGAGGTGACGGCGGGAGCCTGTGGTGCCTGATTCGAGCAGATCTACTTTTAGCCCCTCCAGCCACTCACTCCACATGCACGTCGTCTGTCTGGGACGTACTTCCAAGACTCCACGACTCCTCCAGGCCAACCTCGAACCAACTTTCTGACCTTTATAGTACATCATTCTTACGGCTGATTCCTCCGTAGAGAGCGGCTTACTTCGTTTGCAAACATCCTCTCCTTCATCTGCTCCAAACCCTGAACACCCGCGCTGGGATCGGACACTTACCGCAAGCACCGCCACCCCCAGAGACTGGGTCGGATCGCCCCCTCAAAATCATGCAGTACGTTCCCTTCGCCTCGGACATCGAAATCCCCTTCTACGCCTCCCTAGCATCTCACAAAATCAACCATGACAAACTCGACGATTCGGCGCGGAAACTCCTGGGTCTGTATGAAATCCGCCCGGCAGACAGCAAGGAACATTCCTGCCGGATGCAAGTCCACGCCAACGCTCTAACCAGCGACGAAGTGCCCGCCGGCTTCTATCGCGCCGAAGGCATCATCAGAAACTTCAACACGGTCGAGGAGTATCGCAACATCGACAAGTTGGCAATGATCCAGCAAGCGGGGAAAACCATCTGGGACGCCATTAACGATGGGACGATCTACTCGTGTCCGAGTTTGCTTGCGAGCTTTCTGGTGCTGAGCTTCGCAGATCTGAAAAAGTACAAGTTCAACTATTGGTTCGCGTTTCCCGCACTGGTGATGGATCCGCCCTGGACGCCGACGCAGAGTACCGGAAGTGTTGCCAGTCCAGAGACGGGGACTCCTTTCAAGAAGCTAACTTGGATTGAGAGTACAACGCTGGTCGACGGCGTCATGACTTGGAAATATGGTGTCGATTCGAGGCAACATGGGTTTTTCCTGGCGAAGAAAGTCCGTGACAAGCCCGTCCTCGAGAGGGGCTTCAGCGTCGATGAGTTTACTGGTCCCACTTCACCGCAGTCACCGCTCACTCCGACCTCGAGTCTCGGCTACACCTGGAACATCGGCTCCTTATCAAGCTACGAGACCGGCTTCTTCGACAACACAGATCCAGAAGACACTTTTGTCTGCTTCGCCGACCCCTCAAACTACAGCGAACCCGGCCCCGTCGCCCCGGGCTGGATGCTCCGCAATCTTCTTGTGCTGGTGCGACAGAGGTGGAAACTCGACAAAGTCCAGATCCTCTGCTATCGTGAGACTCACGTGCGCCGAGACGCAGCACGGAGCGTGATTTTCAACATGGAAATCTCTCAAAAGGCAAAATCCGCCGGTTCCGTAGCACAGGTGGACTATTCACAAACCATGCCTAAAGTCGTGGGCTGGGAGCGCAACGCCGCCAATAAACTCACGGGACGCACCGCCGACCTCACCAGCTACATGGACCCGACGAAACTGGCCGACTCCTCCGTTGACCTCAACCTGAAACTCATGAAATGGCGCATTTCGCCAAATCTCGACCTCGAGAAAATCAAACAGACGAAATGTTTGCTCCTCGGCGCAGGAACATTGGGTTCGTACGTGTCGAGAAATTTGATGGGCTGGGGCGTGAGACATATCACGTTCGTGGATAACGGGAGCGTCAGCTTCAGTAACCCTGTTCGCCAGCCGCTGTTTACATTCAACGATTGCCTCGAGGGAGGGAAGAAAAAAGCTCTTGCGGCAGCGGAGGCGTTGAAGACAATATATCCCGGCGTGCAATCCACAGGACATGTCTTGAGTGTACCCATGGCCGGCCATCCGACCACGGATTACGAGAAGACAAAATCCGAGTACGAACAGTTAAAGAAACTGGTGGACGAACACGATGTGATTTTCCTGCTGATGGACACAAGAGAGTCGAGATGGCTACCAACGGTGATGGGTAAAGCAGGCGGCAAGATCGTCATGAACGCAGCACTTGGATTCGACACGTACGTGGTCATGAGGCATGGCGTGAAACTCTCGCCTCCAAGCCACGATGTTGATGGTCTCAAGGATGGCGAGACCGAGGAGCAAGGTTCGCAAGTACAGCATGCCGGCGACGGCGAGGAGTTGGGCTGCTACTTCTGCAACGACGTCGTTGCTCCCGCCGACTCGATGAAAGACCTCACACTCGATCAGCAATGCACGGTCACGAGGCCTGGCATCGCGGCAATAGCATCTGCTCTCCTAGTCGAACTCCTGATCTCGATCCTGCAACACCCTCTCGGCCCCGCCGCGCCGGCCTCCACTTCCTCCAACCAACGCGGCGATCATCCACTCGGCGTCATCCCACACCAAATCAGAGGCTTCCTCGCCAACTTTACGAACCTCAACATCACGGGGCAGAGTTACGATTGCTGTAGCGCGTGCTCGGACAAGGTCATCGGCGCGTATGAGAAAGATGGGTGGGATTTTGTGGCAAAGGCGATGAATGAGAAGGGCTACGTGGAGGAGATTAGCGGGTTGGCGGAGGTGCAGAGGCTGGCGGAGGAGGCGATGAAACGGGACATTGACTTCAGCGAGGAGGACGAGGAGGGAGCAGAGGATGAGGAAGGGGAGTTGGTTTGACCGACTTCAGACACCGGGGGTCGGTATGGTAGCAGCCTACCATCGCCCGACAGTCACAGAGCAGGGGCAGTTTCAGATAGATCACTTGCTTTTCCTTCGCACGAACGCTTCATTCGCTCCTCCCAACAGTACCTGTACATCCTTTACGTGCCGCGTAGAGCAACAGAGAGCTTTTCTCGACCCTCCCTCATTACCAGAAGTTCTTCGCCTTGTCTAATTCTCGGCGTTCAGCTCGCTGGATTCGACCTGCTCTGCCCATGTTCCCCCGCCACCGCCACCCGAATCCCAACGTCGCGGGCTGGGTTTATGGTTGTCTTTTGCAGCCGGTTTTGTTTCTGTGTGCTCATTCTGCGCATGTGCTGCTTTGGATGCTGAGCCAGGAAGAGCGGGAAAGTCAGCTTCGGCAGAGGTGTCGGGTTGCTGCTGACTTTGCTGATCCCACCCCGTGCCAGAGCCTCGTCCCCCGCGACCTCGTCCTCTGCCTCCCCTGCCACCTCTCCCTCTTCCCCTTCCTCTTCCCCGATCATCATGCCATTCGTATTGCCTTAAATCGTCCTCGTCCCGCTGTCCCGCGGCGAACCCCTGCCCGCCGTACTCGGCATATCCACCACCTCTCCGTCCGCCCCGTCCGTTCACCCCGGCATTCACATCCTCCTTGTCTCTGTCCCACTCTCGGCCCTCCCTGTTCCCCAGCTTCCTCAGCCGATTCTTCTCCCGCTCCCCTTCCATGACGCGCCTCTCCTTCTTCTCCACCGCCCTCTTCGCGGTCGCGATGCGTTCTCTTTCCTCGAAACTTGCTGCATCGGCTTGCGCACGGGCGTGTGCTGCCGCGACGTTCTGAGAGCGTTCCTTTGCGGCTGCGAGTTTCGCACTGAGTTCTTCCTCGGTGAGTTTCGGGCGAGCGAGACCGCCTGTCAGTGTGCGGTCGCCGCGCACGGCTGGTGTTTTGGCAGGCGGTTGAACCGCCAAAGGAGCTGTTGTTGCGGTATCATCGGTGGATTGAGTTTGCGACTCCGAGGGTTCGGTGTTGGTGGTCGTCGTCGTCGTCGTCGTTGGCTCTGGTTGCGTAGGAGTCGGCTGAGGCTCTTGGGGCTGGGATTTTACAGGCTTCGTCGCCCTTGTAGTCGACTTCTCGGAGTCGGCTGCCGGTTTTGCCGCCCACTTCGACTCTCCCAGTCCAGCAGAGGGTTTTCTGGGTCCTCCGCTCCCGCCCCGTCCAGCTTGTTGCCCGCCTCTTCCTCTTGGTTTCTGTCCGTAGCCTCCTGGAATCGGAGCATCGTTTGAGTTTGGGGCCGGTGGCTTTGCGGCTTGCGGAGCAGGTATAGCTGCACTAACAGCTTCGATCGGAGGAGGCACCAACGCAGGCTCTAACGACACTTGCTCGAGCTGAGTAGCAACTTTCTCCGGAGAAGGCGGGTTTTCAAAAGGAATGATTTCGTCGTCAAAAAGGTCGTCGTCGCCGCGGGACTGGGAGAAGTCCTCCATTATCTAGACACAGCCAGACACCCTGAAACACAAACTAAGCATACAACTAGAGTTTATATGGCAAATGCAAACGGATGTGGTCATTACTCGTGCGTCACAGGCTTACAGTAGGTGAGGCTCGTCTCAGTTCGATGTGGATTTCTCCAATATTTTCTACGTGCTGAAGAAATGCGGAGACAGCCCGACCTGCCCGACACTTTCCCGCTGTCCTTCCACTTTGTTACATACGTGCTTTATCCTTTGGGCTTGGCCACCAACTTGAGCTGCTTCGAGAGCCGCTGGCTTTCCTCCTGGTAGAAGTTTCACAGACCACGAAGCTCAACCATCTCTGAACCTCCTGGTGCTTGCTGCTGTTGACTGGCAAGCGCCGCCTCTGCCGCTTCACGGAGTTTGATCTGCTCCTCCAGCTGTGCGCTTTGAGCTTGAAGCTGGTTTATGACTCTTCTCAGACTCACCGGCCATGGCTTCTCTCATTCTCAATTCCTCGCCCCTGGCGGTGACCAAGCTGTTGAGTCGAAAAACATCTGCTCGCAGTCTGAGGGATGTCTCCGTTGTCATTGACACCCTTCTGCTCTATCGCCGCAAGCATGGATTCGATCTTGTGCTGCATTCTGGCCAATTGCGTTTGTATCGATGTCTCCTGCTCCTGCAGCTTTTCGTTTGCTCTGCGCCGACTCTGCTTCTCTTGGTCAAGCTGAGTCGAGAGTAATTGCAGGTCCCTTCGAGCCGCCGCTAATTCAGTCTCCTTCTCTTGCAGAGTCGCATCGATGGCGCCCCGCTGTCGCCGCTCCTGGTCAAGCTGTGCCGACAGTGCTTGCACGTTCTCTTGCGTTGTGGCCAATTCTGTTCTCTTCTTTCTCAGCTCGTTCGTCTTCAAGGCCAGCTTCTGTTCAGCTTCGTCCAAGTCTAAAGCCATCACCCTGGTGGTATCCTGAACCTGGTCATGGTCGCTGGTCCCGCTCCCGCCCCCGCTCCTCTCGCCTCGGCCACCGCTGATCCTCCCGTGGGAAGACATCCTGAACGCGTTCATCGGCGTGTTTGACGAATTACAGTCCTGCCGCCGCTGACTGGCAGAGTACACGGCCTACGTGGCCTCGAGAAATCAGTACCTGCTGCATGACAAGGTCGGGGCCTTCGAAAGCTGCTTGGGCCGACTCCTAGACGCGGAATTGGCCCTGAATGCCCGATTCCCCTTGGCGCTACGGTCCGCGAGACACGACGGCGACCAAGCGGCCTTGGCCGGGTTATTACACGAGTACGTCGACGATGGCCAGTCCGCGCCCGGGCACATCATCGCGGACGTGGACAACCTCGCGGACCTCGCCGCGGTCAACATCCTCGACGAGCTTGTCTCCAAGGGAGCCGTGTACGTGGGCGGCGACAACCCCATGCTGGGGCGAGAACTGGCAAAGCATGGCCCGAGGAAAGCGTATGTGCTGCATTTCGACCGCCTGTGCATGGCCGAGGACCCCGACCTGGACCCGTCTTGGACGCCCAACGACACCCGATTTCTCGAGCTGCTGGCGGCGGAGCATTGAAGCAATGACGAAGCGACGCCCAAGCCCAAGCTGTTCGCCATCTACGACACTCGGGCCGAGGAAGACCCGTACAGCGACTTCTTACACATCGCCGTGTTGGAGGATGGCCGGGAGATCACGTCGGACCTGGTGGAGTACGAGAAATTCATGAGCGAACGGTGCATTGCCCGGTGTCCGGCCAGCATGTTCGAGACCAACGACAACATCAAGAAGCTGATCAAGCACCGGTTCGTGACCATGCCGTGTCCCCATCCTGACTGCGACCAGCAGTCGGATTGTCACTGGACGTGCTTCGGCCGTCAGGGGCCCGGTCGAGTACGGGTATACAGACGACTACTTTCACTGCGCCTGTGGCAGGAGTAAATTTACAAACTAAGGGTACCGGTGCAACGGACCGGCGCACGGCCCTGGTTTCGCAAGACCCGATCCCGCCGTCATGGTCAAGCGGTTGCGCAGCCTCGGTCGTCGAATCAGGTCAACATCCTCATCCTGGGAACGGGCGTCGGGAATCGACCTTCATCAACGCCCTGGTCAACTACCTGAAATTCGCCACCCTGGACGACGGCACAGGCACCAACGAGAAGGTGATGGTGTACAAAACGCACTGCCACGCGGCGTGCCACCTGGAGGACGTGCCGCTCGACGTGCTCGAGCCGCCCAGCTGGTGGAGTGTGCGGCGTTCGCGGGGCAGAACCGGTGCCGCCGCTGCTGCCACCACTGGCAGGAGCACATGCACATCCTGTACGAGCTGAAGGAACACACAGTCACAGTGACGGACAGCACGGTCGAGCAGCAGCTGATCGACCACGCCACGGACATGACGCTACGCGTGAGTACCCCGTTCTACGTATATTCTGTTACTGTAGGGGTACTGCGTACGAAGTACTGTACATAAGTGGCTTCGTCGTGTTCGTCTGTCTCGACTACCGACTACCTATTTATTTAACATTCATTCGTTCTTCCTTCCTCCTTCCTATGTATTTGTGTGTTCGCCACCGAGTAGTGGCCTCACGCCTGCATTGCCAGGATATACCTCGTACAGCGTTGTGCAGTACATGACTCAAGGTTCGTTAGTGGCGCCATGCTATGCTCAGATTGAAGTACCTTGTCATTCCGCATGATTGAAAACTTAGTTGGAGAATCCCTTCACTGGCCGGGGTTCCCTTGATGGAAGGTCAAGCCGCTCTCACCAGTACAAGTACAGTATCAAAGCTTAGCTTATTCATTTCCGGCCCGCTACGTATGTATATCTATAAACGCTTTTGACGCCGACACGAGGGCAGGGCACGCCGGCCTTGTCTTTGTTGGTACACAGTAGAGTGCGTCAGTTGTCAAATCCTCAGATCGGTCCATCCAAGCAACAAACCAACCAAGCAAGCGACCAACCACACAGATCAATCAGAACGGCGGCAGCCAGAAGGGATATCCTCCGTTCTTGATCCGGAAAATACTCATCAAGAAGCTGTACATGCCGAAGAGGACGGCGGCCCAGATGATGACGGCGGCTTGTTGGGTCTTGGCGTCCCTGATCCGCGGGACGCGGAGAGCCAGATTGATCGCGGCAAAGGCCAAGAGCGCGTCTAATTGGCATAGAGCGTGGTTAGCAAAGTAGCAAAACAATTAACAGCCGATGGGGACGCGGAGAAGACAATTTTGTCGTCCTGGCTGGAACTTACACATGCCCGCAACGATCTGCGTCTCCATGCCATACTGGTTCTGGAACCCGCCGGCGAAATAGCTAATGCCGCCGCGTCCGTTGCCCGCCACGTACGGCACCTTGCGGATGTGGTTGAACATGTGCCCGCTCGTGAACAGCAAGATCATGATCAGGCTGAGGCCCGCCCACAGGTTGCGGTTCTGCACGATCGGCAGGATGTACGGGTACGCCACGGTGAGGAAGGTGAAGACGCCCAGGAGGACGGTGATGGTGACGCCAATTCGTGCAAAGTTGATGGGCCGCACGATCGGAGGGTAGTCCTGTCCGGACGGAAGGTGTCGCAACAGCCAGCCGTGGACGGCTTCGGCGGATTGGGGACCCAGGAAATCCAGACGTTCAGGCTGGCCGCCGTCGGGTTTGGCGTGCGCGCCCACAGTGGGAGGGAATAACAGTAGCACGGGCGCAGTTTGGAGTTGGAGCTGGGAAATTCAACGTCAGCAGGAGGACGCACACGGCATACTTCTCTTTCTTGTCAACGAACCTTCATAAACACGCTCCTCCCCTGGTCGAAATCCAAGGTGCTGAACAAGACCCGCGTCTGCCCGCTGCGGTCCCCTTTCTGCCAGCTTCGTCCCACGATGCTCCATTCCGGATCAAAGTCTCGACAGATCCCACATGCGTATTTTGCGTCCCGGGCGGTCAGGAGCACGGTGAGGGAGTAGTCCCGCGGCGAGGCCGTCAGGTCATTGTAGCTCGTTTCGTCGAGTTCAATGGGCGCCGAAACGGAGGAGTAGGTGTCGAACTTGCTGGCCTTTGCGGCCTTTCTGGCTGAGACGGCAGCGCCGAGCGAGAGAGCCGTGAGGGCGAGGAGCCTCAGGAACCGCATCTCGTCTTCTGGGGGCAGGCTGATCGAGGGTTGGGGTCTCAGTGGTGACTGAGGTTCACGTCGCTGCGTTTGGCAACAGGTGTTCAGTCTTGGCTGATACCCGGGAAAGTTGCCCCTTTCAGCCAGCCAATCATCGGCTCCAATGTTCGGCCGAATTCTAATTGATCCTAGAGGGTGAGCGAGCGCCGCTTTAACCAGGGCTTAACTGAGTGCTCCCTGAGCCCTACCTGAGCACTCCCTGAGTAAACGTGTCAGGGGGGGGGAGGGGGGGGCTGCTCTGGCCTGGACACATTGACGACTAAACGCTGCGGAATTGTCATCTACTACAATACAATGGTTTTCGCAGGCTATTGCACAGGAGACACATCATTACCTGCTTCCCAACGACTCAACCAGGCCACAAACTACGGATTCACGTCAAGGTCGAGCACTTTGACAACTGCCAGTGGCCGCTCAAGTGTCCCTATCCACTGTTAATGACAGTCCTCGCAGAGGCTCTGGCATGTTCGGTTTCACCTCATAGTTCTACACAAGTTCAGCAGGTCGCGTCCTGCCGAAGTGATCAAGTCCAGGCATCAATCCTCCTGCCCAAATGAGTTCCAGGAGGTCGCAACATCGACTGTGGTCGATGAGGCTCGTCGCCATTTTGGCTAGACTCTCTTTCTCACGTCTCGAGACACCCACAGTCGGGTGACAAAGTAGAGGCAACTTGAGACGGCCATACAAACACCCGTAAATACCTGCATGGGCACGTAGTCCGTATCTCCCGCATTCTCGAGTAGCCTCCCACCAATGGGACCCCCACCTAGGACTGCAAACGCGAGGGCTGTGATGCAAAGGCCTAGACCCAGAATCGTTAAGAGAGACCAAGGATAGCTGCAAGCTAGAGACTTACCGTTCCAGGTACCAATCACTTCCGGCGATGGGGCCAAGAGAGAAATGCAGGGCGAGAATATAGCTTGAAGAGCTCCGGACAGGAGGCCATAGGCTGCGGTCCACACGACAATCCCGGCCGGGGTCCGCGCGGCTGTCCAGGCAAACGCGACGATGGCAGCTGCAAAAGATGTGATGATCAGGGAGTCGAAAAATCCCAACCCGGCATCCGCCACAATACCCAATGCATAGCATCCGAAGAAGGCTCCAGCGTTCAGGATCGACGCAAGATAGAAGGCCATTCGCGCCGAGAGTCCGTTCTGATAGCCGTATGTCGAAACATAAGTCTGGAAAGGCGTCAGCCTGTACAGGGGAGGCAACAAAAAGTAGAAGACTGTCTCACATAAGGGATGTAAATGCCCAAATTCATGATGAAACTGGCCAGAGTGAAGAGCAGAGTCCGTTTATCAGTGAAGTAGGTCTTGATCTTGACGGGTTGGCGTGGCATTCCGCGTGGGAACCGCGGCTGAATCAGGAGAACTGCAGCCACCATCAAGGCCAGCTGCATGAAGCCAATGATGCGTAGTGTCCAGCCAAACGAGACGCCGCTGTAATTGACCAGTTGGTTCACGAGAACTGCCCAAATGACACCTGGGTAGACACAAGCACAGCAAGGCGTTAGTAGGACAATGTAGAGATTTCCGAAGACGAGTACACCGCACACGTACCACCCACGTTCTGGCCTGAAATCACCATACCGACCACAAATCCTCGTCGCTTCAGGAACCACTGGGACTGGACGGCCAAAGCCGGGGTAAAGGCAAACCCGATGCCCAGGGCCGAACATAGGCCTTGCGATAGGACAAACTGGTAGTACTTGGTCGACACTGAAGCTGTCATGGTGCCCACGATCATGAACAAGGATCCAAAGGCCATGGGCACCTTGGGCCCGTATCGATCAGACAGTCGGCCAGCCCACAATCCGAAGAAATAGCATCCCCATGTTTGCAAGCTTCCGATCCAGGCAATGTCGTCGGCCGAGTACCCGGCGAGGACAACGGTGCTGTAGTAGCTCTGGAAAACCGCAAAGCCCGTCAGAACGCCAATGCCCGCGATGAACGACAGCCAACCCCCGAGGACCGTCATCCACGCCTTGTACCCGCCGTCTGGAAAGGTGTGTTCAGCACTCAGCGACGGCACTATCACTCCATTGGCGGATTCTTGGGCCCCTGCGCCGCCAATGCTCAACTCAAGGTCGTTTTTGGAGACAATCGAGGTGGCCCTGTCGGACAAATAATACTGTTCAGCCTCGGGCGACATTTTGCTTTCGTCGTCGGGCGGCCACACGAAATAGGATTCATTTCCCGGCCAATACAACTGGGGGCCCTTCCGTCTTTATACTGATCAAGTCTATTGGAATTCTTATCTCCCAGTATATCCATGATTGCGCTGCGGAGGTGGTTCTGTTCGTCGTTACGGAATCAGGGGAAAGGTGAAGTGAGGAAATGCGACACGCTCTGGAGCCGCGGATCCGGCTGAACCGCAAAGTCTTGGAACGGTCAAGCGATTGAAGATAGGCACATAGGCTAGTGTTGCCCTCGACTTTCCCTTGACGGTGTGCTTTGCCCCTTGCATTGCTGACCAAAGGCGGCAAAGAGCTCCGCACTCGGTAACGCAAGAGAGATACTACTAGTGCTCGAACTCGATGTTTGGGGTGCGTTCCCCTCGTCTGTGGGTCGCCAGGGTCTGGCTGGGCTCCATATCTACCGACAAGACCCCTGTACAGCTGACCAATTAATTGATCGCCGTTATCATGGCTGCCGCGGCTCCAGGTATTCTGTAGACTCAGGGCTGGATTCTAGGCTGACCACCGACATCTCCACTCTCTCACGTGGAATACATTGGAGGTCAGAGATAACGACTCGAATAGGAGGCGGAGTACTGCCGAGGGAGACAGACGCAAGCTGCACAGTCTAAGACCCGACACATGTCAGTCACTCCTTCCACCCAGCAATCCTTCGATATGCACCAAGCACCTGGTGAGGAGAACTGCAACAACAGTTCCACTGCAACGGCCACGGGCGATCAGGTCTGGTGGGATGCCATCGGTTCTTGGACGGACGACGCATTGCAGCTACAGCTAGACCATCAGGACCAAGATTGGGCCGGCATTATCGCCCCTCTGGTCTATGACCTCAGCCCTCTGGTTGCCAACAAAGACTACGAAACGGACATCGAAAAGGATACGGGCTTTATCCAAGGCGAGATAACACCATCGTTCGGTCAGGCAGATGCTATTCACCCTCATCCAGCGCCCTCAACCACCTCGCTTGTCCGGGGGCCGTCCTCAAGCAAGAAGCGCCGGCGCAAGCAAAACCACTCTTGCGATCCCTGCCGCGTAGCCAAGAGAGCATGTGATTTACCACTAAACATCGACACTTACAATGGTCAACCCTCGAAGGGGTGTGCCACTTGCAACACACGCGGCCTTGAATGTACAACAGTTTGGCTGGCCAACAGAAAATCCAACCAGCGTCACGGGGGACGAGTAAGGAAACCGCCGCACTTGGGCAGCCCGGATATTGCAGGAGATGATGGAACCTTCGAGGTAAAGAACAGTACATTAGACGTCGTATCCGTCGAAGGTCTGACCTCTGCTTTCGCTCTGGAATCGGACCTGACGAGGCAAATCACGGCCGAGCAGACGTGTTCGCAGCAATTCAGCCTCTACGTCGACATATGGGATATGCCCATGGTAGATTGCCTTTCACATACACATGTGCGACCCTTCGACGCCTTTGGCTTTGGAGCCTTGACCAAACTCAGCAAAACTGCTTCCTTTTCTCAGTATCTTGGTCAAGCGCAGTCATGGATCAAGAACTATTGGCAAATGGCCTCAGATCCCTGGGATGCAACATCAGCTGGACCACGGCTGTTTTTCCTTGCTAGTCTGCTCGATGTACTCTTCCAGCAGAGAGGTGGTCCCCTCACTCGGACATCGACCGAGTCTCGAGATACAGCCATCAATGAAACATACAGATGGGTGGCGCTTGCCAATGCTGCACAATTTGCCATCGGAAAGGCCGCCTGCGATAAAGAGTCCTCACATGCGCAGGACTTTGCATCGACGGCGTGGCGCAAAGCCAGGAAGCTGCTATTTGACAACATTGCGGCTACTAGTTCGTTTCGCCTGGCCCTAGCACTCATTTTGTTCGGTATCATGCTACCTCCCACTCCGACCGATCCCAACAGCGCGGAAGACGTTGCTTACGCTCAAGGCGAAGGAGTTCGACGACTTCAGTCACTCTGTGCTCAAGCTCGTTCACGTTGTGTCGAGACTCATCGCACGGGCGCCCGGTCGATTCGAATGAGCGTTTATGGAGCCAAGCGACCGAGCCACCCAGTGCAAGACTTACCCTCCGACGTGAGGAAAATGATTGTAGATTTAATTGACATCATTGCCTCGCTTGCTAGTATAATCCATTGGGTTGTCATTGGCATTTCTCAAGGACATATCTGCTCGAGTCCGTTCGGCCTTACAGGTACTGACGCAGCCAGCGATGACTTGATAGCAGGCGGAGCCCAAGGAAGTATCATCGATGCCTTCGAAGGAGTGACGCGACGTGAGCGGGAACTTCAAGACACGATTGCAGCATTTACAGCAGCAGAGCGAATGGCCGTCACGGACCTCTGGAACAACGGTGTTGAGGACGAAGAGGTACTCCGCGCCGTCCTCGATTCTGTTCCCCTTGTCGTCGTACTGTGGAAGTCACTGGCACTTCTGATCGTAGCTACACAAAATATTGGAAGCGACGACGCCGAATACGAGGAGATCTTGCTACACCACACTTCCATGAACGAGCTGATCGACAAATGGAGAGCAACCTTTGGTGAATTCGGCGAAGTCATGTCGCGCAGTATCCAGTATTCGAAACCAAGTCTACGACGGTCCGTTTTGTTTTGCTCCAGCGATGGTGACCTAGCTGTGCTGCAATTCTGTGAGGTGATTGATCAGCTGGAGACCGAACTAGCGCAGATGCCATCGACACCAGCAAAAGCACGCCTGTTAAACGATCTGAACTCGATGCGTGATCATCGAGAGGAAAATCGCTTGATCAGTGCTAGGCAGGTCTCTTTTCTGGCTTCAGGTAGCCAGGGGGTGTCGAGCCCAGGGTTTCAAGGGGGAGCTGGTTTAAAGGCTTCGGTTCAAGACATCGCTGCTCACCCGGTAAGTCCAGCTGCTTCTTGCTCATTCAACGTGTTCCTTAGATTTGACATTCGGACACATACAGCATCCACAAATGATGGTCCAAGTATTCCGGCTTGCGGCCAAGACGCTCAGCAATGAAGTGCACAGCTGCATTGCGAGAATGGACACGGAGAGAGCTTCTTTAATGACGGCGCATCTGGATGCCTGCCTGAAAGGACTGTGTGTGCTCAGGAAAAGTTTGGTCATGTTTCCAGAGATCGGTCAGATATGCTGAGCCGCGGGAGAAACTCTGCAGAAGTACTTCTAAGCTTCTAGACTCGGTCAAATACTCAGTCTGCCGAGGGATGCCGCAGGCATCAAAGCTGTGTCCTTTCTGGATCTATACCTCAAGCTTCTCCGTGGCAAACCTTTTTGATCCGCTTGAAACACAATTGGTCCCAGCGAACCTGGTTGGCCTGTGGAACTTTGGTACCATGCTTCTTAAGCTTGTCATGGCAGCCGCGGTTCAGATGTTGAGATAGCCACCGCCAACCCCCCC
>JADWPL010000020.1:391929-605770 GCA_016109495.1 Phialophora tarda | reverse complement strand
TCTCTTTAAAGAGTTTATTCCTTACTAATTTTATACTAACTAGTATTATAGTAATTAAAACTTTAATAGTAAGTTAATATACTAACTATATATAACTTATATACTAATTATATAATAGTTATAACTAATACTATAGTAAAAATATCTCTCTCTAGCGATCCCCTTAATAAGTTACTAGATAGTAATAAGAGAAGTATATATATATATATATAGCTTATATAAGACTCGCATCTAATATATATATAGATCTACTTAATAATACCCCTTCCCCCTCGCCCTTAAGCTATAAGAGAACTAAGCGCGGCGGCGACTCTCTACCCTACTAGCGTTATATTTATATACTATATATATTAAGTAAGGGCGCTAGGGTACTTATCTTATATAAGACTTTAGTAAGTTATTACTATTACTATTACTATAACTTAGGTAAGTAAATAATTTTAGTATATATTTTAATAAGATTATATATAGTTATAATTAAGTCGTATACTAATTATAGTAGATCCTAAAGTATCTTAAGAATAATACTTATAAGTTACTTAATAAGAATTAATATCTTATATATAAGGGGTCTAGGGTAACTAAGCTTAAGGTAGAGGCGCTAGTAAAGTAGCTATATCTTAATATAATATTATATACTTATATAGTTAATAAGTAAGTGTATATAATAAGTATAGTTACTATTAACTTAACTATAACTTAGTCCTTAGTTATCTTATCTCTTAATTCCCCTATATCGCGCTATCTTCTTATTATTAACTTAGCTTTAATCGCCCTTATCCTCGCCTCCCTCGCCGCCCTTACTACACCCGCCTACCTTAATATAGATACCTTTTTATAATTTATATAGGTATTATAGGGGGCTATTAATACTTTAGCGATAAGTATAGATCTTATATAATTAAGCGCGAATTACTAATAAGTTATAGATAACTATAACTATTCGCCTTAATAGCCTTAAGTAGTAACTTAATTAAATAAAGAAGATATTTATCTTAACTATATTAAGTAAGAAGAAGAAAAGAGAAGAGAAGAATAAGAAGAGAGAGAAAGATAAGAAGAATTTATCTAACTTACCTTCCCTCTCTAACTTATTTACCTTAGGGTCCTATTTTAATAGATTTTAAGTACTATAGTATACTTAGCTATAACTCCCTTATAAGTTTAGCGTAAGAGGGTATTAAGTTAATATTAGTATTAGAATACTAGATTAGAAGATAAAGTACTATAGTATACTTAACTATAACTCCCTTATAGAGTCTAGCGCGAGAGGGCGTTAAGTTAATATTAGTAGTATAGAAGTAAAGGGCTAAAAGTAAAGATTATACTTATTATAACTAACTCTCTCGCGACCCTTATTATAAGTTTAGTATAAGTAGTAATAAGCTAATATTCTAATAATAGATTTTTATCTCTATCTTTCTATATCTTATATATAGCTTATAATCTTCTCTTATATATTTATAAGATTCTCCTTTAGCTCCTAGGAGTTATTAGCTTCCCTAAAGCTCTTTTATCTTATATAGAATTATTATTCTTCTCTCTATATATACTTATTAAGAATCCTTTTAATCTTCTATTCTTCTTTACTCTTAATACTAATAAGCTTAGGCGACTCTATTCTAAGTTATATATAATACTTATATAATAGCGATATATAGAATATATAATATAGTTTACTATACTTCTTTAGTAGATTTAACTTATATATATTTACCCTATAGCGCTTTAGTACTATAAAAGGCTTTAGAAATTAATTAACTATCTTCTTACTTATATAAAGAGTCTAAATATTCTATACTAAGAGTAGTATATAATCTCTAATACTTAAATATTTAAGTACTCTCCTCTTATTATAGTATCTTATTATAGTCTCGCGCGCCTTTTATATAACTTATATTAACTCTATAAGTACTCTTACTCTTTCTTCTATAAGTATATTCTTAGACTAAGTTATATTTAAGTTATACTTAATATTTATATAAAGTAAAGATATAAAGATAAGAATCTTTAAAAATAGTATCTCCTCTATAGTTATATTAGCTTATAAGTTTATTATATACTCTATAAATAAGAGTAGTATAGCCTAATTTAACTATTAGTAGTTTATATAGTAATATAAGTAAGCCTTAAGGGTTTAATTTATTCTCTTAGTTTACTTATTAGTTTATAGGTAAAAAGTAATAAAGAAAAGTCTATAAGTTATAAGATATAAGTATAGAGTTCCTTAGTAAGCTAAAATAAATATTAATTCTTAATTACTTATAATAGACTTTAGTACTTTATACTTTACTATAATCTTTTTAAGGATAATCTTACTTAAGTTACTTATATTTCTTATATTAGTATATAGTATTAAGATAACTATCTTAAAGTATTTATCTATAATAATAAGTATTATATTATATATACTTTTACTATATATTAATAGCGATAATTCTACTATAAAGTCTATAGAGATATTCTTCTAAGGACCTCTTAATATAGATAGACTCTCTAAGTACTTATAGAGCTTATATCTTAATATCTTTATTTATTAATATAAGTTATATAAGTTAATATACTTATATATCTTCTTTCTTATTTAGAACTACTAGTAGTATTATATAATAGTCTTAGTAGTCTATTAGCGACTAAAATATTCTCCTTATTAAGGGTTATTATAATTTACTTAAAGAATCTCTTATCTTATAGTAGAATTATATAGAATATATATAGCTCTATTATAATAAATAATATCTTATAAGTTTAAGATCTATATTCCCTAGAATATACCTTTCTAGACTTAGCTATTAAGTATAGATCTTTATACCCCCTCTATATACTATTTATCTTAGTATTAGAGTTCTCTTAGGTATATTATAAGCGAGTCGCGCTATACTTTAAGTATAGTTACTTCTTCCTTACTTAAGCTTAGTTATAAGTTTAACTTAGCCTTTAGGGTTAGTAGAGTTATAATATTATATTTACTTTTAGCTAGTTCTTAGCTATTCTATACTATAGCTTAAGTTAATACCTTAATAATAATCTTACTATCTACTTATATATATTCTTAGTCTTTATTATCTTTAATAAATATATAATACTTAAGTAATACCTAAAGGGGATTCTCTTTTAGGGGCTCTTTCTTACTTATATAGTTTAGATAGTAGAATAGCTTATTAGTAGGGTTATTCTTCCCTTACCTTTACTAGATCTAAAAGTTATATATAGCTAATACTTTAGTCTAGTATATTTAATACCTATTTAGGATCTTTATAGTTATAAAACTTTATAGCGCCTTATAGTCTATAAGGACTATTATACTACTTATAAGTAACTTAAGATAGTATCTCTATATCTTAAATATATATATAATTATAAGTATTTCCTTATCCCCTATATAGTAATTTCTCTTTATAATTAATATCTTTTACGAGAAGAATATAACTAACTTCTATAGTATATAACCCCCTTATATCTTATAAGCCTATATTAGTATACTACTAATAGCCTTACTTAATATATTTACTTTAACTTAAGATTACCTCTCTAGATTAAAGTAAGTAAGTATTAGTATACTTATAAAGTATTCTTTTAGTATATAAAATATATACTCTATCTCTATAATCTATTTAAATAGTTCTATCTTTTTACTAATAGTTATTCCCTTAAGGAGATTTATAATAGGTACTACTACTATTAAGTATTAATAAATAAACCCTTAATAGAAGTTTATAAAACCTAAGAAAACCTAAATCTCCTAGAAAGTTTTTAATATAAGCTAATCTTAAATTACTATAACTCTCCTTAAGTCTATTAAGATACTATTAACTTGTTAGGAACAGCCTATAGCGATAGGCAGAGAGTAATAGTAATGGAATTTGATGGTATTAGGTGTCCCTAGACCTCTAGGTCAAACAGGACTCAAAGCATGGAAGGAGGGTACGACTCTCATGCGGGTTGCATGAGAGATAAGGGCGTCTCCTTGGCGAGCTTAGTAAGCTCTGGTAGCCGTTCCTGACATTATCCCCCCCCTTAGGCTTCTCGTCCTCGAGAAGCATGGTAGTCGCATGCGATACGTGCCCTACAGGCTGTTCCGTCAGCGTAGGTGTGCGTATGCGCATATGGTAAATTTTGATGTGTAGCACTTCTGTCAAAGTGCTACTTCGCCATGTGACCTCGGCCTCGGCGCGGGTGCGCAGCCTTGCTGTGAATGCGCAGCCTTGCCGTGAATACGCAGCCTTACCGTGAATGCGCAGCCTTGCTATTCACGTCGCCGCCTGCAATAGTGAAGTTACTGCCGCACCCCGTAAATAGTCACGCGGCTGCGGCCCAAAACTTCTTCATCTTCCTCTTCTCTTCCCTCTTCTCTTCTCTCTCTTCTCAACAGTAACAACAACAACAACCGTACGTGCTCTGCATCTTTGCGGCATGCCCTGTATGCTGCAATGCGCTGACAGTCTTGCAGATCGCCTTCCGTCTTGCTGCTGCCTTTGCCTGTGAGTTTGCGCCATGTTACAGTTCAATTTGGGCGCTGGTGCAGACTTCTGTGTGTGGCAGACTTCGAAAACCTCAACTTGTGAGTTCTTGGTACGACAGCGAAGTCGCGGTTCCGTCCCGTGCCCTCTACCTCTCTTCGAAGAGTTCATTCCTTGCTGATCTTGTGCTGACTGGTGTTGTAGCAATCAAAACTTCGACAGTGAGTCAAGATGCTGGCCGCACGTGACTCGCATGCTGATCACGTGATAGTCATGGCCGATACTGCGGTGATGATGCCTCCCTCCGGCGGTCCCCCCGGCAAGCCACCAGGTGGCAACAAGAGAAGTACATACATACACACACGGCTTGCATGGGACTCGCATCTGACACGCATGCAGACCTGCCCGACGACGCCCCTTCCCCCCCGCCCCCGAGCCGCAAGAGAACCAAGCGCGGCGGCGACCCCCTGCCCTGCCAGCGTTGCGTCCGCACGCTGCGCGCGTCGGGTGGGGGCGCTGGGGTGCTCGTCTCGTGCGAGACCCCAGCGGGTCATCACCGTTGCCGCCGCTGCGGCTTGGGCAAGCGGACAATTTCGGCGTGTGTTTCGGTAGGGTCGCGTATGGTCGCAACTGAGTCGCGTGCTAATCGCAGCAGATCCCGGAGCACCTCGAGGATGACGCTCGCGAGTTGCTCGGCAAGAATCGGCGTCTTGCGCGCAAGGGGTCTGGGGTGACCAAGCCCGAGGTGGAGGCGCTGGCGGAGCGGCTGCACCTCGACATGATGTCGCACACGCGCGCAGTCAACAAGCAAGCGCGTGTGGCGGGTGTAGTCGCTGCCGACCCGACTGCGACTCGGTCCTTGGTTGCCCCGCCTCCCAATTCCCCTGCGTCGCGCCGCCTTCTCGCCGTCGACTTGGCTTCGACCGCCCTCGTCCCCGCCTCCCCCGCCGCCCCCGCCACGCCCGCCCACCCCGACATGGGTGCCTTCCTGCAATTTATGCGGGCGTCGCAGGGGGCCATCGACACTTTGGCGGTGAGTACGGGTCTCATGCGATTGAGCGCGAGTTACTGACGAGTCGCAGGCGACCACGACTGCCCGCCTCGACAGCCTCGAGCAGCGGCTCGATCGGATGGAGGAGGTGTTTGTCTCGGCCGTGTCGAGTGGCGAGGAGGAGGGAGAAGAGGAGGACGAGGAGGGGGAGGAAGATGAGGAGGATTCGTCTGACTCGCCTTCCCCCTCCGACTCGTCTGCCTCGGGGTCCCGTTTCGATGGGTTTTGAGTGCCGCAGCGTACTCGGCTGCGACTCCCCTGGGAGTCCAGCGCGAGAGGGCATTAAGTCGGCGTTGGTGTTGGAACGCTGGGTTGGGAGATGGAGTGCCGCAGCGTACTCGGCTGCGACTCCCTTGTGGAGTCCAGCGCGAGAGGGCGTTAAGTCGGCGTTGGTGGTGTAGGAGCGAGGGGCTGGGAGCAGAGGCCGCGCTCGCCGCAGCTGACTCTCCCGCGACCCTCATTACGGGTCCGGTGCGAGTAGTGGTAAGCCGGCATTCCAATGAAGGATTTTCACCCCTGTCTTCCCGTGTCTCGCATGTAGCTCGCAATCTTCTCTCGTGCGTTCGCAAGGTTCTCCTCTGGCTCCCAGGAGTCATCAGCCTCCCCGAAGCCCTTCCATCTCACGTAGAATTGTCGTTCTCCTCTCCGTACGCGCTCATCAAGAATCCTTTCGACCTCCCATTCTTCTTCACCCTCAATACTGATAGGCTCAGGCGGCTCTGTTCCGGGTCGCATGCGATACTCACGCAACAGCGATATGTGGAACGTGTGGTGTAGCCTACCGTACTTCTTCGGTAGGTCTAGCTTGTACGCGTTTGCCCCATAGCGCTCCAGTACTGTGAAAGGCCCTAGAAATTGATCAGCCATCTTCTTGCTTGTGCGGAGAGTCTGGATATTCTGTGCTGAGAGTAGCACGCGATCCCCGATACTCAGATGTTTAGGTGCTCTCCTCTTATTGTAGTGTCTTGCCATAGTCTCGCGCGCCTCCTGTGCGACTCGCATTGACTCTGCAAGCACTCTTGCCCTTCCTTCGGCGAGTGCGTTCTCGGGCTGAGTCGCATCCGAGTCGCGCTCGACATTCATGTGAAGCGAAGGCGTAAAGGTGAGGACCTTTGAAAATGGTGTCTCCCCCGTAGTCGTATTGGCTTGCGAGTTCATCGCATACTCTGCGGGCGAGAGTAGCATAGCCCAATTTGACTGTTGGTAGTTCACATAGCAACGTAAGTAAGCCTCAAGGGTTTGATTCATCCTCTCAGTCTGCCCGTCAGTTTGCGGGTGGAAAGCGGTGGAGAAAAGCCTACGAGTCGCAAGGTACGAGCATAGGGTTCCCCAGTAAGCTGAGGTAAACACCGATCCTCGGTCACTCACGATAGACTTTGGTGCTCCATACTTCGCCACGATCTTTTCAAGGATAATCTCACCCAAGTCGCTTGCGTTTACCGTGCTAGTGCATGGCGTCAAGACAACCATCTTAGAGTACCTATCCACGATGACAAGTATCGCATCGCATGCACTTTTACCGTGCATCGATGGCGGCAATCCCACTATAAAGTCCATAGAGATATCCTCCCAGGGACCTCTCGGTATAGGCAGGCTCTCTAAGTACCCATAGGGCTTATGCCTCGGTACCTTCATCCGTTGGCATAGGTCACACGAGTCGATATACTCATGTATCTCCTTTCTTATCTGCGGCCACCAGTAGTGTCGCATGATAGTCTCAGTAGTCCGCCGGCGACCGAAATGTCCTCCCTGCCAAGGGTCGTCATGATTTGCCCAGAGAATCTCCTGTCTCGTAGCGGGATCATGCGGGACATATGCGGCTCCGCCGCGACGGATAACACCCTGCGAGTCTAAGGCCCATGTTCCCTGGAACATGCCTTTCTGGACTTGGCCATCGGGTGCGGATCTCCACGCCCCCTCCATACACCATTCGTCTTGGTGTTGGAGTTCTCTCAGGCGTGTCGCAAGCGAGTCGCGACGTACTCCGAGTACGGTCGCTTCTTCCTCGCTTAAGCTTGGTTGTAGGTTTAACTCGGCCTCTGGGGTTGGTAGAGTTACAACGTTGTACTCACTCCCAGCTGGTTCTTGGCTATTCTGCACCATGGCTCGAGTTAACACCCCGACGATGACCTCGCTGCCTGCTCGCATGCGTCCTTGGTCTCCATCGTCTTCGACAGGCATGCGACATTTGAGCAATGCCTGGAGGGGGTTCTCTTCCGGGGGCTCCTCCTTACCCATATGGTCTGGACGGCGGGAGAGCCCATCAGCTGGGTTATCCTTTCCTCGCCTCCACTGGATCTGAAAGTCGTATGCGGCTAGTACTTCGGCCCAGCGCATTTGACGCCTATTCAGTATCTTCGTGGTCATGAAACTCTGCAGCGCCTCATGGTCCGTAAGGACTACCGTGCTACTCGCCGGCGACTCGAGGTAGTGTCTCCATACCTTGAACGCGTGTACGATAGCGAGCATTTCCCCGTCCCCTGTATGGTAGTTCCTCTCCGCGGTTGACATCTTCCGCGAGAAGAATGCGACTGGCTTCCATAGTGTGCGACCCCCTTGCGTCTCGTAGGCCTGTGTCAGCACACCGCCAATGGCCTCGCCTGATGCATCTACTTCGACTCGAGATTGCCTCTCCGGGTCAAAGTGAGCAAGCATCGGCGCACTCGTGAAGCATTCTTTTAGCGTGCGAAACGCATGCTCCGCCTCTACGGTCCATTCGAATGGTCCTGTCTTTTTGCCAGCAGTCATTCCCTTGAGGAGGTTTGTAATAGGTGCTACTACTGCCGAGTATCGATAAACGAACCCTCGGTAGAAGTTTGCGAAGCCTAAGAAAACCTGGATCTCCCGGAAAGTTTTCGGCACAGGCCAATCTCGAATCGCCGCGACCCTCCCCGGGTCCATCGAGACGCCGTCGACTCCTATGCGATACCCAAGGAAGTCGACCTCTTTCGTGAAGAACTTACATTTTGACAATTTCGCATATAGACTATACTCCTTCAGCCTCTCGAGTACGAGTAGCAGGTGTCTCTCATGCTCCTCCTCGTCGGCACTGAAGATAAGTATATCGTCCATATATGCAACATAGATATTGTCTAGAAGGCCCCGGAGGGCTTCATTAATGTAGCTCTGAAATGTTGCTGGAGCATTGGTAAGCCCGAAAGGCATAACCAAATACTCGAAGTGCCCGTATCGCGTGCGAAACGCAGTCTTCCACCGGTCCTCCTCTGCGACTGGGATGCGATGGTACGCGTCTCGGAGGTCTAGCTTAGAGAAGACCTTCGCGCCACTCAGGCGGTCGAGGATCTCTGGGATGAGGGGTAGGGGGTACCTATTCTTCTTCGTAATTCGGTTCAGGCCCCTATAGTCGACGCAGAGTCGCAGGGTACCGTCAGCCTTGGGTACGAAGAGGATTGGTGCCCCAGCTGATGATTCACTCGGTTGAATCCACCCCTTCTCTAAGCTAGAATCAAGGTACTCGCGTAGGACTCGCAGCTCCTTCGCACTGAGGGGGTATATAGGGCCGTATGGGACTGTTTCGCCCTCTTGGATCGGGATTTGATGCCTAGTTTTCGTGTCGGTAGCGAGAGGATCGCTACTAGGCTCCTGGAAGACGGAGGCAAACCGAGTTAACCTCGCGTCGAGTGCTACCTCGCCGCGAGTCTCATGCGACTCGCCCTCGTCCTCCTTGTCTTCCTCGATAGGCTGCATATAGGCGATAAGGACTTCTCCCTTCTCTGCCTCAGCCCCCAACTCCAGTAGCGATATCTCTATCACACGTGAGTCGGGTTCATCCCGGAAGCTCCATGCACCGGTTGACCAATCTATATTGGGGTTGGCATCTCTCAGCCAAGGAAACCCAAGAATGGCGTCATAGGATACAATTTCAGTTGCAAGAAAATCCTGCTGGTGCGACTTGCGTGCGTGTCGGTAGTCAGTCACCATCGTGTCGAGGCGGTATTGGCCGTAGACTCTCACTGCCTGGCCAGCTACGGTACGGACTCGGATATTCGGCTCGGTTGGCTTCACGCCCAACTCCGCCACCAGTAGGTGTCCAATGAAGTTGGCCTGCGCACCGCTGTCGAGTAGCGTGCGAGCCGTCCTCGTACCGTTTGGTCCAGTGAAATGAACTTCCAGTGTGAGTGCCCTAGGCGTTGCCTCGGGGCTAGCGATTTCTTTGCTGGTATCCAAGCCTAGCGCTGCCACGGCACTGAGCAGGCTAGTACTTAGTTTTTTGACTGGTCGGCCTTCTTCTCCTTCCCCTTGGCCTCCCTTTTCGTCTGCGAGGAGGGTGCGTCTCGCGCGGTAGTTAGTCGCGAGCGGCAATCCTTCGCCTTATGACCCCTCTTATGGCAGACGTTACACTCCCCATCGAAGGGTGACTTCGGTCTCTCATCGCCATACCGGGCCTTCTTCGTCGGTGAGGGCGAGGTTCGCTCGCGAGTCGCACGAGAGCCGTGGGGGGATCGGTGCCGAGCGGGGTTATTAAAGGATGTGGTTGATGTAACCCTCTTCGTTGTGGAGGGTGCGACTCGCCCGGTACTCTCCCGCTTCTCTCGGCTGACCGTTTTTTCCAGTCTTTGAGCTGATGCCAGCACTTGTGCTCTCGAGGTGATGTTCTCCAGGTCCCTCCGGACCGCATCTCGCAGCGCTGGTGTTAGGGCGTGGAAGAGGGCCCAGCCCTGCCGCTCATCTTCAGTGAGGGGGCCAATCTCCTCCTCCAAGAGCTCCATCTGGTGGACCAAGTCCCGTACGGACTGGCCTGCTTCTTGCTTGAGAGTCGCAAGTGCAACTAGTGCTTCTCCCTTGCGAACATCTGCGTCTTCAATAGTGTCCTTACACCATGAGATAAAGAGAGGCCACGACTTGGGGATAGGCTGTGCTAGCTGGCGGTCTTGCCGCCAGCGGTTGATTGCGCGGTCCTCGAGCCCATTAGCTGCGGTTCGTATGCGGTATCCCCAGTCGGGAGTGACCTCGGGCGGGATCGCATCGAATACTGTCTGCCAGCTATTGTTAAAGTCGCGTAAGGCTCGCATGTTCTTCCCGTTGAACTTCGGGGGTTGCTTAAGCATTCTCAATGTCCGCTGCAACCATTCATAATCTTCATTCACATGCGAGGAGCTGTGCGGTCGCTTGCGACTCGGTAGCGTGGTGCCTGCGACTTCAATGTATTGTGGTGGCTCGCGGCCAGCCTTCTCTTCTTCCATCGCCTGGATCTCGTCTCGGAGTCGCTTGCGTCTCAACTCTGTCTCGAGCGCTCTTCGTCGGGCGATGAGTTGTTGGTATTCTTCGTCTTCCCCCTCTGAGGTGTGTGGCGTCCCCGACTCGCGTGCGAGTGTCGGGGGTATTGGTTGTACCTCTAGGGGTTCATCGTTTGTTGGGTCTTCTCGGGGGACCGTGGTTGAAGACCCGGCTTCTGTAGGTGACCCCCGAGCTGCTGGTGTAGCTCTCTTAGGCGCCATTGTCGCCTACACTATTACTTCGTCCGACCGATCGTGTTGAGATGCTTTGAGAATGTTAGGAACAGCCTATGGCGATAGGCAGAGAGTAATAGTGATGGAATTCGATAGTATTAGGTGTCCCTAGACCTCTAGGTCAAACAGGACTCAAAGCATGGAAGGAGGGTACGACTCTCATGCGGGTTGCATGAGAGATAAGGGCGTCTCCTTGGCGAGCTTAGTAAGCTCTGGTAGCCGTTCCTGACAGGCCTATAGTATAGCGTTATATTAAGGGTAGGCCCCTATCCCGCAATACAGACCGTCTTACTTCCACTATAACTAATCAAATTATAGGAACTTCCGCCGGAATTCGGTACTGAGAATGAACTACGGATCGCACATTACCACGTGATTAAATCACGTGCTAAGCGTGATTCTTATGTAAGATAATGTACGAACCGAGGAACGAGTTAATTATATCCCATACGCAGCCGGAAATGCTGACAGCAGGTCTTGGTATACCCAACCAGTGTATTTTACTTCCTCTGTTACAGCTTCATGACTATATTACATCACCATAATAGCATCGTAAAGACGTTATGCAAGAGTACCTATTCTAAAATGTTATTTTAACGGTGTTTCTATAATTTTACCCCTAAAAAAGTAACCAAAAAAGGGTGCTAGATAAGCTAGAACTACTATCGCAAGAAGTAACGCGCCTAGACGCGCCTGGACGCGCCTGTAGCCCTCGCTTCTTAACTATAGTTACAGCCTATACCCTCGATAATGAACCCACGACGTTCAGTCAACTTATAGGGCTTATAATCTATATTTATGTACCTCGCAATAATGCTAGAGGGCCTGGCATGCGAAATTATATAGTAATACTACGTAAATAGTATGGAAGTGCCTTTATTATTATGAAATAGTTACATGGCCGGGTATGCCAAGACCTGCTGTCAGCATTTCCGGCTGCGCATGGGATAACGACTAGCTGCTACGCTGCTTCGCCCCGCTGCAAGGCGTCAAGCCCACGCATAATGCTTGCAGCAACACCTTGCAGAGGTCCGCGGATCCTTCGATTTTGACCTTCTTCATTCTTTGCTATTCTCATTGTATACATAATGCAGTCGTTATTCTCCCGCCAGTTTCATGTCTGTCATTGGCATATCACCAAGTGATATTATTTCTGGGGGCAAGGCGATTGGGAAAGCCGTTTCCGCCCTCAAAAATGGAGGCTCCAAGGATGCCTTCCAAGAGGCCGATCTTGGTCTTCGACATCGCATTGCAGCGGCCCAAAACATAGAACGGCTGGCGACCTCCTCTCCGCAATCTCCTCATATTATGGCGCTTACGGAAGCGGCAAAGCAATTGCGTACTCGAGATCAGGCTTTCAAGGGGAAGCATGACAAGTTTGACAGCGCCCTCGGCCTTCAGGCTACCTCGAGTCGGGCTCGCCGGGCCCAGCGCAAACTGGAATGGGCTTTCAAAGGAGAGAAAGATTGGGAGGAACACAATAACCGCGTGGGAGCAGGTGTGGATGCCACTGTCCTGTACAGTATTCTGTAGGGCTGCACACGTTGCACAGACAGGGACAAGGTTGCTCATTTTCGAACCAGATCTGCCTCTGAATCGTCGGCAAGACTTCACAATGAATCCCACCGGTTTTTGCAGATCAGTCACTCCAAGCTCGAAGAGCTGCAAACAGGTCAGACCGATCTATCTGCGAATGTAAACACCATGGAAGGTCGAATTGATACCTTGGCTCACAACACCCGACGACATATCTCCTCGGTGTTGAGCAGTATCGAACAAGGCATCCAAGCGACCTCAAAAGATGTCGTCCACTCTATTGCAGAGAACATCAACCGGATTCATGGAAGTCAAACTGGCATAATGCGCGACGAGTTTCGCGACAACCGTCGCCAGCTACAAAATATAGTATCGAGGCTCGACAGTCTTGAAAGTCAGATGGCACTTGTCAGGCGCCCAGAGGACACAGACGTCTACATTCCTAGAGAGCTTTTCGGTGCCATCGTCGTACTCCTCTGCTTCTGCTACCATCGGTAAAATCTTCTCTCGCGACCTGCTAATGGTGTATGACACTGACAACGGATAGAAACGATATAATTAGATCGTTTGCGAAAGGACTTATGAATCATGCGTAAGATTATACACAAATGAGCCTCTTCCAGCGACTAACACTTGCCTAGTTCCGCCGACACATCTTCTAGCATAATGTTGTGTTTCACCCTATTGATGTTTCTCAAGTACTATTTCCAACTTCCACTTCGCTCGTTGTTGGGCGGAGGAGACAGTATATATTTCGAGGATGCTCTCGGGGCTCCTCACACCGTCCCCTTTGCGACTTTTGAGCATTTCAAGGTGCGTCGTGGTTCTAATGGGTAGTGAGATCGCTGCTGACTGTGTTGGAAAGATTTTCCAGGCATTCCTCGAGGTGAAGTTCGAGGGTCGTCCCGGATATGCTAAAGTGATGCGGGGAGAGTATGAGGTGTTTTCAGGAAAGATCGGTGGCCGGATGATCATGCGCGAGGAGTGGGCCGCTCACGTCAAACCAAAGTCTCGGCTCGTCATGTCTATGGTGCTCCCAGGGGTGGTTTTCTGCACAAGATGCAGCATTCCACTAAAGGAATTAACTAATGAGTATAAAATATGGTGAGCAACCAGAATGAATGTCCATCTCTTTTTCGGCGCTGACAAAATCAGCCCCGACTGTGATCGGATGTATCCCTTATTGGACCGTCGATCGAGATCCACAGAGTTCAAGCTTCTCAATGTCCATATGGGTCCCACGCCGCCCCAGACTGGCTCTGCGACTGAGATCGAAGATGGTGCTGAGGCCAACGAAGGGGCGAAATTCTTTAAAAACGTACATCTCGACGTCTCCACGTCCGCAGCAGAGCAGCCAGATGTTGTTGGCATGCAACGGGCTGCTGCGGCCCCAATCCACATTGAGCATCCGCCGGTGCAACAAGTCGACGCCGAGCCGCCTCAGCCCGAGTCCAACCGCCTAAGTCCATACCGGGAGCGAGTTAACCTCTCCAGGAAGGAAAACCGGATGAAGTATGCCGAGGATCTGGAGTGGCCAGAAGACTTGTTTGACATCCGCAATCGTTCCGAGATAAAGCGACGCGTCGTTCCTGGTCTGCCTCGACAAGCAACGTTCAGACGACGAAACTCGAAAGAAAGAAAAGCGCTGTCCCCACTCGACAAGATGCTCTTCCTTGGTGTTCCGCCTCGGCGTGTAGAACCACCTCCTCTGAACCGGCAGCCTCTCCCTCCAGATTTCGAGACGGTGATAGAGTCGTATGGAACCAAGTCCTTGTACGGCAATTGATACCTATTTCACACGCAAAGGCTAGCAAATGGGTCCTAAAAATATTCTATCCAATCCGTCTATATTCATCTATTCATCATGTGTACACTTGGACACTTACAAGTGCCGTCTTTCACATTGTGACTAAAAAGATTCGACGTATTACAGTCAGCAATGTACTGGTAACATGACTCTGAGCCCCTTAAGAGCCCATGCTCAGCCTTGTCTTCATTCGCTCTACATCAATCGAGAACAATAGTCTCAAGCCCCCTTATTTTCAATTTCTACCCAGAAAACGGACCTTCAGCAACATCCCTGTCTCACGTTTCCTTGGACTTGGTGACGACGACTACCCAGCTTCATCGCAACTGAGTATCGAGAGAGCATGAACCTTTGGTCTGGTAGTCGACACCGTGGCATGGCAGATCACAAATAATGCGGTCGAAGATTCCTTTCAGAGCAGATAAAGTTGGCGAGATATCAGCTTTAGGCGTGGAATAGACGGTACGGGAAAATCCACGGTCCACTCCCTCGGGTTTCTCGAAGTCGTAATGGGTGAATTCGTCGAAAATGCTGAATCGCTCATCACACTCGAAGAGCAATAATTCGGTTGGTTGAACGATCTCGTTCAGCTTTTCTCCACTTAGCAAGATAGGGTACAAGGAATGGAAATCATAGTCACTAAACACTCGGGGTCGAGAGGATCGCGATGCGAGTGTTAAAGGTTATGTAATTGAGAAGCTGTTTGGCCAAGAGTGCAGCAGACTCAAGGTCATACTTTTTGAATATCGGATCAGCAGTAATTAAATAAAAGGTACGGATGCGCCCACCCGAAACTGGCTGGTGTTCCAGTCTTCGGGGAACATCTCCAAAGAAAACGCATGTCCTGACCTTCCACCAGGCGTTCGCACGAACTGGAGAGAGGTTCATCATTGCCACGCAAGAGAGTAGCACAGGAGGCGGCCAACTGAGCAGTTCGAGTGCATTAGAAGGGGGGCCCCAGACTGGGATCCCATAGCATCTCAAACGGGTCCCATCGTCTAAAGTTGACTGAAGGTGGGTGTTGGGAATGAAGAGGAAGAAAGACCTACAGGCGCAGGCAGAACTCCGGGAGCGCTCAGGAAGCAGCAGGTGAGCCGAGGGTGAGTAAAGCGGCGATCGGCTAATCACAATGGGAAGAGGGAGGATAGTTTTCTGTAAGAGAGTACCTACATAGTATTGTTCAAATGAAACCCAGGGGCAAGCGGATATGTCATCGCGCTCCTTCAGAAGCTTGACATGTAGAGGCCCGCAGGTTCGGAAGTCTCCCAACATTGATCTTACTCCTGTTCAAGTGGTACACGGGACTCACTCAGGACCAAGGCACAGCATGAGTAGATGACTCGTTACGATACCTGCTCGTGCTCTTCACGAGCTCGAGAACATCTATGCTGGCGCTTCTCATTGAGTTAACCATGCCGTGATATCCTCCACTCCATGTGCTTCGAGGTGCACGGAACTCTTCGTTGTTTGCAGGGTCTCCTAACCCTCATAGCTTCAGTAACATCACAAGCATTTCGGACAACCAGATATTATCTCGGCGTAGTGCTTCACACAGCTGAAAGCTGGCCGGCGTCAGTGTAGGCATCTCGGACGGAGCTGAAGCTCTTGCAACACTCGATATCGAAGTTGAGGTATCCAAGAGATCGACGATTCGCGGAGCGGTGAGTTTCTTCCTCGTGAGGGCGAAGAGAAGGCATAAAATCCACCATCCTCATGTGGAAGTCATGTCCGAACTTCCAATTACACCCAGGCTTAGCGACATTGATGTGATTGAGTATTGGTGCATACGATGTGTCAGTCATCCAAGGAATCAAGGCGTTGACGTACAATTTTCAGAGGTGCTCAACATTGCGAAATGGTAATTGGGCAAGCCTGACAAGGCAATAGACTCACCGCCAGGCAGCTATCTGCGCCGCTGAAGCATACCTTAAGCGAGCGATCTCAGGAGTAATGGTAGTACAAAGCCTGAGGAGCCAGCCTGATTTTGAACAAGACCAAGCCGAAGATCTCGCGACAGTAAGATGTATGTCGACATCAAACACGAAATGGGCGCTCTTGATGACGAACGTGGAGGACAGAGCGGGTTCGCATCGGTTCGTGGTTGACGTGCAGGAGCAACCGGGAACCGAGTATCTACTAACTTTCAGGCAGGCCGCCAACTGGTGACAGTGGATCAGGATGTGAAAGGATATGCCGGTGTCCGCTGTCAGGTTCGGCGACTGTCAATCAAATATCCAGATTCCACCAGTACCTGTCCAGTGCCGGAGGCTTGGGTCAAATGAGATGGTGGAGATGTTGGATGCCAAAGCGCAAGAGCACAACAGGCGGTCTGTATCCTGCGTGGTGTATGCATACTGCAGTGAGTCTATGACCTTCAAGTTTATCTCAACTTCAAGATAATTGGTGATATGCGGAGACGAAAGAGATATGTATGGTCTGGACCGCCTTGACCTTCAGCACCTTGATCTTCGAGCCATGAACTGGTTCCCCTCGCTAGCTTGCTGCCCGATCTGGAGAAGCCCGGGGCGCTAAGCAGACAAAGGGAATACAGGCATGCGCAAAGCTCCTTCGCGCCCCGTCTAATTTGTTAGTTAGTGTGCTCGGAGCTGCCCTCTGCCACTCGCATCGGCGGTTCCTCCAACCAAAAGACTGCATTTGCGGTTATGAGTTTTGGCCTGTACGAGTCCCTCGCGCCTGCGCTTGTAACCTTGCTGCGCATCTGTGCATGACCTCGAACCTGCTCTTCAGGTTCGCAATGCCTTTCTGACTTTCTTCTGCGCTCTAGAAGAACGCCTTTCGTCTTTTGCATTTTCAATATCAAGCCTTCATGATCATCACGATGAATAGCCGCAGAAACTCAACTCACCTTGACCTAACTTCAAACCCACAAGCTGCCTTGGTCCATGTATCACTGTGACGGAGGTGCATTGTCATTCTCTCCTGATTCTACTACAATGCATGTCGTTGTTGCGACTTGCTGCAATTCATGCCCCCTGTTCATCTCAATCCCAGTTGACACAATCCGGCCCCTCCGTCTCCATCAGGGAAAGGACTGAATATTATTCATGCCTCGTCAGATATCGTTCTTCCCACCGCGGCTGCTCAATTGACCATCCTGTTCCCCATATCTCGCCAATCCCCGGTGTCTTAGTAACACAGCGCAAGCAGCAGATATTTTACCGGCTCTCCCGTTGCCGCCGCACTCCTCCGCCTCACAGTGAGAGCAAAGTAAGAGGAGAAGAATTGAGTTCATCTCACCAATCTTCATCTCCATCACGCATCTCCAACTTTTCAGCAATTCTTCATCCCACTCATCTCTGCTCTCCTCCTTATCCTATCCTTGACTCCTTGCAATAATGCCTCGACGTTTCAAAGTCGACTGAACCCCTGCTCTATATCACGGCTCAACCGGACTTATAATCTCACCAATACAATTTAAGCCTGCGCTCACTTGATCCTTGCACGCCCCGCGATCTGCTTTGCTTCTGCCGGCAGTCCGCGAACCCCCTAAACGCCATAAACCTCCTCCCCTTTGAGGTTCCTTCTAGAACTGCATCCTCCATTTCCCGAGAGCCGCAACATCCAACAGCAACTCGACTCCATCCACGTCCACGTCCACCACCAACTTCGCCCTCATTTCCCGCACTCTCTCCCACACTACAACTCTTGTCCGACCTCCACACTTGACTACTTGGTCCTTTGACAGCAGTCATTCCGATCCGACGTCCAACAAGATCGCGTCTGCAACTGTTTATCGACTGGGCAACTCTTCGTGAGACATCCTCCTCTCCCGAAAGCGCCTGCGCCCAATCACTAGACCGCCAGCCTCGAGGGCCATCGACCACTGCGAGACCCAGCGCCTTCCCACCTACCCTACCTTTTTCACTTCCTCCATGTGTGGCTCGCTCCACTTCCGGTGCAAGATCTTGATGCCTTGCATGACCAGAAAATAGGACTCC
Organism: Phialophora tarda; assembly: GCA_016109495.1. Classification (NCBI taxonomy): domain Eukaryota; kingdom Fungi; phylum Ascomycota; class Eurotiomycetes; order Chaetothyriales; family Herpotrichiellaceae; genus Phialophora; species Phialophora tarda. The sequence continues at coordinate 587,486 of JADWPL010000020.1, read as the reverse complement.
GTAAACGTCCAACGCGCACCGCTCTTCCTTACTCGGCCGCTCGCCTCAGAGGAAGGCCGGTGCATAAAGAAGCGCCATGAGTACCTTATTTCAGCCCGCTCCCAGAAACCCTTTCGGCTCTCCCGTCGAACCTTCATCGAGGCCTAGGTCTATGGCGATTCTACCGCAGAATACTAGCAATGGTAATACTTCGCCCCAGTCAGTTCAAGAAGATTCTATCATGACCTCTCCCGCTCCTCCGAACATGGGCCCGCCTGGGCCGGGGCAAGGAAATAGCCCCGAGATGGAACAAGGGCAGAGCAATAACAACATATCAAACGGCAACAGGGAGCCAAGTTCCTTCGCTGGCGCAGGCAGCAATGCCGCTGCGGGTGCTGTGGGAGCATCGCAAGGACCAAAGGTAGTCCAGACAGCTTTCATCCACAAACTATACAGCATGCTGGAAGACAAAAGCATCCAACACCTCATCTCCTGGTCAAACACCAACGAGAGCTTCGTCATGTCCCCCTCGAACGAGTTCTCGAAAGTCTTGGCTCAGTACTTCAAACACACCAATATCTCCTCTTTCGTGCGCCAGCTAAACATGTATGGATTCCACAAAGTCAGTGACGTTTTCCACACGGGTTCTCCGGAATCGGCGCTCTGGGAATTCAAGCATGGAAACGGCAGCTTCAAAAAGGGTGATTTGATGGGCCTACGGGAGATCAAAAGGCGCGCTTCTCGTCACACGTTGATCCACCGAGACTCTTTTTCCAATGCCAAACCAGGTGTATCGCAGCCGGGGACACCCGCCGAGGTTATGCCAGACACCGACCAGCGCCTGGCAGGGCTCGAACAAGCGTTCTACGACGTGCACGCGAGACTGCAAAGGACAGAAGAGAGCTATTCCTTGCTGAGCTCGAGGTGTACCGCTCTGACTGAAGGTCTGGTGCGGTGTCACCAGTGGACGCACAACCTCACCAGCGCGATTCAGAATCTCTCGTCGCCGGAATCGGCTTTGCATCGAGACATTACCGATATGCAGAAAGAGATCGCGCGACAACTCGAATATGTGCGCGCTCTGGAGACTTCTCAAGAGTCTTTGCAGAATGGACGACAATCATTTTATCCCGGCAGTTCCACATTAGAGCCGCCGCTTTCGCCAAGGGGATACAATTATGATAGCCGAAGATCCTCCGTGCAGATCGAGCCGCAGCATGTGGGATTACGTCCTCCTGTCCCACCCATACCTCCTCAGTTTTCCTCCTCACCACGCCGGTTTGGCTCTATCAGCATACCACATGTCTCTCCGGGATTCAGTCGGCCGGCTCTTCCACAGCCGCCACCCAGCGTACATCCCCTAGCATCCGTGGTTACGCCACCGCCAATGAATTTGGCTCGAAGGCACACGTCAGCTGATATTCGAGAACACGGCTGGCCGCCTCCCAATGGCAACGGGTCCCCCTATGCCTCTGGGCAGTCTTCGGTCCATTGGCAGCCTTCTTCGCCCCAGCAGCCACCACAGGCGCCGGGAGATCAGGCAATTCGAGACCAACTTGCCTCATACGAGATCAACGGTCCTAAGAGGACTCCTGCAGTCATTCAGGCGAGCCAGCCGACGCCACCGCTCACGTCCAGCTCCGAAGCACCTCCAGTCGGCCTTGGAGTGGAAGCCTCGTCCTGGGCGCTGGGAGGAAGCAGGTTTCCACGGCCCAGCTTCGAGCTACATTCCGCGCCGGCCACGCGCAGGGGGAGCATGGCTACCCTGCATTCGTTGCTCAACCCTGCCGAGACAGCGGAGCAGGAGAACGAGGATGACATTCCTGGCCACAGTCGCGAGGACGACCGCAAACGAAAACGATTGACCTGATCTATGTATTCTCCTTGTGAAGCTGTGTTTCTTTCTTTTGGCACTGAAAAGCGATCTCATCGCGGTGGTGGAGGAGGTCTCCTCTCACGTTGTTGTCGTTGTATATAACGAAGTGGTGACGGACGCTAATGAACACAACCAAGGTTTAGCCTTGATGGTTTTGAAGGAGGACCTCTGAATTTAGCGACACTCATCTTGGGACGTTCCTGTGGCGGCTGCCCGTTTTGTGTCAGCCTGGCGTTGTCTTGTTGGAAACCTGAATCACCTGAGCGAATAGGAACGTTCGCCCTAAAGCTATGAATCATATGTTGGGAACTGCTTCAGAACCACTCCTACCTTCGATCCGGGTCTTTCTTGAGAGAAATGTTGTACAGTGGGCTAGGAATTGTACAGCGAAACCAATAATCTTGGACACTGCGCGTTGCATCTTCGGTGTATGATATGTTAGGCTTTCCTGCTGGAGCCCACCTCCGATTGAAGTATTTGCGCTCACTCGATATCAGCCGGCGTTGTTGCCCCTTGCCTTGTCCTTCTTCTGTTTCTTTGCAGCTCTGGAGGCAAGGAGTTCGTCCAGGTAGCTGCCAGTTCCACGCTTCTTGCTCGCTTTGGGTTGCGCGGCTGGCGGGGAAGTAGGTTGGACAATGTCGGTGCTGTCGTGATTGGGACTCGCTGCTCGTTTCCCTACCGGTAAATCGGCCTGGACGGTTCCATCCAGCTCTCCTGCTCTTGCAGCTGTCTGAGAAGAGGTGGACTTGGCGACTCTATCGTTGCGTGTGCCTCTCGCCTTGCCCACAGTCGCCCGCGATTCTTCCTCGTCGGAATCATCTTTGTTTCCAGACCGGTGCACCTGCTGCCGGACTCGCCCAGCTGTTGCATTATGCTTTTGCCCTTCTACGTTGCTCTGCCCAACACTGCGGCCACCCAACAGCTGCTTGCGTAGAAACATTGTCGTTGGGTCCGTTACCGCCGGTCTCGCGGTCGTCGTCGATGTCGACGGTTGGGGGGCATGGTAACCTATCCCGCCTATATCGGAGTATCGGTCCTGGTGCTTAAGCAGGTCCCTTTCAGCCTCCTCGTCTTCCTGATCCGTTTCGTGGTCATCGGAACCATGGGCCGAGGTGGACGTGAACCCGTTGAGCCATGAGTTTGCCAGTCGCGAGGCCTCGGAGTAGTTGAGGCGGGCTCGGTTCGCGGCAACGTCGGCTTCTGATGGGCCTGATGTGTTTAACTTGGCGGGCGTTCTAGAGGCCATGATCTTCCCGTTGAGCCGCTACATCTGATGCGTCTTTTGCTGTCTTTTCTGCCGCTCGTTAAGAGGGTGTCGTTTGTTGACGGTGATGAAATTGTGGTAGAAATTTGGGTGGTAAGGAAGGTGCGCCGACATCTACTAACTGTGGTTGGTTAGAAGGGTAAATAGATCTGTGTGGGTTTGACAGGGCTCACGAAGGCCCCCGGAGGCTCTGTTTGGCGTGGGAGTTCGCGCCTGAAGAGATTCCTGGGCACGCCCGCAAATGAAGATCCCCTATTGGTGCATTTTGACCACGAAAGATCGATATCATCTGCCAGGATTCCAGCACGACCATCCTCCAGGCAGTGGACATATCCTGAGGTAGTATTGGCTAATGCATGAGATGATATGGTGACATTGCGCCTATGAAAAGCTATATCGGCTTTGCCGTGGGAGGTTGGCCGCCAGCCAGGACAACAATATAAAGCAGGAAAGGTAAGCTTCTCGCAACCGCAGCCGTATAAACACCAGGTCACTTCATACCTCAAACGACGATAGAGCACGTTTGTTTGTGACTGCTTGAGTCATGGTTCGCTTGTCTACTGCCCTGCTGCTCAGCGGGGTCGCGAGCTCTGTCTCTGCGTACATCCAGTACTCAACCGTGACAGGGTACTTCTTGCAGGACGACAACTCAACCAACGCAACCACATTTGACTATGTAAGTGAAGGCGACATGATCCGGAGTCATCCGACAGCAGAATTCTCGCCGACGAATGTACTGACAAGCTACCACAGACTGCCACGAATTTCGGCCTGGTCAACCAGAGCTACCCAACCGACGGCTCAAATGCCGCGTCACTGACCCAGTGGCAAAGATTCGCCGGCTTGATCGCCAACCTCACAAAGACAGCGCCCGCGAACGTGCAATACAAGCTCCTCTTCCTGGGCCGCCACGGCGAAGGCTGGCACAACGCCGCCGAGGCCTACTACGGCACCCCCGCCTGGAACTGCTACTGGTCGCTGCTCGATGGCAACGCCACGGCAACCTGGAGCGATGCGCACCTCACCGCCAACGGCACCGCCCAAGCGCTGACGGCTCACGACTTTTGGCTCTCGCGCATTCGGCGCGAAAAGATCCCCACCCCGCAAAAGTACTACACGTCGCCGCTCTCCCGCTGTCTCTCGACCGCGAACCTCACGTTCTCGGGTCTGCCCCTTCCCGCGGACCAACCGTTCATCCCGACCATCAAGGCGCTTCTGAGGGAGGGCATCTCCGAACACACATGCGACCGCCGCTCCAACCGGACGTACATCCACGCGCAGTTCCCGACATATAAATTCGAGCCCGGCTTCCCTGAGACGGACCAACTCTGGACGGGCGTCACGGCCGAGACGCCCACCGCGCAGGATGCCCGGTCCAAGACTCTGCTGGATGGGATCTTCGCGGCCGACAAGTCCACGTACCTCTCGTTCACGTCGCATTCGGGGGAGATTGCGTCCATCCTGCGCGTCCTCGGCCATCGGAGCTTCTCGCTGAGTACTGGCGCTGTTATTCCCGTCTTGGTCAGGGCGGAGAGCGTGGCCGGGACGAGTACCATCTCAGGGCAGGCCTGGACGCCGAGCCCGCATTGTACGGTCCCGCCTGTCGGTAGCGTTAGTTCGGGTGCGGATGGCCGGTGCGTTTGTCCGGGGGGTGCTGCGCCTGTGACGGCTACGTTGCCGCCTTTTGCAGCGGGTACGTAGGCCCATATTGGGACTTGTACGTGGTGAGCAATGTAGGCATAGGCAGTGCGGTAGAGACGTCCGTGAGCACGAAATACGCAAGCATGGACATGGACATGAACATGAATGTGACCAAGGATATAGGCATGCACATGGATGGACACATCACGGAAGAGTACTCTCTGCCGTAGGTATGAGCGCAACCGCCTCTGCTGGAATCTGCTCAGTCGCCTCATCTCGTGCCTAGATCAGCAGATCTCAAAGACTCTCACATCACTGCCCTCTGCTCTCTCGCCCCTCATAGCCCCATGCACGTAGGCATAGCCTTTGACCAGGAAGGGTCCGTCCTCGTCAGTCTCCTGCCTCTCCTCCCCCTCCCCTTTCGGTTGTGGTCGGATGATCAAAGGGTAAGTGCTCCCCAAGGGGGCGATCACCGCGTCCCCCGGTTGAGGCACGCACACGGAGCATCCGACCAAGCCTGTCGAGGTGACGAAGAAGCCGGCGTCAGGATATGCGAAATCCCAGACGGGTTTGCCGAAGGCGGCGCCGTTGCCGTTTTGGAGGGCGAGCTCGGCCACCTCTGCTGGGACGTAGACGGAGAAGAGCTCGGCGGGAAGCACTACGCACAGGTATGCGACGAAGTTGTAGAGCAGATCGTGCGGGTCTGCCGAGTTCAGTAGCGTCGCCTGCTCGCTCGGCTCCGGCAGGTCCATCAGCCCGCGGAGCCCGTAGATCATGTCCCGCTCGTCCTGGCACGCGAAGTGGGACGCCAGGTACAGCGTGAATAGCCAGTTCTTGGATGATCCATAGGCGCGTGAAGTGTGGATGGGAATAGAATTAGATCAGAGGCCTGCCATGTGGCGTCGGAGCTGAAGTGGCATTCATTGGCCGCTAGGAAGGCATCGCGGTTCTTCTACAGGATCTCGTGGTAAACATTGCCCAGTGTGCTTGGGTTGGCGATTTCGAGCCCGGGACGCTCGCAGAGGAAGTCTGAGATCTCGCGTGAATCGAGTCCGTTGCCGCTTACCCAGATGTCTGGGGTATATCTAGCCCCGGGCATGTTAGCACGCCTGAGGCTTTTGATTGGCCGTGCCACCAGAAGTGTTTGTTTGTTTTTGAAGCACGCTTGAGCGACTGTATGGTCAGAAGTGGGAGAGTCGCAGAAACAACGTCACGAAGAGAGAGCCGCTACTCACGTGCAGTGTAATTACAGCTCTGTTGTCTGTGAGGTGTCCGTGCATTAGGATAAGCAATAGTGTTCTCTCCCGAGCTGTTTCAAGAAGACAGAGCCAGCAGCTTACCCGATACAAACATCAAACTTGACCTCCTCCGAGCCGTTCTCGACAATGGCTGCCGCCGTGCAGAAATTCAAGCTCGTATTTGACGTTCCCCTTTCCAACCTGGAAGCATGCAAGACGGCCATCTTTGCCGCAGGGGCCGGCCGCTTTCCCGGCCCAGGGAACTACACCGAATGCTGCTTCACCACCATGGGCACTGGTCAGTTCCGACCGGGAGATAAGGCGAACCCTCATCTCGGCACGATCGGGAATCTGGAGTACGTGGAGTCGGCCAGGGTCGAGACTCTGTGTGTTGGCGAGGACGTCGTGAGAAAAGCGCTTGAAGCGCTGAAAGCGTAAGTCCGGGCCCGTTATCCGTCCTTGATTTCGGTACCCTTCACTGTAGAGCTGAAGAAGTTCAAGATGCACTCTTCACGTGTCCTGACACGTTTCGCAGTGCTCATCCATACGAGGAACCTTCGTACGATGTGTACAAGATGGAAAACTTCTGAGAAAAGGGCGACCGCCCTTCGCTGGACATTTGTCAGGGAAAGGGTCGACAATGCATCGAACGGCACTTCAAATCAGGATACCAAGTGTGCACTACAATGGAGCTTCACTCATGTTATGTTTGCCATGGTTGGTGGACTCGGTCAAAGTTTCGAGGCATGGGGATCGAGTGAGAGATGGCACGACCCGTAGATTCAGCGAGCTCTGAAAGCTCGCCGCCCTGCTCACTTTGACTAAGGCGCATATCTGGAGCTGGTGAAGTCAATAGCCGCATGTAGCCGACTTATATCGCAAGTGCTGGTCGGGAACCGCTGTTGAGACAGGTGGCAAGGCCAAAGGTGGTCGGTACGCCGTACTCCGCAGTCCGGGTCGCTTAATTATGCCGATCACCTCGCTCGAATCGATTCTCGGTCAATACGCTGCAAGGTTCGTGGAGGTAGAGTTGAATACTCGCACCGCCGTACGACGAGTATGCGTCGTCTTGCCTTGCCTCGTCGGCTAGAGACGGAGTCCTCACAGCTTGTCCTTTGATCCAGCCGGCGGGGCGATATCTACCAAAATACTCGTTTTGGCACTGGGCTTCTGTAACCAATAGGGCGTCCAATCCACTTCAGGAGGAGATGCCCACAGGCAGATCCAGAATGACCTCAAGATCTTCTGCAGATATACGCACCCGCGAGTCGAAAGTCGCAAGCCGGCCCCACGAGGTTCAAACCGTAAAGCCAGCGGGAGGAAATCACAGGTCAACATTCACATATAAGAAGGCTGCTTGAATACCCGCTACCGAGTGATCAACTGACTTGCAGTGCAACACTTCTACAGACCAAACCCCGCATAAAGCTCTGCATCGCCATCTAATTACTCAGACATCTCAGCAGCACCACAAAATGTCAAAACTCACCGATTTCCGACTCCTCTCATTTGATGTCTACGGCACGTTGATCGACTGGGAGGCTGGCGTCCTAGATGGCCTGAAATCGCTCATCGACAAGGCGGGACTCTCGAGGAAACAAGCCTTGGAGCTTTACTTCGAGCTCGAAAAGACACAGCAGAGCAAAACCCCGGACAAGTTGTACTCGCAGCTCCTCACGGCGATATTCCCACAATTTGCCGCTCGATTGGGTCTTCCGGCCCCTTCTGACGAAGAGAGCAAGGCGTTTGGAAAAACGGTCGGCAAGTGGCCCGCCTTTCCGGATACAGTCGACGCATTGACTCGCCTGGGGAGACATTATAAACTCGTGGTCCTGTCGAATGTCGATAGAGAGAGTTTCAAAGCCAGCAATGCAGGACCGCTGGGGGGCGTGAAGTTCGACAGGATCATCACGGCGCAGGATGTGGGGTCTTACAAGCCCGATCACCGCAATTTCGAATACATGCTCAGGACGGTAAAGGAGGAGTTTGGGGTGGAAAAGAACGAGGTGTTGCAGACGGCACAGAGTCAGTTTCATGATCATCATCCGGCGAGGGAGATGGGGATCAAGTCCGCGTGGATTGAGCGGAATGGGACCATGGGGAATCGGGATGAGGCAGTGTTTGATTGGAAATTCAAGACGTTGGGCGATATGGCGGATGCGGTGGAGGAGGAGCTGAAGGGGAAGAAGATTTGATTGCGCGGTGGGCTTGGATTGCATGTTCGCTACTTTCCACGAAGAAGTAGGTGCCTCTTGCGAGCAGGCGCATTCGGTTATAGGTGGTAGAAAAGCTTCTCGTAATGGTTCTGTTGCGTCGATGTCGACAGCTAAGCGGCCGGTACTGGACATTGCCGGTGCAACGGCCAGGGAGGCCGGGGCCCGTGTGTTAAAGTACTCATGTTGCTTGGGATATCCGGGAGCTTCTTATAGACAAAAGTTGGTGGCCCATGTTGCATTCCTATTTCTAGGCAGTACTGATACAGTTTGGCACACCGAGAGACACTGCGGATATCAAGCTTGGAGTCGGCTTAAAGTAATGTGCTCTGCCTCTCACCAATCTCGACTTCGCCAGTAAGTTTAACACCTCCAAGAGACGGCTGTGAGTTTTCAAGTGAGTTTCCACGTCGCAGAACTAGTGCTGATCCCGTACATATTACACCTTAAAACGCTCGGACGCAGGGAGGGAGGTGGCATTCTGAGATCGAGTGCCGGAGCGAAGATGCAGAGAGAGCCACCTAAAAGTTGAGCTGGCGAGTGTGCACACCGTGGCATCGGCTGTGGTTGCCTCAGCCTGGTGTGGCTGCCATGTGGCGGTGCTCCCAGATTAGTTACTCCTCTCTCTGCATTTGCGGCGGTAGCTCCCGATTCCGAGACCGTGGAAGCTGCGATAACTGCAGCTGGTTCACTTGTCCCTCACACCTGTCCACACGTCATTCTCTCCTGATCCTGTGGGCAAAAATGTATAGGCTGGGTCGTCGCAGTTTGGGTCCCGCTTTCAAGGCCTTCAGAGTATGTGTCGCCTGTCTCGCATTTGTCTGAAACCATGGTTGACAGAAACGACAGGATACACCAGTGCGGAACTCGATCCAACAACAACAGCGGAGGAACCTTAGCATCCACGAATACCTTTCAGCAAACTTACTGAAATCCTACGGTATCGGAGTGCCCAATGGAGAGGTTGCAAAAACACCAGAAGAGGCTGAGGCCATAGCGAAGCAGATCGGTAGGGCAAGTCGATGGTGAGCAGTCGAGAGCGATAGCTGACACAGTCTTCAGGCGGAGATGACATGGTGATCAAGGCTCAGGTCCTCGCAGGTGGCCGAGGAAAAGGTACATTTGACAATGGCTTGAAGGGCGGCGTCAGGGTCATCTACTCGTATGCACACCAACCTTGCGTCAATGAGAACCGACCTCTGACTGACCATGATTCCAGACCAACGGAAGCAAAGATGTTCGCCGGCCAGATGATAGGTCACAAGCTCATCACAAAGCAGACGGGCGCCCGAGGCCGCATTTGCAATTCAGTGTATATCTGCGAACGCAAATTTGCCCGCCGAGAATTCTACCTAGCTATCCTCATGGACCGCGCTACCCAGGCGCCCGTCATCGTTGCATCGTCCCAAGGCGGTATGGATATTGAGACCGTGGCTAAAGAGACACCTGACGCCATCATCACCACACCTGTCGACCTCAAAACGGGTGTGACGGACGACATTGCAAGAAACATTGCCAACGAGCTTGGGTTCAGCGAACAGTGCATTGAGGATGCGAAGAACACGATCCAGAAACTGTACCAAGTTTTCATGGAGAAGGATGCTACTCAGATCGAGATCAACCCGCTCAGCGAGACCAGCGACCATCAAGTATTGGCCATGGACGCCAAATTGGGCTTCGATGACAATGCCGAGTTTAGACAAAAGGAGGTATTCAGCTGGAGAGATCCCTCACAGGAAGATGCTGATGAGGTCAAGGCCGCAGAGTATGACACCAAGAGGCTTTACTGAATGCTCGCTAATCGTTCCCAGGCACGGCTTGAACTTCATCAAACTCGACGGCGATATTGGCTGCCTCGTCAACGGCGCTGGCTTGGCTATGGCCACCATGGATATAATCAAGCTCAACGGCGGTTCACCTGCAAACTTTCTGGATGTTGGTGGTGGTGCTACACCCGAAGCCATCAAGTCTGCTTTCGACCTGATCACCAGCGATCCCAAGGTTACGGCCATCTTCGTCAACATCTTTGGAGGTATCGTCCGATGCGACGCTATCGCTCAAGGCTTGATTAACGTTGTACAACAAATGAACTTGAGATTACCCATTGTATGTCGACTGCAGGGCACAAACATGGAGAAGGCAGCTGAGTTGGTAAGTACTCTCAACTCTATCTAATGCTACAACCGTACAGCTAACACACCGACCCAGGTCAACAACTCAGGCCTAAAGATCTTCTCCATCACAGACCTGCAGGAGGCAGCCGAGAAAGTAGTCGACTTCTCGAAGATCGTGAAGATGGCACGGGAAATCGATGTCGGAGTTGAGTTTTCTCTTGGTATCTGAGTCCCCGTGAGTTGGCTTTGGTTCGTGGTTGATAGCTATCAGGGTCACCTCCTTAGCAGAAGGGTCGGTTTCATACTCCTTCTGCGCACATGAACAACAATGTTACAACACATATTTTCCCAAGCGGCTTCGACCCTGCTTTGTTATTCCGGGTATGCTCATTGCTGGTAGCTCCTGGACGGAATACTTGGTTTCCCGCTGTGCGGTGCAGGACCACTGCGAAATACTGAGTAGACGACTCTGATCGAAATCAACTTTCTTTAAGTTGTCTCGCCCTCTCAAGCCTCTTTTTCTGATCGTCCTTCAGTATTGGCTCTTTGTGCTTCTCCTGCAATGGAACATTTCTTTCTGCCCGCTCATTCTACACCCAAGTGACCACTCTGTCTTCCCACATTTGTCGCCCTTTTTGACGGTGGTCCACCAATGCGGGTCTCCTATATAGCACTCTGCACGAGCTGGCGGAACTTTCGGACATGAAAAGAGCCACCATGCATGCGCCAGGGGAGCGAAAGGAACGTCACAAAGCAGCACAGCATCTCTTGTATATATAGTTCAGAGACTTATGGTATGGAGGCGGAGAACATGCTGAACTCACCCCCAGTGTTGACCTCCCTTCTTTCCCGTCGCGACATTTCCCAGTTTGGCACAGGGAGGTGCCATTGGGAAATACCAGCCGGAGAGAGCGACTGAGCCACGCCGTGGACAGGTGCCTTGTCCAAGACCCATTACTGCCCTTGAGGAAAGTGGAAGAGTCTCGGGATCCTCGCGTGGGAGGGAATACCGTGTGCTCGGTACACCGAAGAGAAAGAGGAGACGAGAGGTCGACAAGATTTTTAGGCGCGACCGGCGATGGTTAGTTTTGCCTCTGCGCAATTCCGGCCCGACCATGTCGATTCCTTCAAGGCTTGCAAAGACGATAGTCTCTGATGCAGCATCGCTTCTTCTCTCCGACTCTTCTGGATCGGCAGTCCATATAGGTGCAGGTCAGGCCAACGGCTCGCGCATCCTTGGCACTTCGAGTCAAGTGGACAAATGACTGCCTCTAGCACAATTGCTGGACTTGGGCAGCCTGCTTGACCTGTAGATGTAGCCCGACGTGCGAACCCACGCAGGACATACGAGTACTGAGTGTCCTGCGCTCGTCGCCTGGGGCATATTTGGAACCATGATACCCGTGATGCCCGCCCCATGAGCGTCCAGTCACCCCCTAATACCTCGTACCATGGATGGAAAACAGGCTCACAGGCCAGTCGTAACCACACTTCGAGCATCCTTCCGGTGGGATCGAGTTTTTTTTAGTCTTGATCGAAATTGTCGGCTCAAAGCGCCACCTGGCCAAGTATCACGCGGATTGCAGCTAGCTGACCAGCAAACATGCGAACGCACTTGGACTTACTTTGAAGTCGGTCAAAGAATGGTACGGCAACGAGTGGTCCGAATCCAACAGCGTCTTGGAATACGCCCGCTCCCACAAGCTGAGCTGTGTAGCCAGTGTGTACGAGTGCCATTGGTTCTACACCACACATACGAGTACCTTGTGCAACTCTTCCTCTGAGTGCGGGATGGGTAGATAGATCTTGATTTTAAAGAACGTTCCTTACTGCAGCGGATGAAGTCGAATTTGATGGGAAACTTGAATCCCGCATTGAGACAAAAAAGAGAATTTGGATTCTACATGGGTGCGCAGGCTCGAGGGACGCAAATAACTTTCTTGCCTATGCTAGGCACACATAGCCAAGATATCTCCGATGCTTAGAATGACTTGGTGAACGAGGCGACTCGAAGACGAGCATGTACTCTGTTGTTTGGTCTGACTATATGCTCTGTGCTCTTCATCTGCCTCTACCTGTCTTCTGCCGTAAGACTATAGCTCCTCAGGTATACTTCTATACTACCTGGGTAGTATTGAAGCTGTCAGAGCATACTAAGGTGCTCGCGTGAACCAGTAAGGCCGTTTCGGAAAGTAGTGTGACCACCGCACGAAGGAAATGTCATCGTAAAGGTGGTACGTTGGCCCAAAAAAGAATGGATGTTGGACATATGGGGCTTTAAATCGGTTAGTTTCTGCAAGACCATATGGGGCGATCTGAAGCCCAAACAGGGCTAACTTAGACTCACATTCGAACCCCAGACCTTTCACAGTCACATTGTGATGATGCGAAGCGAAAATCATACCCCTAGACCATATGCCCCCACGTTGCCGTTGGCTAACCCGGTGTACCCGAAGTGTGCGGGTCGAAGCTCGACACACATTTTCAACCAAATTCTGCCGGGTTCAATAAATACCAAGCTTGTTTTCGGAATGCTATCCGTGGGCTGCTTATCGAAGCCGATCGCATAATCCGACCGCTAGTTTGACCAGGCTAACGGCTGGCCTGCTGACGCACCAGCTTAAACGACGATCGGCCGCCAACTGCCACGGATACCCGGCAAGAGAAGCTTCTCTCCTCCCGGGATTTCGAATCACAACCCCTCCCGTGGTGCTATCATAAGCAGCGACGCCCCGGAAAGTTCCTGGTGGATCGGATCTCTGTCATCTCTTCTTGGATCTTGGTTTTCACCGTTCTCCCGTGTGGGAAGGTCACCGAAGGTGCACATTAAGGACTGTATCTTCATCGCCACATACCATGGATGTACTGCGACTCGTTCAAATGAATGAAAAATCCTGACCCTCGATGCTCGCCCATGCTCAAGGTCAGCCAACTGGCCCATCAAGCAACGTTTCCCGGTAGCAGACGTGGAGAACGCACAGGATGCCAGATGAGCCGCAGAATTTGACTTCTTTGTCCATGGTCGCTTCAATCTCATACCACGAGTCGTTTGCACCACGAGCTCGACCCGTCAGCCAGCCCTATTATGGCAACAGCAATGGAGATCTGGATGCCGGACCGACCATGTTGCCCGCTGAGGATGGTTGGCGCACCCCCTCTATGGGCGACCACGGCTATCGTGCCAACCGGCAGAAGGGGACAGGTTATCCTTTCCCACAGAATACGGAGGCAACTGCACCGGGAAGGAATGGAAAGGACACCGACGCCGACAAGGCTGACGACCCTGGAGAAGAGAAGCCTAAGAACCTCACCTGGGCACAGCGGATGAAGCATGTTACGTGGGCTTGGTTCACCCTTACCATGGCAACTGGCGGCATTGCGAACGTTTTGCATACTGGTACGTAACCCTGCGGAGATACTGAGCCTCAAAAGGACACCAGCTGACCGACGAGCTATTATCATAGTGCCCTACCGGTTCAATGGTCTCGAAACTATCGGCGTCGTCGTGATGCTTCTCAACATCGTGCTTTACATTGTTATATGGGCCATGATCATCACTCGATTCACCCTCTACCCCTGGACATTCCGATCGAGCTTCACCCATCCCACTGAATCTCTCTTCGCTCCAGCCTTTGCCGTCTCGTTCGGCACCATCCTCATCAACATCGTGCAATACGGGTCCGGGAGCGTGGGACCATGGCTCAACCATGTCGTCGTGATCCTATACTGGTTTGACTGTGGGTTGGCCATGACGCTCAGCATCACCATCTACCTGGTCCTGTGGTCGACTCAGACCTTCACCATTGCAAGGATGACTCCGATCTGGATCTTTCCCGCCTACCCCTTGCTCATCATCGGACCTCATGCGGCCAACCTCTGCTCGAAAGCACTCGGCGCCAACCAAGCCATCCGTATCATTGTCGGCGGCTTCACCATCCAGGGCATCGGGTTCCTCGTCTCCCTCAGCATCTACTCGGCCTTTGTGTATCGGCTCATGACACAAAAGTTGCCGGCCGAGCCGCTTCGGCCGGGTATGTTCGTCTCGGTCGGACCGTCGGCTTTCACGGTCAGCGGCGTAATTGGCATGGCCAAAGACCTTCCTCGGGTCATCGCCTCTTCCCCTGGCTCCACCTTTATGGACGTGCCCGGCGTCCTCGCCGCCCAGATCCTTCAGCTCGTCGCGAATTGGATGAGTCTCTGGCTGTGGGGCCTCGCGTGGTGGTTCTTCTTCGTCAGTCTACTCTCTAACATGGCGTGTCTGCGAGGGGATCACCACCTGCCATTCGCCATGACGTGGTTCAGCTTTATTTTCCCTCAGACGGCGCTTACGACCGCGACGTTCGCCATTGCCGAAGCGTTCGACGTGGGCGCGATACGGATCGTCGGCTGCGTGATGACGGTGATACTCATTTTGGTCTGGTTTCTCGTCGTCGGTTGTATGATCCGGGCGATCATCAACAAACAGGTCCTTTGGCCAGAAAAGGGCGAGGACAAGAGCGAAGGAGGGTTCAAAGCAAGGCCGGACGAACCGAGTGGCAGTACTACGGTGCGATCGAAAAAGGACGCGCCTTCCACTTCCGATGGCAGTGCGCCTCGCCGTGCTCGGAGAAGTGGCGATGAAATTCAGAGATCTCAAGCGGGCGATGCAGCAACGTGGAACGTTTGATCTCAATGCCCTAGCAGGCCGATGGTGCCGCTCACCAATCCTGGTCCCGCACAAACATATACAGTAGCGCCGCTACCTCCACAAGAGGCTTGCATGATGGCTGCGCTCCAAGAGGAGGGGCGTACGGTCGTAATCTTCAGCTGAAGGTCGGATGGTCCCTCTTGCGCTTGTCTCTTGACGTTTTCTTACTCTCAGGAATCCTGCACAGTCTCCGACTCGTCAAACATGGTACCGATATGTCCAAGCCTGCTTCAAAGTCGTCGTGACCTAAAACTGGTCGGAGGACAAGCGTGGACAGAACGCTGAATGCTGGATTGGTGCCGAATTTGCCGTCACCGCTCTGGGCGCTCTCTCGTGCACCGGGGCTAAACAACAGGGGAGAACCGAGGACCACAGTAGCAAAGCAGTGACGGACGGGGAAGGTCAAACCCGACAGAACCGACCTTGTCTTTGTGCGGGCACTCCTCCAGTGCACCGCGGTCGGTCGTATATGCGGACCCCGGGGTGTCATCTCAACAACCTACATAAACCAATCGCTTGGAGGGAGACATCTCGATATCGAGCAACTCGTACCTTCGATCAACTGCACCCTTCTGGTACAGTACTGTAGCTGGACGATCTGCGAGAGGGCCCAGCCAGTGGACGCACACCCCTGTCGCCTACCCATGGTTTCTGGATTCCCTGGTCTCTGTGCATCAATATTGGAGTCATTTGCCCACCGAATGACGGCAAGAGTCATGCACTCTTGGACACCGGGTGTGCCAGCGCCCTCGTATCCGGTCGAGCCTGCGGCCTTTTCGGTCTCTAGCGCAAGACGCTAGGCCGTCCTTTGAGACGATCCGAAATCCGGGCACCAGTCGATGGATTCTTGGTGGTGTGCATCCGATCTGAGTTTTGCCCTTCCGAAAATGCTACTACTGCAACTGCGACTGCATCTGAGATCTGCTGGGCTCTCGTGCACGACAGGCTCGCCATTTAACTGACTGTGTATTCCATATCCGAAAGGCATGGTCCCAACCTTCTCTGCATATTCTGCGTACAGGACCTGCTTGATCGTTATAGCTACTCGTCCGCATCAAATTCACTTCACATCTCATCCGTCGGGTGACGCAACTTCTTGTGTGCGCGCTGTGTCCCGTCGCACAAGCCTAACGCTTCTCTGTGTGGGCATCGCTGGGCGCGATCGAGCGAGTCCCAACCAGCTCCAACCAGCCCTAACCCGCCCTAACCAACTCTAACCAGCCCTAACCAGCCCCAACTTAACTTATGTAATTTAGCCGAACCTCCCCCGGACCCGGAACGAACGATCCCCGCAAATCCCGGTGATCCTTCCATGGACGACGACGGCAATGTACTGCGACAGACTGCATTCGAAGAGTCCATAAGGTCGACGGGCAATAACGGTGGTCTACCGGTGTCAAGGCTGCCGCATTGCGAGTATCAACATCAGGACGCCTTTTACCATAATGACGGGTTGACCAACTATTACCACCACATTGGTGCTCAGACGGTCAGTCCAACAAACCCGACAAGCTACGAGTCATACAGCTACTACTCGTCCTCGTCCGAATCCCAGGGCCCGAGCCAGCAACTTCAGCACAGCCTCCGACCACTGCAATACCATTCCAGCCCCGGCTGTTCGTCGATACAACATCAATATGGCCCAGGCGATCTGTCGACGCAATACCAACCCAGCTCCAGCTCCAGCTCAAACCATCCACAAACTCGCACCTTGCGCGCCATAGCTCCCAAATCCCCCGCGAAGCCCATCTTGCCAGACCATACACCGCCAGGGTCACTCATCTTCTGCTTGAATACAGCTCCCCAGACCCCCATGTTGGGCATAGTCGGCAGCGTCGAAAACGACACATGGCTCCACCTGAGAAAGGGTACGGAATGCGTTGCTGCAAGAATCCCCAATGCCACAACCCCCTCCGACCCCTTCATGGCTGACTTCTCTGGGTGCCCCAAGTTATTTATTGTGAAACTCCCCGGCCCGTAGCAGCCACCACCTTCCCCATCGATAGCATCACGCTTATGTCTCTCGACGCCGTGGCACAACAGCTGAGGTTCGTACCAGCGTGGATCCCAGCAGCGACAGGCACAGAGTGGCAGGAGACGACGACCCAGAATCGGACCGGTATGTTGGCTCCGGGCCCAAACCCGAGCTTCATGCTGCCTCGGCCGTGCGTCAAACTCGCGTCGGTAACACTGTGTCGTGGTGGATGTGGTGGTACTTTAACGTTAGTATACTACTCGTCCACTCTGCGCCGGGCCTCTTCTATGTTTTGCGTTTTGTAGAGAAAATTGAATTGTCGGAGGGAGGGAGGGAGGGAGAGAATGTGTGTGTGTGTGTGCGTGTGTGCGAGAGAGCCTGTGTGAGTGAGAGAGAGAGAGAGAGTGTGTGTGTGTGTGTGAGAGACTAATCGTAACCCACCCACCACCAGACAACGATATTGCCACAAATGCGACGATTTAACCGCGAGCCCCGACCCGATCTCCCTATACTGCCAGACCTTCAACTGCCAGGCCGTCCCGTCTCTGTGAGTATTGATTAATTCTATTATTGCCTTGTTGTTGCGTGACGTGGCATTTATTTATTCATTCCTTCATTCCTTCATTCATCCGTTCACTCTTTCCACTTCCATCCTACCACCACGGGGACCATACGGCGCGGCGCGGCGCGTCTAGGGCGTTTAATCATGTATTCGATGTCTTGATGTATTATATTCCTTAAAGCATCGGGTGCGACGATTTCTGACCGCTGTCCATCTCGCGATATTCTAGGTATTGTTCGAAGACTTGCCATCGCACGGCGCCCGCGGGGTTTGGTTTGTGAGAGAAAGTCAAAACTCTTTCTTATAGACGGTCATTTCGATCCGGTCCGGTCCGGTACTCGCAGTACGGAGTACAATTTGTTGAGACGGACTGCTCGGGTCGAATGGCTGATGGTCGAGATGCCGGGGTTGGTTGGGTTGAGTCGAGTTGACTTGACTTGAAAATTGAACGAGACAGACATGACTCGCTCGCTCGCTCGCTCGCTCGCTCGGGAACACAGGACCGGGAGGTAAGAAGGGCCGTGTAGTCTAGGAATATATGCGCGGAGCTCGTGGCCGAGGCAGGGAGTGTTCGCGCCGTTACGCTATAGTAGTTACTGTAGGCTTTTGTTCACGGTGTATATGTATATATGAGTAGTATCTGGGTACACATGCATGGACAAGCCTGGCGAGGCGGGAAATGGTCAACACGTACAGTACAGCACGGTACCGTCCAATGTAAATTGTGCGATCCAATACAATACAATACTGCGAACGGAGTATATAGTATGGTAGTATAGTATATAGTGGTCTATATGGCGTGGAAAACATTAGCCTTTCGATGCATTCACATGCACTACTTGCACTTAATGCGTTCATATACATACGTCGGCATTCCGGATTTAAACCAGCTCATGCCCACTCAGCACCTCGAGTCAACTTAGATCAACTCAAGTCAGCTCAGATAAACCCCGATTTCCGACGCCACTTCACCTTCTTGATTTCCGGTCCTGGAGACAATATCGTGTCGGTTGAGCCTAGCCCCTGTCCTGACCCTGAGCCAGTGCCACTTCCAGACAGGACAGCCGGGGCAGTGAAGCTAAGCCCGAGCAAATTCCTCGTCATGTCCGATTCTTCCGCGTCCTCTACTGCCGTTGTGGTCGTGGAAATCATGCTCGCGGCGTCGTAGTCGACCGCGTTGGGAGGATCTTCGCGTTGGTAGGGAGCCACAGAGCTGTTCAGAGTGGAGGTGGACTGCTGGAGCGCGAGCCTGCGCCATGGATTCTTGGAGGAGAAGGCGTATGGATTTGGGGCTGCGGGCAGAACTGGATCTGGGTTTGCCTGTCGGTCCACTTCTGTGGGGACTGGCAGTTCTGCGATCCCGGGTCTGGCGACCGTGATTGCCGTGCCGGCTTGGTGGAGGATGCTCACCTGCCGTACATTCAGTTGACCTTGGCCGTGCGATATGGTGGTTAAACCGAGACCCGTGCCAGAGGTGTCGATGCCGATGGTGGCGTTGGCGAAGAGAACGGGGTCTTCGGCTGCGTCTCGGCTGGGCTGGTCGTCGTTAGACTCGTAACCCTCGTCACCATAGGCAAGTTCGGGGGATAGAGTTCGTGAGGTACCGCGCCTCGTGGTGTCGGCCCGCTCCCGCTTCTTCAGGCTGAGATCGACTTGGCTGCTATTGTTGCTGCGTGAGCTCGAGCGTAACCTCTTGGTGGGACTGCGTGGAAAGGGCGGTTTCTGGTCCTCGTCATCTGTGGCGCCGACTCCGAAAATGGTGGTGGTGCTGCTGCTGAAGCCTCCCTTACGATCGCCATCGGCGTACAGCGACGGCGCATAACTGCCATTCACAAAGACTATGGGTGTCTGAGCCATTTCCAACCGGCCGATGTCTCGGTCCAGCGCCCCTAGGCAGTTGCCCAAGGTTTGAAGCTGTGATAAAAACTCCTGGTTCTTCCATAGCAGCCAGGCGACTCGATTCTTGGCCGTCACCGTATCACGGATTTCGAGGTCTTTTCGGCACGCTTCAATCGAGTCACGAACCAGAAGGAGGACGTGGTTAGTCTTTTCGACGCTCTCCTCCGTCTCCTGGATCAGTCGAGGATCCAGGAAGTGAGCCTTGGAGCGGAGGAGTCGGTTGGCGATGTTGATGGCACTTTCGGCCCTTTCGATGTTAGTGTGTAATTGTTTGACTTCGTTTGGTACCTCTTTGTAGTGGGCTGCGAGGCTGATCGCCTTGACGAACGAATTGAATCCCGAAAAGATCGAAGTCGCAATGAGGACTGGCTCGGGCATTATGCTCAAGTCGCACATTCGAGGCGCAGATAGATGCTTCACTGGTTGCGGGCGCCGCTGGTCTTTGAACAGAGATCAAATGTCTTTTAGGCTGACGATTCTTCGATGGAACCTGATCGATCGGAGGGAGGGACAGCTTCCCTAGGCCGCCGAGCGGGGGCGCAATCACGGGCCCTTGAGGCATCCTCCAGACAACTCGTGTCACTATGCATGCGGGCTTCCTTCCCGGTTCACTTGGTGTGCAGCTTTGGCAGGCATTACTAGTGCCGAGACCGGGTCGGTTCTAGGTCGACTCGACATGTCCTAATCGGCACGGGGGCATAACGAGTTGTCTGTCGGCAGTCAGGCTGAAAAAGCGGCAAGGGGGGTGGCTTCGTCTATTCCAGGCAAGCGAGGTCTGCACACACGAGCTCGCAAACGGAGTACACGGAGGATACGAGGCATGTCCTCGAGCTAGAGGGCGAATTGGGAAGCGGGCATCCGGCTCCGCCTGCACCGTGTCTCTCGGCCTCGCCCCGACAGTTCCAGCCTCCACGTCTGTGCAACCTGTCGTGCTCGTTGGCGTGAACCGTGGTCTGCCCCAGAGGGACCAGAACCAGGCCCAGGCGCATTGTAGCACCATATTCGCAGTGAGGGCGAGCACGGCTTTGTGGTCCCAGAAGCATGTGCACAAGGGCCAGTGGCATGTTGGCATCAATCAGGCTGAGCTAACCAGATATGGGTGGATTGGGGCTCGCCGTCACCGCACCCTTGCTACTTTCCGTGACACCGAAGCAATCCCTCGGATGGCGTTATATAGCGCCGAATCAACTAAATTATCCCCCGCCCGTGCTCGTCGTGACAAATCTCGTACTCGACACTACTGCAGAAGCTGCCACTCAATCACGACGAGTGGTCGGTCTAATTTGCGGGCGACATTGTCCGTGACCCTTCGAAGTTGCGGCTGAACCACAAAGATCGGCTTCTTGCCCTTTTCACCCCGCTGCGGCTGGGTGGCTGATCTTCGTGCGTTGGCAGCGTCGGTCCAGTGGAATTTCCACTCTGTCGGCTGCGAAAGAAGTAACAATCCCAGCTCTTGTCCTCGCTTCAAGAGCTTGACCAGGTGGAGGTGCCGTTCTTTATTTGTCTCTGGCCGGATGTAGGTCCCCACAAAGGAGTCCGCGTCGGTTATCAGAGCGTCCGTGACCATCTGCGAATGTGCTCTTCGCTCGGGTGAGTCTGCCGGGCCGAGAAGGGCTGCGGTGCTGGTCCTCCATCTCGAGAGACTCAGCCGGCTCCCTGGACGGCTGTTAGCACATGAAAGTTCGGAAGCGTGGACCTGAACATACTTTGGTCATCTTTGAGTTGACCTGCTGAAGATCTCAAAAATGTGGTTACCATTTCCGGCAACAAAGACTTCTCGGTCATGCCGAAGAAGTCAATTGCATCCAAGATCTGTGCCGTAATGAGTGCAGTGATGGCGGAGGACCGCGAATGTCGATCAGCGAGCAACGCCTCAAAGTCCACATCGCTCTGGGCCGTGATACCGCTTGGGAGATGGCTGGACTGACTCGCGGGCTCCTTTGCTTGCTCACTCCTGGCGGGGGCGTCGACATAATAGTTATCTGCATGATCTTCTATGGCCTTGAAAAGGGCGGCAACGGTCTGTTTGATGGTGGCGTCATCCTTGGGTTGCTCCAGCACGTTTTCCGCGGTGACTTCCTCGACAGATCGCTCGACGGCTCCGCCCTTGGCCCGATCGCCTGACTGGCGCAGTGTGCTATTCAGATAGCCAAGCTTCTTAGAGCTTGAATGGCGAGAACTTCCATGCGACGAGGCTGCACCAGAGTAATGTCTCTTCCTAAGCCGGTCGCCCATGAGAAAGAAGAGCAGACCAAAGGCAATGATGGCACCGGCAATTGCACATCCAATAGCGATACCGGCGACAGCTCCGCCAGACAAGTCACCGTCCGATGAGGGATTCTCCGGCGGGCTGGAAACTGGCGTTGGCGCACCGCTAGTTGTTGCGTTAGATGAGGCCCCTGGGGAACCTGTTGACGTGCTGGAGGTGGAGGAATTTGATTGTGACGCAGGTGCGACTGAAACACTATACGACGGGGTATAGGTGAATTCAACGGTGGGAACAGAATCGGCCCCCGAGACGGGGACACTGACACCAGTAACCACTTCAGATACCGTCAGGACAACTACCGTTGGAGTGTAGATGACTTGAGTCAAAGTAGAAGTGGTAGAGACGGGAGAACCGTCCGGCCCGGTGACAGTACTGACTGCAACGTTGATCGATGTAGTCGCTTCGGGAAGTGAAGTTGTTGTTTCCGTAGAAGTAGGTGAAGTCGGACCTGAGGGAATGTTCTCGGTTTGTGGCAGGGCGCTCCGTGCAGAGAGAACAGCCGCGATGGCGTTCCTCATCTTCTTTGGCGTTCGTGGTAGATGTAATGATACTGGGTCATGCAGAGTCCCAATACTGGGTCCAAGTTGAAAAAGGTCGAAGTGATAGATGCGGCTTCAGGAGCGGGCCGGAAAGCTGAGAGCCAGCAAGTCTTATGAGCAAAGAGTTGGACGCCCCTCAGGCTCTCTTTGACTGTCGGAGGCCTGGCTCATCAACCTGCTGATTGAACTCGCCGCTTTTGACGTCCGAGACACGCGCCGCCGACCCTAGGCGACTGGGTGGGTACGTGTTGGCTCGTATTCATCTTCAGCCAACCACATGTCGCACGCGACGCCCAGCAGAGCTTGGGATGCGGCTGAGAGGCACAATCGAATCATCCAGGCTCATTCACTGACAGCAGGCCAGCCGGAGAAGAGCTCGTGGTCCCCACATGCTCTCTCTAGCCAAGGGTCCAATCTAGAGCAGGGTCCCCATGCGAGAGACGGTCCCCGACACTTGGCCAGGCAATATACTTGTAGCCGCACGCTGTGAAATTTCCTTCACCTGAAAGCGCAGTCCATGGTGTCTTGATGCCCCGTCGACCGCTTGGACACAATGGCGCAAGCTCGAGCGCCGCTGTTGGTAGGGATCGATGTCGGCATGACCTGCACAGGTAAGGCTGGGACACTGATGCCGACCTGGGCTTCCAGCTGATTTGATTTCGACACAGGCGTCGCATACATCATCCAGTCACCTGCGATTGAGATGGTAGAGCCACGTACAATCCAAAAATGGTCGGGAAACGGTGCCGCAAAGGCCGACAAGGTGGGTGTCGAGCTTGCGAATCCATGAGTACCGTAGCTTGGCTGATACTTGCTCAGGTGCCCACTTCACTTTGTTATCGAGGCCGCCAGATAGTCTGGGGCTTCGACACCCAGCGAGACGACATCGACGACTCGGAAGTCCACGACTGGTTCAAGATTTTCCTGGACGAGAGGGAGTTTGAGAAGTTCCGTTCACGCGGAGAGGACGTTCCGCCGTCCCACGGCCATGTGAAAAAGTACTACCGAGACTTCCTGAGGAAGCTTTATGCTCACATCAAGAAAATCCTGAGCACAGAGCTACCGGCGCTGAGCTTCGAAGATGAGACCATCCAGTTCATCTTTTCCGTCCCCACCACCTGGAGTCCTGGTGTTGCAGAAGACCTGAGGGTGTTGGCGCGCGAAGCGGGCTTCGGCCACGATGGTGCAAACCACTTGGTCGAAATCGGGTTGACCGAGGCCGAAGCTGCAGCAGTATGCACGTTGGGCACTGAGACCGAAAGATACGCTGTACGCATGTGCCCTTGCCACGCTACCAACAACTGACAAGTCCAGGACGGCGACATTATGCTTGTGGTCGATGCCGGGGGTGGCACAACGGTGAGGGCTGTGTCGTAGCCGTAGTCAAGGAGGGCCACTGATGCGTTCAATAGGACCTCGCTCTTCTCAAGGCCGAGGTCACGGCAGGAAGTAGACCGACGTTGAAACAGCTTGATGACGTGCGAGGTACGAATATCCATTCTGACATGTAGCCGCTATCGCTGACAACCGTTCCTAGGAGACGAGATCGGAAGCGTCGAGATCGATGTCGCCTTCGCGAAGCTGGCCCAGGACCGCCTCGAAGAAGCAGCGCCATACATCGACCTCGACCCGGACACCATACCAGCAGTCGTCAAGAAGATGTGCAAAAGTGCGTTTAAGATCGTAAAGGAGGAGTATGGAAACGAAGACTCGGTCCACCTCACCGTTAGCACCATACCCATTCCCGGCATCTCCAACCGCGTTTCATCTGAACTGGGTGACATCCAAAGAGGCAGGCTGGTCCTAAAAATGTGAGCCACGATACCATCCTCTCGCCATCAGCACCCGCTTGACTGCCGGCCGGGCTGACAAACCTCCCAGGTCCGAAGTAAAACAGATGTTCGACGTACAGTTGGAGAAGATGTACAAGTTCATCGATTGGCAACTGAACCGAATGCAGACAGTCGCACCGCATGATCAGGTGGCAAGTAACCACCCCGGGGGAGCTTTCTGATCGTCGCTGACAAGCCATAGAAATACCTGGTGCTCTCGGGAGGGTTGGGCAGCTCAGAATACGTCTTCAAACAGTTGGAAAAGCGGTATATTCACGAGCGCCCCAACCTCTACGCCCCACACTTGAGAATAGTCACCAGCAATTACCCGTAAGAAACCGGTGCCGTCTATCAAGGCCGTAGGCTGACGGGGACAGACACCTCTCCGTTGTCAAGGGTCTGTTGATCGACAGGCTCCAGAAGCTCAAGTTCACCAAGTCGGTTCTCAGGGTTCGAAAGTGCCGGCAGTCGTTGGGAATTGTCTGCGAACAGTTGTATAATCCCAGTCAACACAAAGGAGCGAGGTTGAAAGTAGACCCGGTGGACGGGTTGACCTATGCGGTTGACCAGATCGCCTGGTTTGTGCGACAGGTACGTTCTAGAGCCCATTGTCGTAGAGTCATGTCTTCTGACGTCGCCAGGGTGACCTGATAGAAAGCGAGGCCATCGAGAAACCGTTCTACCGAAACCTAGCCAAAGGTGGATCACGGGAACCGTACAGTAGTCGGATCGTCATTTGCAATTCGAGGCCTGGCTCCCTGCCTACAAGCCTCAGAGACGGTGCGTCCATGACATTCTGTGTTCCAGGTGCCAGCGGTTGGACTAACCATCGCAGATGGAGTCGAGCTATGTTGCGTCATGAATTCTGACCTGTCGAAGGTTGACATCCGGAACTTTGAGAAGGTGAAGAAGCGCTGGTGGCAGCTCAGCAAACAGCCATCCTACTACAAAGTCGCCTATGGGATCAAATTTATCCTGAACGCCGCCAACATCGAAAGCGAATTGTGGTATAATGGCAAGAAATATAATGAGCCGAGTTCCTTTCGAGTGCACTTTGAAAGCGGCATGTGGCGGCCTCGGCCGAAGGAACATCTTCAGGATATCAGAGCCGATCTGACGTCGTAGTGTTGGGACGAGCTGGGCCATTGACAAGGAAGTGGAGGATATCGGGTCATGTACATGTGTCGGGTAGGTTGAAGCGTCTTCCAGGAACCGCGAGAAACCTCGCAATGTTGGTGAATGTTAATGTAGCGAGTGGTGTGCGCAGGCAAGCGAAAAGGGGGCCAGTTGACCCCAAAGTACGGAGCACATACCTGGAAGGTCGGGCACCAATGATCGATCACTCTTCGAACAGGCTCGGCAAAGGACGTGCAGAGGAGCCGTAATTGGTCGTCGGATTCAATGGTGAGCAAGCACGCCATCGCCATATCGGAGAGGGATCGAGAACGACGAAAGGGAGCATGTTTACCCCTCCCGTTCGTCTGCTGCGATTCCTTCATCCTTGTTTCCGATAAGGTCGTACTCCCGGAGCTGGTCGTGAGAGAGCCGACTACCACGAGACTTACTGGGACATTCTCTTGCCCTGAAGTGATCAAAGACGAGCGACGAGGCCCAGTATAGTATGTCTGCAATCCAGAAGAATGTTGAAGCAGCCTCGGAAGCATATTCTGCCTCGTTCACCCAGGGTCATCTCGCTCTTCCCCCAGCAAAGAAATATCTTGTCTTGACGTGCATGTAAGTCGCGCGGAAAAGCCGGATCGTGATTGATGAAACTCTTCCGCAATATATCTCTGCTCTCGTTCAATGCTGATCGCCAACTAGGGATGCTCGCATTGATCCAGCCCAAGCATTCGGAATCAGCCTCGGAGATGCACATGTCATCCGCAATGTGAGGAAAGCTCCGACCCAGCACACAATCTCCGGATTAAACAGATCGATACCCGCGTCCGACAACCAAAGTATCTGCTAATGCTGCACAGGCAGGAGCGTCTGCACAGGACGCGTTGCGGAGCATCATCATTTCGCAGCAGTTGCTCGGCACCCATGAAATCGTCCTTGTCAAGCACACAGGCTGCGGTATGCTGACATTCACGAACGAAGATGCCCGTGCCTTAGTTGAGAAGAACCTTGGGTAGAGCCTCTAATTCTCTGCTCTGGCGTCTGACTGACCCAACGCAGATCCGAGGGAGCTGCGGAGCTCAAGTCCCGCGGACTGGACTTTCTTCCGTTCCCACAGCTGGAAGACGCTGTGAAGGCAGACGTGCAGTACCTCACGGATACCAAGCTGGTTGCAGACAGCGTCCCCATTAGTGGCTGGGTCTATGAAGTCGAAACAGGCAAAACACGCAGAGTCGTTTGATGCTCGTAGGACCATTACGTCAAAACAGGATTAATGAAGGCCATCATGATGTTGTGTATTGAGGGAGCAGGGTAGTGGAAATGCCCTGGATGCATTGGCGTGTCGATAGTGCGCAGCTTGGTGCCACTGATTTGATGACGACCAACTTTGTCCCTCGAGGTCAATTTGCGACCTTTTCGCAGTTTAGATCTGTCGGGTTTCTACCTCGTACCGCGCCGGGGGCCGTAGTGCCAGCACCAGGAGACAAGCGCAGCAGACGGGTGTTGTAGCTGCTCGTTGGAGGAGTGTATGATCCGCCAGGGCCCGAGATGAGTAGTTACCAGTTCGGTGCCAGTTTGATTAGGGTTCGCCTGATGCCATCGAACACAAAGTGCTCTCCATGGCTGAGAGGTAATCATGCATGTGGACGTATCTCCGTGCCATACTGCCGAACCGTACCGTTCCGCCTTTAGCGATCGCAAGCCAGACCCTTCCGTGGTGACCTGCGTGCCTCTCATTTGGAGAAGCGACTCCGACGACTGCGCAATCAGTCGGAGCAACCCACCGCCGGCGGGGTCGCGCGACGAGTGGCGAGGTGACATTGACGTGGCCTGAGCGCTTATGTAACGATCACTCGGTTGCGATTCGCCAGGCCTCGACCTTGTCCGAGATCTTCGGTACGTCCATGACGAGTCCTGGTACCGCGCCGCCCAGCCTGCTGCGCCCGAGACCAAGACATGCGGTTCTTGGGTTTGCGTTGTCCAAGACATTATCCCAGACGTAGTCCAAGAGTTGAGCGCCGAAAAAGACCTCAAAATGTCTCTTCGATCGCATCGCACATTCTCCGCTTGATCTCTGACGACGTTGACATCCTGTCCGCAAGATAAGGAATATTCGCAGGTTTACTCGACAACTCAAGTAGCAGCTGCATGAGCATGGCACACCGCAGTGTCGAAACCCCGAAGGATGAGCCCGTGCCTCTAGACTCACAAAGTCCGAGCGACAACGACAAAACCCTTGAACAGCAGATGTGCGAGGCCGGAACATCGACAATAGCGCCTCATCCCATCGACGATTCGACATTGGAAAAATTCATCTCGCGCACCCGTCGCGATGCGCGGGAACGCCTTGATGAACCTCCGGCTCTACCATTTGACATGCGACACCACAAATTATCCGTACTCATCTTTACGATATTGGTGATCGCCGAGTGTTGCATTGTCCCCCTGGTTCTATACTATGGGTTGAAGTATGGCACGAACATGAGATCTGGTAGGTTTTCGCCTCCTGAAGAGCAGGCAAGTATGGGCGAAAGACTGAGAAACGTTCCCAGGTATTTATTTCGCCATCATCACCAGTCTTTTTGGCTTCGTCACCGGGTACGAATTCGGCATCCGGGCGTGGCGCTTGGTTCGCCCGAGCGACGAGTATCGGCCACTGTTTGGAAGCCCACGATTTTGGGGATTTGACAGTACTCACTATGTGCTCACGATACCCTTCACCGTGATGTTGATCATTCTTATCATCTTCAGTATCCCCCACCATCCTTCCGTGAAGGCTCTGTCGCTGCCTATGCCCGTTGGTATGATTGTGACAGGCATAATGTTTGTGACCAATGGCTGGGCTGTGCAGAGACGTTGGAGGTTGATGTACTTCAGACTCAGTTCGCATGTTAAGAACTCGATCTGTCCTCCTCTCACATTCTGCCTCTTGGAAGACATCTGCGCTGTCGATGGCAAAGGAGGAAAGCGGTTCCGGACTGCGGCTCTAGCCAGATACCATGCTTCGCCACGCTTTCGAGCGCTGTTGATGCAGCTACTGTGGTTCTGGTCCATCCCTTCGATCGTGATTGGGATCGTAATCATCATCGTGATCTATGTCACAAGTGATGACGTGGCTTATGGTGAGTCCCCATCCAAATTCCTACGGCGCCGGATGAGGCATCAGTCTCCCCGTCGCCTTTGTTGTGAAATCAGATTGCTGATGCGACTTTGGGAGGACATCAGGTGTCGGCTGGGGTACGCCTACCGTCTGGGCCTTTGTGTGGACAT
Organism: Phialophora tarda; assembly: GCA_016109495.1. Taxonomy (NCBI): domain Eukaryota; kingdom Fungi; phylum Ascomycota; class Eurotiomycetes; order Chaetothyriales; family Herpotrichiellaceae; genus Phialophora; species Phialophora tarda. Next base: position 559,009 of record JADWPL010000020.1, on the reverse strand, counting down.
GGATTACAGTCAAATGGGCGCAGAGGGCATTGCAGGTTGAGAAGGAGTGCTGGAAAACCGAGATATCGCAAACAGCATAGTAGGAGTACGAAGTGTACGCATCTTACTGCATCTGGCTGTTCTTTGCAGTATCCGAATACGGCCCGCCCAGTGTTGGTCCAGTTGCCTCAAGACGTTCCCCGTGGGCAAGCACCAGGATCTACTTGGCGGATCCATTCGAGCGCACGCGCGATGTATTTGTCCTCCTTCGTTTCGATCAATGTGTCGTGCGTCTGTAAAATGGGTTTGATCACTGACTCGACGACTTCGATGGTAATCGCTCGAGCTTCGCCAGCCTTCTTAAGACATAGCTCGAGATCGCCTAGGTACATTCCTTCAGCCGATTCATCGATGAGCTCGGAGATGTGGCGAGTCCGCGTGAGCAACGTGTCCAGCCGAGCCGCGTAAGCCGCCGCATGAACTTGATCCGTGGGTAGGTTCTCAAGCCGTTGCTTGATCACCACATGCACACTTTGTGGGATACGGTTCAGGACTTTCATCGCTTGTTCCCTGACGCCTGCAGATATGGCTGCTCGGTCACTGGAGGAGTCTTTGGCACCGGTGTCATCCCATGCCTCGTCGTCGCTGTGCGTGGCGCCTAGCAGGTCATCGTCGACAACGTCATCTTCCGGGTCCCATTCTTCTAGTTCTTTGACTGCGTCTTTCATCAGGTCGAGCCATTGTTTCGCCCTTCTGACAACGAAGCCTTGAACTCCTTCTGAAGCCAGGGGAATCAATTTATCACAGTCATCCCAAATCTTGCCTGTTGCTTCCGTAAAGCCATTCTTCTCCGAGGTCTGAACCGACGTAGTCAAATCGCTATTCCGACTTCGCACCTCGAGCAGTTTCAGAAGAGTCCCCACATCACGGAAGGTGGCAGCAGCCAGATTGCGGCACTCTGCGGAGAACGAAGGCGTGAATAGTTCCGGCGTCGTGAGTAAGGCAGCCGTCACGAGGGAAGTGAGGATTGAATCATTGAGGGGTGCTAAACATGTCGCAACGGCACTCGGGGTAAAAGGTACCGTAATGGCCAGTAGTGACAGCTTGGTGACTTGAGCTCTGAGAGTCGTCACCGCAGCGTGCAGAAGGACCAGAGGAGAGGGCGCAGTTGGTCCGGTCTGGGGCACCTCGAAGGGAGCATTTGGTGCCAATGAGGCCGCAAACCGCTGGCAGAGTGCAATGGAGGTTTGGAGCGTGGCAGGCAGCGAGGCCGGCCCTCTGACACTCATCTTTCCCGTCGCTGGGATATTTGGTCAATATGGCAGTTACAAGTACGAGACAGACGGTCGCAGCCGTTTCTCGTCCTCGTCGCCCTCACCCAACGCGAACACGGAGTGGCCTGTCCAGCAAAATAAATTTAGTGTGGGGAAATGCTGCGGAGAAACATTGATCCTTGATGGGGGGCGGTTGACGTCATCGCTCTCTGCTTCAGGCCAAGAGGTCGAGGTCAACACCGGAGGATTTCTTCGTGTCTGGCTTTCGAGCACTCTACTCCAAGCTCAATTATGCGAACGCGGGGAGCTATTGAGTGCTTTTGGCAGTCATCAGCCATGATCTTAGCAAGGACCGGGCCAGACGCTGTCAAGGTCCTGTCGAGATCGAGGGACAATGCCAGAGTCGCGCGGTCTTTCAAGCTGCGGCGGACATGTACGAGCGTCAACTTCCGGAGGCTGGTGGCTCTCGAGATACGCAACCCGGGGCGTCCCCGCATCGGAGTGTCAGTGCGAGCTGTCTTTGTACGGCCGGGCTAGAGGCGTGCACGAGGGATAAGACCAGGGGGCTCTCATGATATGAAGATATCTCCGTCCTGCCTTTGACTTACTCAAGCAAGACACGTTGGCCACTTGTTCAACGAGCAGCGATGGCCCAAGCCTGGCAGCAAGTCGCATCCACTGCACAAGAGTCTCTACTCAACTCTATTCCTGATGTCTGGCGACTTCCTCAACCTCTCGATCACTCGCTGACTGACGTTCGTTCCGTACCGCGGACATGCGGTTTGCTTACAGAGAAGCAGCTCGACATCACCGAACTGACGGCGAGTAGACTGGTAGCTCTGTTGAGGGATGGAAAGCTGTCTTCGGCCGAGGTCACTGAAGCATTTTGTGGCCGAGCTGCTATTGCGCACCAATGCGTAACCATTTCCATCACTGTCAGCCGGTTTCTCGCCTGCTAATCACACACCATCTAGGTCAATTGTTTGACGGCCTTCTTCCCCGATGAAGCGCTTGCACGTGCAAAAGAGCTCGACGGTATCCTCGCCGAGACAGGCAAGCCAGTCGGCCCTCTCCACGGGCTGCCTGTTGGGATCAAGGACATCTTTCACATGAAAGACAAGAACTTGACCATGGGTTATGTTGCATGGCATGACAACAAGTGCACGACCGATGCCTCCATTGTGCAAATACTCAAAAACGCTGGAGGCGAGTGACCTTACTCCACGGACCTTGCCCTTCTCTTCTAACGTGGTCTCTCACGCGATAATAGCCGTCTTTTACGTCCGTACAGCAATGCCACAGACCGGGATGTTTCTCGAAACCTGGAGCAATCTCTGGGGCCGCACATTGAACCCATTCAACACGAATTTCTCTGCTGGCGGTTCTTCAGGAGGTGATGGCAGCCTCGTGGCTATGAGAGGAGCACCATTCTGTCCCTCGACTGATATTGGTGGTAGCATACGCGCACCAGGCACGTTTAACGGACTCTATGCCATGAGACCTACGGCTGAGAGGACGGCAAAGAGGGGGATGGGCACTGCCGCTCCCGGTCAGATCTCAATTAAAGTCTCTTCCGGACCGAATTGCCACAGTATGGCTGACGTTAAAATGGTGGCCGAAATACTATTGACACATTATGGCCTCTCTTTCGAACCTACAGCTGTGCGACTCCCTTGGAAGCAGATACAACCCAAGACCGAAAAATCATGCTTCGGTCTGATGTCGAGCGATGGATGTGTGACACCTCAACCAGCAATTACAAGGGCGCTGACAGAGACCGCAGCGCAATTGCGCGAGGCGGGTCATGAAGGTATTACTCTACTTGCGGCATGAACTTTTTCATCATCTAAAGGCAGCAGTAATCGAGTTCAGTCCACCTTTTGACTGCTGGGAAGTCGCCTGCTCGACTGTATGATCCTCATTCCTGTCACAGGGACTTGAATTACTGACCATCGGAAAGTGGCGACTCTGGTTCCAGACAGGCGCAAAGGAGACCTTGGCCTTGGTCGGCTCTTCAGGGGAGCCGCTCTACCCGACCTTCGAATGGTATCTCAAGACATTTGATATCAAGGAGCTTACCGTGCCGGAGCTGTTCAAGGTTAGCCAGATTTTCAGATCTGATCGTACGGCGACTGTAACGGTGCTAATGCTGCTCCAGCTCAACACCAAGCAAGCGGAATGGCGATATCAGTTTGCAGAAGCATGGCACAATACGCAAACCAAAACGGGTACCGGACGACCCATCGACTGTTTGATTGCTCCCTGCGCCCCTTCAGCAGGCTTCCCTCACGGCTTTCCAGTGTGGTGGGGGTATTTCAGCTTGTGGAATCTGCTCGATTATCCCAGCATCATCCTGCCACTTAAGAAGATGCGGGTTGACGTCGAGAAAGACAAAAGGGACATGAGTTACGTGCCCAAGGACAATGTGTTTGACAAGATGAATTGGGAAATCTGTAAGTTGTCGTTCTGGCCCATTTGCTTTGAGATCAGAGATTCGCCACTGACATTACATAGATGATGCCGAGCGTTGGAAGAACCAACCGATCACCATCCAGCTTGTGAGACCGCAGTTTAGCGACGAAGAACTTATTGCCGTGGCCGAGGTTATCGACAAGGTCTGCAACAATTGATGGAAGGCTTCCTACTGCTCGGGCACTGGGCTCTTGCTCGCCTCTTTGTTCTTTCTAATAGACCTCACGGAGATGCCTAACGCTCTTTGAGAGGATGTCCAGTACCAGCAGGCTCGACTGGTATGATCATTGCCAGTCAAAGCCGAACATCCCTCCTCTGCTGCCTCGCCCGCGTCCTCGTGAATATGCACCCCTGTACGGACCAATCGCCAACTTGCATCTCTCTTACCCAATCAAGCGGCTTATCAAACACTCCCGTTGGATGTTCAAGACCTTCCCCAGCCTCGGGATGCGCATCTCCGCACTTCGTACGCCGTATGTCGTATGCAGTAGCGATACAACTTCTGTGAGCGGAGTTCCTCCACGGCATCGAGTCAAACAGGTAGGTGAATTTCGGTGCAGGGTCGTCGAAGTCCGAGGTTCTTTTAAAGCCATTTCATCTCCCTTTCCACAACCAGTGCTTCGACAACAGGTCAAGACAATATTTGCAGAAACCCACAGTATCGAAAATGTCCCCTCACTCCAAACCCCCTCCCAGCGTGGACACCCACGACCCACACCGCCTTTGGGACTCGCGCCCGATCTTCAGCCACGTCGCCTCTTCGACTGGCCCGGCACGTATCGTCGCCACAGCCGGCCAAGTCGGCGCCGACCACAAGGGTGTCGTCCCCGCGGACATTGACGAGCAAATCGCGCTTGCGTTCAAGAACTTGACTCGTTGCTTGGAAGCCGCAGGCGCCAAAGTCACCGACGTGTTCAAGCTGGTGTACTATATTGTGGACTATGACCCGAAGAATCGCCGACATACGAAGCATCTCAAGGCGTGGTTGAAGGGCCACAGGCCCGCGACGACGCTTGTGCCGGTGCCCGCGTTGGCGGCTCCGGAGTTCAAATTCGAGGTGGAAGCCTATGCTGCTGTACGGCAGGAGCCGCTGCGCAGCGTGGACGTTGTGATTGTAGGGGCCGGACTGAGTGGGCTGAAAGCAGCATACGATCTGCAACAGGCCGGGGTGAGCTGTGTGGTCGTCGAAGCGAGGGACCGAGTGGGCGGGAAGACCTGGTCTGTGGATCCCCTGGGTCAAGGGAGGTTCATTGACGTGGGCGCCGCTTGGATCAACGACACAAACCAAGGGAAGGTGTTTGATCTGGCGAAGTTTCTCGGCCTAGAGCTCGTGACGCAGAGGACCCAAGGAAGTGTGATCCAGGAGGACCTTGCCGGCGTGATGGGCTTGTTTCCCTACGGCGGCACGCCCTCGAACGCGCCGGAGCCGAACGGCATCGCGAACCTGGTGCACATTCGTGAGTTGTTCGAGAAGCTGTGCCAGCAGATCGACATTCGAGACCCCGTGGGGTCGGGTGGTCAGTTCGACAACATGACGCTGGAAGAATGGTGCAAGTCGGAGATTCAGTCCGAGACAGCATCCGCGACTGTCAATCTGTGGACGAGAGCGATGCTCGGGCTGGAGGCGTCGGAAGTCAGCGCGCTGTATTTCTTGGATTATTGCAAGAGCGGTGGCGGCCTGCTGCAGATGAGGTCCGACTTCAAGCACGGCGGCCAGTACCTCCGGTTCATCAAAGGTGAGTGCATATTGAACGATTGATTGATCCGACCGACGCAGAGACTCACCCTCTTCGACAGGAACCCAGTCGATGTCGCTCGGCCTGGCGGACAGGCTGCACCCCGGCTCCGTGGTTCTCGGCTCACCTGTCCGCCGCATCTCGCAGGCGGCGGACGGGATGTACGTGTCAGCAGGTCGGGGCGACTTCACGTGCAAAAGAGTCATCGTCTCGGTCCCAACCGTTCTGTACAAGGAAATCACCTTCGACCCGCCTTTGCCTGCGGCCAAGGTTGAACTGGGAAAGCACAACGTGCACGGCTACACGCTCAAAGTGATGGTCAGCTACACTGAACCGTGGTGGCGCCAGAAGGGATTGTCCGGTGCCATCATGTCCTTTATCGGGCCCATCACCACGTGCCGCGACTCGAGCAATGACCAGGTCGGACAGTTCAGCTTGACCTGCTTTACGAACGGCGATTTGGGCCGCAAGGGCTCCCTCCTGCCGCAACAGGAGAGATTCAAGTCTATCGTCGATCACATCAAGCGCCTCTTTGGGCCGTACGTGGACGTGCCGGAGCCGATTGCTGTCACAGAGCATGAATGGGCGAGTGATCAATGGGCCCAGGGGTGTCCATGCCCGTCGGCGCCACCAGGGATTATGACCAAATACAACCACGCCTTGAGGACGGCTCATGGGAAAGTGCACTTTATCGGAACAGAGACTGCGTATGAGTGGAAGGGATACATGGACGGTGCCATACGGTCTGGAGAACGAGGTGCGAAAGAAGTGATCGAGGCGTTTGCACGAGCGAAGCTGTGAAGATCTCCCCGATGGATTTTTACTAGTAGTGCCTCGTAAACATACATGCCTTGATCATCTCGCATTGACAGTCACACAGTCCAGCTCACCGCCCGCCTCGTGTCACTTGGCTTTTGACTCGACAACAATCTCGGTGTTGTCTCATGTTTTGCCCATGTCGACCAGAACCGCCCCCATCTGCACGATCATGCCAGGTGTTCACTGCTGACATCTCGCGGCGCCCCTATTGGTGGCTTGGGCCGATCCAGGGGTCGCGGCGTGCAGCCCTGTGGATGCCGGCTTTGGTTGGCGACGGGGGGCGGCAGGCCTATCGATTGGGCGCCGCCGCCTATTCACGGACTCCGCGTTAGCATGGTGGAGAAGGTGCCTAAGTAACGACCACTGACTGTGTGCCTGACTGAACCAGGGGCCGTGCGGGCGCGGGCGTCGCGCTCTAACGCGGGCCTCCTATATCTCACCGCGCACTCCCTATTTTTGTCCTCGAGTCGAATCCAGTCGAACAATAATACCCGTGCCGCAAGCCAGGACCCTTGACATTCATTTCAATCCTCTTCGATTCTTTGCTCTTCTCTCGCCTTGTAATAATTTTTGTAGGGTCTATTGCACCGCAGTCTGTTTCGCCGAGAACGAATCTACGAATCTCAAGACCGGCCAGCCACGACACAAACATGGGCTACAATACTCAGCTCCAGAGCAAATTCGCTCACAAAGTCGGCGAGCCCGTGCCCGAGTTCAACACCGAGTATGCTTTTCCTGCTCCTCCTTTCCAGAATGGATGCTTTCCATCTCGTGACGCGCTTCTACGAAGAACACGGACTGACAACGCTGACCTGTGTCGTCGTCCAGGTTCCCCGCGCACCCTGGCTTCGTGCATTTCCCGATCGCCTTCAACACGCTCGCCTGGGGCCTCGACATTCTCTACTTCGTCACCACGACGTTCCAGCCCGACTTCCTGACCAGCCGCTTCGGCGCCCCCGCCACGCTGCTCGACATGACCCGTGTGTCGTACTTCCTTCTGTGCGCCGGCCTGATCACGACGGTGCCGGCCATCATGTCTGGCAACATCCAGCTGGTCGGCATGATCAAGAAGAACGGAGGGCCGTGGGAAAAGGGCGCGGACGGCAAGGCCAAGAACACAATGGTGCCGCGGATCAAGGCGACCATCACCCACGCGATCATCAACGACCTCGTCTTCGTCGCCAATCTGTATAGTTGGTACCTGAGGAAGGACAAGGAGGGCGCCCTCAACGTGGGCAAGATCCCCAACAGCACCAACTTGATCATCAGCGCCGTGCTGTTGCCTTTCTTGCTGATCTCGGCCAAGATCGGAGGCACTCTCGTGTTCAACCACGGCGTGGGGTTGAATCTGGGAAGAAAGAAGTTCGAATAGACGTTTTCTCGGGGATGTGGGTTGGGGCCACCACCGAGAGGTCCGAAGGAGGATGAAGATTGGGGCGTGTCGTTTGACATGGACGCAGTGACGAGGGAAAGTCGCTGCTCGAGTGTTTTCTCTCAGGATACAGCTAAGGTAGTTGCCAAAAATTTGAGTTAGCGACCGGGTGAAATTAGGATACGCGGCGACGAGGTTGTGGAGCGGTATACGTGGGTGCGCGGTACCGATATCAATGACCAGCGTCACGGCTCTGTCTGCAAGATGAGTGGAATGCGTGTACGGAGTACGAAAACGGGTAATAGGGCGAATGCAAGTTAGGCCGGACTTTTTCATCGCGTGGAGTCCGAGACGCTACATGTTGGACATGGACAGTACGGAGTACTGTATGGATTCCTCATTCTTCCAGTCCGAGGACGAGGATGAGTAATTGATATGGGCACTGGCATTGGCGTGGGTACTCTTTTACACCACGCGCCACCTATACTGTGTAGGAGATATATGCTACAGTACTGAGTACGGAGTACCGAGAAATGCCATGCTACACTCAGTGTGCTCGGCCCTTGGCATGCATGGTTTGAGATCTTTGAAGCGGTCAACACCTGCGTTGTGCGTCGTGTGTACTGTGCAGTGTACTATATTATGTAGAGGAGGCGAGGCGAGACAAAACAAAGAACTCGTGCTGACCCCGCAAATCCCGAGCCTGAGACTCTAGTGATAGTGGATCAAAACAGAGTACTCTGAACGGTATCAAGAGCAGTGATATGATAACAAACCTATCAACAATCACGACGAGTACAGTACAGTCTACATTATATGTCGGCCCGTAAGTGAGGCGGAAGTCTGCGGGATTCAGGCCACGCACGCCTCTTGAACTCCAGTCCGTCGATAATCCTCAATCACGGATACAATTTCTTGAAACGGACGACACGGTATACCTCCAAGGCGAGGCGAGGCCTGGGCTCAATCATGGATGACTGCTGCCCGCCACATGGTCCTCCGCCGTTGCTGGCAGAACACCAAATGCTCCAGCTCGCGCAGCAGGGTTGGCTGTCCCTGCCTTTGCCGCCAGACTTGGCCGGGACGGTGGCCGAGCTGTTCACCAGTTCGACTACCTTCTTCGACCTGCAGGATCACGTCAAGGCGAGGGCATATCCCTCCAAGTCCGGCACCGAATTCGGGTACTATTTGGTGGAAAAGGAGAAAGAGTATACCACCTTCCGCTGTCGGGTCCATACCGCCGCTATTTCCCAGTCACAAGAGACGAGCGTCGTCTCGCTTTACAACTTGGAACACACCGCGGCCAAGGCATGGCGAGGCTGTGCGCTCCTTCTTTTCCGCATCCTGTGTGATCTGGCACGTTGGTCTCATCTGGACGTGTCCGTCTGGGACGCCATTCTCGACGGGGCCCTGACGATGCCAGCCGCGGAAGAACAGATGACCTACACGCTGCTACGACTGTTTCGGTACTTCCCCACGAACGGGGTCGTCGCCGAACCGCACACCGATCTAGGATTGTTGACACTCTGCGTGGGCGACCGGGGCGGGCTGGAGGTGTTGGATCGAACCCGCTCGACGGACGAACACCCCGTATGGATCGATGCGGCGGCGAGTGAAGCGCAGACACAGGCACAGACGGCGACGATCCTGGTCGGGCAGACGCTCAAGGCTCTGTCCAACGAAACATTCAATGCCGGCATACACCGTGTTGTGGGCAACTCAGAGGGGAGACACAGCGTGGTGTTTGCACTTCGCCATTCATCACGGCACGACGTCGACTTCGGCTTGTTTGGAGGTGAAGGGTGCGTCAGGGCCAGCGAGCTGTGGCGATTCATCGAGGTCGGCAAAGTCAACATCAATACCGTCAAGAAGAGAAGAGATGCCCAGCGAGCGGACGAGGAATTCGCGACATCAGCATTGGCCAGGTAGGGATGCAGTAATTATACAGTGAATAGTCGACGTCCATCGCACAGCATTCTGGATGTATCATACACATTCGCACGGAAAGATATACAGCAGCGAGCAAGTAAGAAATCTCTAGACATGTATCTTCACATGCTTCGTGCCGCGCGATGAGCATGTGCGATTGCAGCCAGGCAGTGTTTGCCTGAGCTGAACACTGGCAGCCTTTTGCTTCAGCTGCATTTAGATCTCTCTCACATCTTCCCATACGTCGCCATGTCCGGCTTAGTCCCTCCCTCCAGTTCTTTGTCGCTTTACACATTGCACCTCGAAATGTGTACCGACGCAGGAACCAGCCAACTCCCTGCTCCCCAATAAGCTCGTGCCGAGTCTGATGGATGTGCTTGTGTCAGACTCGCCGGCTGCCTGACTCGCCTGTCACTCCTGCCCAGCCTCGTATTCAGCCGCGCCACACAGCGGCCTGTGCTGAGCTGAACTTCTGCCATTGTCCTTCCAACGCCGTGTAACACGAATACGTTCTGAGACCGCCTTTGGTCTTCCAGCGACATGTGAAAATCTAATGTCAATTGCGCGAAGTTGATCTAAAGCCGGCGTTGGAGTTCCTGTCAGTCAAATTCAACAGCTTTTCGCCTTCTAATCAACCAGCCTCTGGCCCTGTTCGGCGGCAGCTTCTTTCTTGCTTCAGCGTCGTCTCCCTGCCCGCGCGGTCGACGACCACCATGGCGTCCCAGACGTCAAGGTCCAAACCTCTCCCCTACACGGCAAATCCTCTTTTCCTCATATTCAACGACTTGGTACTCTTCCTGCAGATCACCTTCACGTGGCCGATAACGGCTGGACTCCTCAGTACCGTGATACCTCTGCTTCCAGCCAGGTCAGGGGCGCTGGATGAGCTGGCTTTCACGAGCCCAAATCTATGGGCGCTTTTCCAGCACTTGGTTCTTATTATCGCGCAGATCACCTTCCTCCTCTCACTCATCCCCTTGGCACTGTTCGGTTTGCCCGTGTTCTATTTTCTCTACATTACAGGGTTCGTGGTCGGGAATCAGTGGGTTACGGGACTGCTGAATGGTCCAAGACAACAAGGCCTGTTCCAATCACACCCTGATTGTGTCAAAGGGAATTGGCCAAAGCATGAGAGTGAGAAATGGGTCTTCATCAACGGCGTCGCTGTAGGGTAAGTAGGGAGGCTACTCCGTGCCTTGGTCCTCGTTCGAATCGCTTCGCTGTTGGCCTGTTAGCAGGACTAACAGCTCACAGGAGCCATTGGCTGCAATCGAATCTCGACCTCCTGGCAATGACTTTCCGCCGCCCAGTATTCGGCATCCACAATCAGACGTGAGTGTTTCGAGATGCATTTATCTCCTTTCCTCAAGGTCCCGCTGCTGAACTGTAGATTGCGGAGCTAATTTCTGCCCTCGGACAGTCGCGGCATCATCTTCGACGTCCTCGAATGTATCATCCAGCGAGATCTGAGCTTCGCGACAACGGATATCCGCACCGCATATGCCGCCTTATTGGAGATCCTCTCCGACGACAAGATCCGCAAGGTAGTCCTGATCCTGCACAGTCAGGGCGGAATTGAAGGAGGTCTGGTGTTGGATTGGCTCTACGACACGGTCGCGGCGGACCAGCTTCGCAAGCTGGAGATCTATACGTTTGGCAACGCGGCGAATCATTGGAACGCGCCAGTCATCTCGTCGGGAGGACCCAACCGCCAGGTATCAATCGCAAACTCTAGCGGCGGCGGCGGTGCCAATGGAGACCGCGTGATGAGCCAAAGAATCGTGCAGCACATCGAGCACTACGCAAACGAGGGCGACTACGTCTCCAAATTCGGCATCCTACACTTCCGCCCCGACCAGGCAAGACTGCAGAACGCGTTCCTCGACGGGAAAGTACCACCAACCCCACAGCCTCCTGGGCCGAGTGCCACCAATGCCGTTCAGGCCAAGACAAAGTCCAAGTCCAAGTCCAAGCCCTCGGCCCCGGCCCTGGCCTCGACGTTCGCTTTGCCGCCAAAGCTCGACACCAACTCGACCACTTCGATCCCGCGATCCCAAACCTGGACCACGTCTCCCCAGACGCCCATGGAGCGCCGCGATCTCCAGCAGGCGCAGGAGAACAACCGTTTCTTCGGCCGGCTGTTCAAACGCGCCTCGTCAGGCCACATGCTCAACCAGCACTACCTGGACAACCTGTTCGAGATGGAGGGCGTGGACCCGCGAGATCGGTCCAAGGGCCACGTCCGCGCCGGGAACGCGTTCATGGACCAGATGGCCGATATATCCGTCTTTGATCGCTGGGATACCGTGCAGGTGAAGGTGCAGGCGCAGGCGGTGGGAGATGGGCGAGCCGAAGACTCTGGCGAGGGGAATGCCGGTGCGAATGGAACACAAATCAAGCAGTTAAGTCGGCTGTGGGAGTATTGCAATGGAGGCAGCCCAAGAGATTGATGGCAGAGAGAGAGGGAACTTCGGATAATCCATAGCGAGGGAGTCGAAGTCGAGGTTTTGAGCTGTTACGTTATTCGTGTTCTGATTTATGCTAGAAGTATCAGTCGGTGGTGGTGTTGCTGCGCCGGAAACACTCTATACGGGACATTGGAGTGGAATATGATACATGCGCATGATACGTATCAACGCTGGTAGGAAGGGAAACGATATACATATACTGGGTACTACATGTAGTATGTAGTCTGCGAGACAAGGATAAGAATACTCCGTACAGATACAGTACTCGAATGACGAAGAAAACATGACCGGGCACTATGAGGCACTGTGCCACTACCTACTGGCCAGCTTGTGTTGTACATACAGCATCCTAGATATGGTCGTAATCTTTGATACGGTGGGTTTTACTAACGCTACTACTGATTATGTACCTTGGAGCGGCTTCCCTCCTCATATATAGAGATTCTGATGTGTCTCCCTCCTCTCATATGTAGAGACACTTATACATCCCCCTCTCTCATTTAGAGATTCTCATACTTCTCCTCTGTCTCCCAGCCTACACGAACCCCCCAACCCCGGCCTCAAACCTGTCGAACAAACTCAAATCAAACGCCTCGGCCACCAACTTATACCCCGCTCCATTGGGATGCAAGTAATCGCCCCCCTGCAGGTCGTCGGCCAACTGGCTCGGAAAGCTCGCGTTTCTCAACACGGCGTCCAAGTCGACGACGGCGTCAAACGTGCCGGAATGGCGGATGAAGTCGTTGACCTTCTGCCGGGTCTGTTCGCGCAGCGGGTCCGAATACGGCTGGGCCGTGGCGTTGTAGCCCGGGGCCGAGAAGGGCGTGATGGTCGCGCCGAAGAGGGGGAGGCCCATGTCGTGCACGCGCCGCGCGATCTGGATGTACCCGGAGATCAGGGCGTCGTAGGTGTCTGTTTGGTTCGAGGGGGTGGGGTCTGCGGTGCCGATGTCGTTGACGCCCTATAAAGACAAGGGAAAGAGTGTAAGCGATTGTGGTCGGTTTCTTCACGTTCCATGTTTGACATCGCCTCTAGATTGGAATGCGAATGATTCTCCACGCATTCGTGGAGCTGATGGAGACTGAGAAGGAGACGATCGTCTTCTACGCATCCTCACATCCACGCATCACAATCCATGCTCCATGGGCTTATTCTTACTGAATTTTGAAACAGGGGCATCGCTCACCTCAAAAATCATCACCCACCGCACGGCAGGATGGGAGAGGACATCACGATCGAGGCGCGAAAGAACACTTGGCCCCAATCCGTCGTGAAGAACACGGTTCCCACCCGCAGCTTGGTTGATGAATGAGATGGAGGTTAGAGTCGAAGAGTTCGACGCCACCATCCGCGCGTACACCAAGTCGGGCCAGCGATTGTTCTGGTCCGTGTCGCTGCCGCGGCCGTCGGTGATGCTGTCGCCAATGATGGCCCAGGTGCGGTAGTCGGGAGGAGACCACGCCTCGACCGCAGAGAGGAAGTACCTTGTCGAGAGAGGTGTTAGGGGCCAGCAATGCGAACGGGGATGGGGATAAAATGCAAATCCGACAGTAGCTAGTCTTACCAATGCGCCGTACTGTTCAACAACGGCCCCGTCAGATTCGTGGCACCGACTTGATTGCCCATGGTAAACCACGAAGTCGCCCTGCTGCCCGGGTGGCTGGTGATGGCAGTCCCATTCTGACCTGTCGCGAGATACAGCGTCACAGTGATGGTGGACAGGGGTTGGACGGGGAAGTTTAAGGCATCAGACACGGCGAGAGCGCCGTTGGGAATGGTGATGCCGGGGTTCCCGCCACTGAATGTCACGGTCTGGAGGGTTGAGGGTTGGATTGCGCTGACGCCGGAAGACCCGTTGAAGGGCAGAGCCACCGTCATGGCCGTGATGGGCAGATCCGTGAGACCGAAGGCGTTGGAGATTCGGATTCTGATCTGCCCGGCGCCGGTCGACATGTGCACCGTCTGGCGGATCGTGCTGTTGTAGAACTGGGTGGAGGTGGTGTTCTGTGGAGGAAGACTGTCAGTGCGTGGACTCAGACTCGACCCGGACAGTCGAGCTCGTTGTCCTCAGATCCTTACATATGGAGGCGGAGGAAGGTTCGTGTATTCGGTCAACTGCGGCATCGCTGCCCAGGTGTCGATCCAGTGGCCATTCGGTATGCTGGGGGTGGTGACGAGGGCTTGTCTGGCCTGCGGTCTAGGCAGAGCATCGCTGCTGGCTGCGAGGTATGTGAAGAGCAAAACGAGAGCAGAGAGCCCGAACCCTCGGACGGCCATTTTGACGTCTCACGTACACAAGTCGACCTACTGACGAGTCCTGGCCTGCAACCGTGACAGCTTCGAAAGGCTTGGCCATCCATCGCATTTAATATAGCTTCTCGAGCCATGCGCGCGTCCCCGTGGCTCTTCGTTGACCTTCCGTGGAGAATCTGGGGTATGCTCAACGGTGCGTGAGTTTAGGCTAAATCTGCGACCACCGCTGTTCTCTTGCATGTTCCTGCATAGACTGACGGTCGTGACGTGTATGGCTGGGGAGTGTGTAGCTTCGTCATCACGGCCGAACATCGCACATCCTGTTCTCTGGACCTGCCTGAAGCAGCCTGGAAGAAAGGCGGGTGAATATGCAAGCACACCGCGTGGAGCTTAGGTGGCAATGATCGTCAATCTCTTGCTGTGCAAATAGCCGCAAGCGATTTGAGCCGCATACGAGGAAGAAGAGGAATTCCCATGGCTCCGCATTCTGATTGTTTATGTTAGTCGGTGACGGGAGGAGGAGCATTGTAATCCGCATTCTGATTGTGTATGTTGGTGATGGGAGGATGAGTTTTGCAGGTTGGTAGGAGTGTGCAGGACGTCCGGATAAATGTTATTCCAGTAACTCATCGCAAGCTTCCTTCAATTCAGCTTCAATCTCACCTCTGTATCACAGCTACTGAGTTTTATGTTCAAGCAACACATCCCTGCCGTATCGTGACAGACCGCTGTTGGTGTATCTCCCGAGACCCCCATCAGCAGGCCAGAGGCGTGGCGCTACATCACATGAACAAATAGCACAGCAGGACGCGGATGATGCCTCATCTGTGCGTCAATCACACATCTTCCTTGTGGTAGACCTTCTCCTGCTCATAGTCGCCATGCTCGGTCTTGCCCTCGTATTCCTCTTCTCGTTGTCGCTGCATCGCAGCAGCAAGCTGTGCCTGTCGTACACTGCCGCCGCTCAGCCGGCTACCTCGTCTAAAGACCGACGGATCGACAGAAGAGGCCCTCCTCACTTCTTCCTCCTCCCTCTGCGCGTACTTGACGGGCCGCTTGGTGGAGGTGACGTCCCTGTCTCGGAACACGAGCAGAGGCGGGTTGGAGCGGTAGTAGTCGTCGATATCCTCGAGGCTTCGTCCAGCAGTCTCGGGATAGAAAAGGTACATGAGCGGGACGAAGGAGGCGTTCAGGATCGTCCAGATGATGTAAAATTTCCAGTGCAGGTTCTGGATGCCGATCTATTCTCGGGAGTCGGGGTTAGCAAACGGGAGGTACTTCTCACGGACACAGTTCCTCAAAGTGCTGCGATGCTTACCGGAGTGATTTCCACGACCATGAAGTTGAAGATCCAGTTAGTCGCCGTCCCGAGGGCGGCGCCTTTCGTTCGCATCGGGAGAGCTGGAACGCGTTCAGAACCCAATGCAGAGAGGTTGGACAGACAGATCGACATCTTGTCTTCACGATACATTGCGTGGGGATGGAGCTGACTTACAGTTAATTTCAGTAGGATACACTAGCAACGCCTATCAGCATGGACGCCTAAACGGACTGTTGACGATGATACTCACACCAAGGGACCCCTTGCATGCCAATCCCAAAGAAGACATAGTACAGGAAGAAGAAGGCCACCGAGGCGGACGCGACCTCGTGAGTGTGCGCGTAGCCCGGCTTCTCGTTGTACCGGATGAGGATCGTGATGAGGAGGTAGCAGAACGACTGCCCGGCGGCGGCAAAGATCATCATATTCCTGCGGCCCCATCTCTCGACGTTGGGGATCCCGATGAGAGAGAACAGCAGATACGAGACGCTATTGCACGCGGCAAGCAATCTCGCCATCTTCTCGTCCAGGCCGACAGACTTGATGAGCACGGTCGGGAGGTAGTAGCTCGTGACGTTGATGCCGCTGAGTTGCTGCATTGCCTGCGTCCCAGCCCCGAGGATCAAGCGTCGAATGGTCTTCGTCCCGGCCTGGTCGCCGGTGCGACCGCGAAGAAGGTCGACCCACCGCACGGCATGCTCTCGCTCATACTGCACGGTGTAGACGATCTCCTTGTGTTGGGCCATGATGAACGGGTCATCCTCGGCCTTGTTCTCGAGGTCGGCCAGGATCTTGAATGCTTCATCTTCGTATTCGTGTGCGATGAGCCATCTTCCCAACGATCAGCAGATGGACGTGAACAGAACAGGAACTCAAATGGTCGCAATCTCACCTCGGTGACTCCGGGAGCCACGGCACGGTCGCGAACAGGATGACAATGAAGAGGAATTGGAACGCAAGAGGCAGACGCCAGGACACAGGCCCGGGGACGAAGGAGAACCCATAGGTGACCCAGTTGCTGAGGGAGAAGCCGGCGATATTCAGAATCAGCTCAATGACGACGAGCTTCCCGCGCCATTTGATGGCCGACGTCTCGGTCTGCCATACGGGCGCCGTGGCCGTGTTGATGCCGTTCCCGATCCCGGCGACGATGCGGCCGACGATCATCTGCGCGACGCTGTACGAGCAGATTTGAAGAATAGCCCCCGCGCTCATGACGGTGGTCCCGACGAGGACTGAGTTCCGTCGCCCCAGTTTCTCGCCGAGCCAGACGGCGATGACGGCGCCGAAGAAACAGCCTAGTCGATCCGCCGTGTTATTAGAACCACAACGCTGTCCGCAAGGATGTGACATTGCCGCCCGCTCGGATATACTCACCGATATCGTAGATTGCGGTAACGGTCCCCAACAGCTGCGTGTGTTGGTCGCCGCCTAGATTGTGGGTCTTCAGAAAGTCTTCCGTGACCACCACTCCGCCAAAAACGCCCTGGTCATAACCGAACCTTGACGAGATTGACTCGTTAGCTGCTGGTATCCTAAACGAGTCGATCAGATTGACGATGCTCACAGCGTCATGTCAGTGGCACAAGCGACGGAGATCCAGAAAGTCAGCCATCCTCCCTTCAAGCCAAAGTAGGGCTGCTTGGGCTTCAGGAAGCCCATATTGTCCCTTTCGATCGCTCTGTAGAAGCTGATGGGAGGGATTCCCAATGTCGTACGATGCGTACAGTATATGAGCCGTGCCCTGATCACCAGACGAATGAGCCGCCCGCACGCACGCAGGCTATATATAATGAATTTCGCAACACCTATCCTCGTTACTGAATACCCTCTCCTACCAGTAGATCAATCAACGCACATCTCTCACGACGTCATCCCCCTCGCCTGTGCTACAGTACCCGTCCTCGCACTACTCGTTACCGCTTCGAAGGTCTGGCGTAATATACACCGGGAGAAAGCTCGAACTAGCAGCCCCGTCCAGTGACGGCTCGTACTTCCATGGTAGCTCGTATTGGAATCCGTGGTATTGGTCCAATATCGCGGGATGGGATTTGTGGAAACGTCGACGCCATACCTGTAATGCGAATGATCTGCCCCGCGCCGTCGCGCGGATCTGACCTTCAGTGGCACGAGTGGTTCATCTTTGCGGTAACTGCCCGCGTGCGCAGTCACGCAGTAACGCAGTATGGGGGAAACGCGGGAAAACCTTGCGGGGGAATACTGCGCATATGTCCTCGCGTGTAATTCGATGGGGCATGGACGGGGGAATTGCTCATGCGGGATATCGTCACAGGGACTGGCGATCGGTCGAAGCACCCGAAGCACTCGAAGCACTCGAAGCTTGGGATGGTAATAAGCCTTATTTTTCCCATTTGCCAGTGTGTTCATCAAACCCGCCTAGGTGTGCTCACTCTCTCGCGGACATTCGCGTTGCTTGTCTACGAACTCATACCCAACGAGGTCGCAGTGGTCGCTTGACGGCCCGGCTGGCTTGTTTGCATTTCATCTGGATGATCGAGTGGGTTTTCATGATTGGATTACTGATTGATGCCATCGCACCTCTCTTACAATAGATACAGTGATTGCGCACGGGTGGAGCGAGAAAGCACAGCTGCAGAACACGGTCCAGCCGACACAGCACAGACCGGACGCCTTGGTTCTTGGCTGGATGCTTCTTCCAAAGTATATATCCTCGACCGGGACTGTCGGTTTGAAGTCATCCGAAGCTGGTATCGCTTATGCTCCTGTTTTATGTACCAGTCAAGGTCTTTCAACTCGGAGTGTCACCAAGTCGGCAAAAGAATCAATTGCCGTGGTTATTGAAGAAATTCATTCTGCTCTAGTAATACTGTCACATTCAGTCGTCAATTGCGACCGCCGTCCCAATCCCAATCCAATCGCGCATCGAGTCATCATTTATTCCCGGTCAAAATGGGGTATGAAAATCGTGAGTAGACGACGTCTATTCTGAAACTTTTGGCGCTCTCTTGTCGGAGCTCCCGACGAGAGCAAAATTCCTTAATCAAAAGCGGCCACCGTCAGGCGACCGACTGTGCATCTCGTAGCCCTCCGTTCGCGGTCGGGGCTTTTCGCCTGGGAGTTGATGAGCAGACTCTCCTTTCGTCGATGCCTTTGGCCACACCAGCACTGCAATGTAGATCAGGAAGATGACGACGGCGAAGACGCTGTAGACGGCCACCGAATAGCTGGGGACGTTATCGGTGCCAATGTCCCCGGCAGTCTTGAAGCCGAGGCCGCCATTGACAACGCCCACAAGGATGACAACACGTCCGAGCCAGCGGTGTGTGTGGCCAGAGATGCTGCGGGTGCCGACTTTGCGGAAGTGGAGGTGCTGAAGGAGGCCCAGGATCGGTTGGAAGACTACCATCCAAGCGATGATGAGATAGCCAATGACCATGTGGTAGCCGTCCAGATTGCTGACTTGATTTCCGAGTCTGACACCTAACCCGAGACCAACAAGCATGAGGATGATGGTGATAACCTGCAAGGGAGCATGAATGTGTCGAACTTTATTGCTGTAAGGCAGATAGAGTGTCAATGCCGACAACGGGAACAACACGACGAAAACCAGGGACATGATAGTGGCGTGACCGATTCGGACACTGTCATCAGGGCCGCTGCTGATTGTGGCACTCGACGAGGAAGGGTCCGAGCTTGCAATAGGGTTGGATACCGGGCCGGTAGCTGTGGCCACAATGCTGGTGGTGGCTGTCCCTGTCTCTGTTTGCGTGGATTGCGTGTCACTCGCTGTTTGTGACGGAGAGCCAGAGTCAGACGCCGATGGCGTTGTCGAAGCCGAAGCCGAAGGTGAAGGACTTGAATCCGCCGCCGCCACAAATGGATTTGACGAGCTGCCACCAGTACCTTGTGTCAAATCCAGCGAGAAACTACCAGTGCTGTCGTGCTGCGAGATATCGGCACTCTGATCGGTCGAGTCGATCGCGTCTCCGCTTTTGGACGCAAAGATCCAGCTGCTTGAGCTGTCGGTTGCACTCATGCTGCCTCCATCCCAGCTCAGGCAGGAGTCGCAACGGATGTTGGCGACCAGCGTGCCATCTGACGTGATACCGCTTCCATCGAGGACTGAAATGGATGCGTCGGGGTTGAAGTCAGGCTCGACATGACCAGTACCTAATCTGGGAGAGACCGTCACATTTGTGCTGTCGGCGGCATAGACCACGAGCATGTTGGCGCCAGACATGCGCGATCCCTGCCCGAACCCGATCCATTCGGTCCCGCTTGGCGCACTGATCTGGAGGAAGATCGAGCCACTCCCCGACGAGGCTGTGTCTGATGGAACGTTGACCGATAAAGCATAACTGTCGGACGTAAACTGTGCGAATTGTGCTGCTGAGCTAGCCACTGTACATATCTTGTTATCAGAATCGACGGTTTATCGATAGAGGATCAGAAGCCATACCCAAGGCCATGCCGGCCAAGACGCTTGTCCGGACCATCGCGTTTCGAACGCAAGACTAGACGATACTCCGTAGTGATGAACGATATGGAAGCCAGGCAGGGGTAAGAGGCTTGCGGTTATATGTTATATGTGGCAGTGAGGACCTGAGAGGAACTTCGAGAGACGAGTACTTTCCGAGTCGACGCGTGGCTGTAGATTATGAGGTCGGGACGCGCGAATGGAGATCAAGGGGTTTTTAATCTCTTTCTCGTCTGGACATGAGGCGCAATGTATGCCGAAAGCTAGCAAAACGTCGAACCCAGGGCAAATTGCACCGCCAGAACGTGGGATTGCGTGTCGAGTGGCTTGCCAAGGGGCTTGAACGCGACAAGGGACAAGGCTCGCCTTAAAAACACTAGCCTGCCCCTGTCGCAGGATCCTCTTTTCCGATGCGCCATGGCCATTACGCGGCAAGTGCAACAGAGTTACCTTGTCCATGATAAACTGACTGGCCATCGATAGACCGACATCACTCTTGCATCTCCTCAACATGGAAGGCGATCACTTACCCATGTTCACAAAACATCCTGAACGGAGTGACTCCGGAGGTGCAAGCGGACAAGGCTGGATGACAGGAATAAATAGAAACAATCCACAGGGGCAAATTGTCGGAATGGTGCTGAAAAAGGGACCGAACCTCAGAGGGGCAGGCCGGCAGGGCGAGTCATAGCGACCGTGCGGATCCTTCGAGTGAAAGTAGCCAATCCGTGAGCCGCGACAACGGCTCTCCAGCTTTAATCCGTCTAGCGCGCCTTTATTCCAGTAGCCGAAGGCTTGGCGAATATTCCCTCCGCGACTCCTCCGCCGTCTCGTTATTATCGATTGGCCAGCAGAAGTCGAAGACGCTTGGACATCTGTACCGGGTACGAGTCGTTGATACTTGGCCTGGATAACTATCGGGGATAGCGTTCATGAACCCGAGCAGCGCGCATCAAAGGATCTTGCGCCCAGTCAAGGCACGCGCGTCACGTTGTGGGACCATGAAGACGTCGTCGTCGCTTTCGCGGTGACGCAGCGACGACATCCAGCTATGTACCAAGTTCAGATGCCCTGCCGGCAGACGATCGCCCAACTACTCCATTCTCTGCGGGCATATTCGGTCCGCGGCCGTTCTCCAGATCTAAGTTCTGACCTTCGTAGCAATTGAAATAGTTTAATTACCCGTTTCGGAAGTTCGCAAACCGCTCTATCATCATATCATCACTGACCTAACACAGTATTGTGGCAATGTGCTAGCCTGGCAGGCTTTCCCGTACTTTCCCATCCCTAGATACGATATCGGGACGGTGTGCCTGACCACTTCTGGAAGGCATGGAACAGATCAACAACCAATCATCATACTTGTGCTGATCGCGGCTAATGCAACCAGAGCTGGCGACGAGTCTGCCAGAGGTGGTTATACAAGTACACAAAGTCCAGCTGCTGCCGAAGCCAATCAACATCAAGGTCATTATTTTTGGAATCCATCATCGTATCTGCTTGATTTGTCGTCCACTGCAAGAAAGCGCTTCTTTCCCATACCACGAAGGAGGATTAATCTCTGCACTGACCACGATCCTTAGGCCGGTCTTTGCCCGGGACCACGGATGCTTTCAGAAGGTGGCCTGTCGTTGACGTCCTCGATGCCAGAGGCCTGACTGCGTCCAAGCAGTGATATGCTTCGTGATATCTATGGCCCTTCCACCCAAATGACGTGAATGGCCGTCCGAGCAGAAGTAAAATGTCAGCTCGTCTTGAGCATGATCTCTTTGATCATCTCGTTCCCAAGCCTTACTGCATCGGGAAACCGGGGGGCAAAGTATTGTTGTATGCTCTCGAACCGGTCGCGATATGCTTCAAAGGCGCCAAACGAGACACAGTCGGACCACGCCTACACGAGAACACGTATTGTTAGCGTTCAGAATCCATGCATGCGTCTACTACTCGACCTGCCAATCTCGGGGGAAACGTGGGATGATTTCAAATAACTATTCCCACCGACGACTGGTATCCCTGTCCAATAGGCGGAAGGAAGAAGCCGGGTCTCATGGAAAGCTGAGGACTTACTCTTGCAGCAAAAGTAAATTCGAGGTCGTCCGAACGGAAAGTGTTATCCTCGATCGCTGTGTTGATGACTTCATCCAACAAGGTCTCGTTGCGAAAGAGATATTCAGTAACGCCCAACCATATCCGGAATAGCTGTAGGTTGCATGGTCAGAAATAGAAACGCGACCACCCTAGACTGGGAAGACCACTCACAGGTGTCGAACAAATCATATGATCGTACGGGACAATGCCGAGTTTCCACCAACAGTCAACGATGCCCAACAGGCTGAGGTGATTGTTCGGCGTTCTTTTATCTGGCCGTTTGGAGAGCGAGAATTTGTCCAGCACTTCGTCGCCCAGCAACAGGTTCTGGTTCACTGCATCCTTCGAGAAAACAGCGGCACCTGCAGTCTTGATCCTGCGAGATAGCTCCTCTCGGTGACCGCCCAGCATGAGCTTGTACAGTTCTGTGACCGATTGCGCATACTGACGGATTTGCTGTTTGGCTGCAGGATTGAGGATCGCCAGACCAGCGTACACGTGCCACTTGTTTGCATAGATACGCAGTGTGATGTTGATCTTGACATTCTCGATGCCGCCCACGTATCGGTTGATCTCCCAGGGAAACTGATTGTTGGCTGCCCAGGCCGTGCCCATGCTCAAGAAAGCCGCATGCGTGACAGCCTGCGTATCTGCCGTGATCCGGTCGTGCTTTTCGCCAGACAAGAAGACGAAAGTCGATTTCAAACACTTGAGAACCTCAACACAGAGATCGACACTCTTCTGTGAGGCGCGGTGTTGGATCACCACAAGCGGCTGGCCTGTTGGGTCTACCGCGGGACCGTGAAGGGAATGACAAGAGACGATTTCAACATCACTGGGCAGATACTTATCGAACGCAGCCAGCTCCGGCGCTTTACAGGAAGTCTGTCCACCGACTATGGCGCCAACTTTGGTGGACGGGCCATACTCGGCGACGATTTTCTCGATGAGCTCAGCTTCGACACTGTAGATGATCCAGTCGCTTGCTCTGGAAACAAGGTGACCATTGGGTAAGATATTTATTCTTTTCTATCTTTCGTCAATCATGTTCATGAACTCTGCCGACGACACGAACCTCGTTCTCGTACTCTTCCTGGAGTGTCTGAAACTTGTCGGGACGGTCGCAGGCGTTGACTCTACGTGCAATCTATCAGCTATAGCACCTCAATGTGAAGCAAAGCGAGGCGGTCGATATCTGCGATAAAAGTGTCAGCTGAGGCCCACATTGGAGTTGGTTAAATAATGGCAACGTGGGTTGAGCTTCAGACAAAGAAAAAGTAAGGTAGCGAGGAGTTTACATCAGTGACGGCCGCCGAGATAAAAGGCAACATCAGAATGATGAAGCCATATCGCGAACGACCATGCTCGAGCCAAATGCACTCGGAGTCATCATGCGAAGAAGGTGGGAAGAAAGCAACTTGAACGTACCTGTGCGAAAGAACACCTGAGCGAATCTTGAGAGGACTACGCAGATGCCTACCTCCAGCTAGCTTGGCTAAACCTCCTCGCATACATGCGGCCCATATCCCCCATGCCAATGATCCCGACCGTGAATTGCTCCATGAGAGGCAGAGAAATCAGCGAACTTTGGCGATTTTCAAAATCAAAGAGCTGTCCTTGTGAAAGAGCAGATTGACGGCTCACAGCCGACTGTGCGATCCCAGTTCATCAAGGGATAGATCATGACTCACACCACCTGGGGAAGATGTGCCATCTTATCCACGCCTGAGCTTCGAGCTGTTCTGACAGAAAAATCTCCTGGGGTGAAAGTTTTATTTGGCTGTGACACGCGTTGGCGCCAAGAGGTGGAGCAAGCTGACTGGCTAAACCCCGGCTCCACCAGTGCGAGCGCACCACCATTTTCCTCCTTCGAAATTCGTTAGACATCGAAATTATTTCCCATCCTCGCCCTTTCACCGACAACACCATCAGCGACTGTTCAGGATGGCTCCCAAGAAGAAGATTGAGCGCGCCGCGACCGAGAATGTCTCGCTCGGTCCGCAGGTCCGCGAGGGTGAGTAAAGCAGCAACTCGACGTTCATGAATTCAGGGCTGATTGAGATCTTGCTGCACAGGTGAACTGGTTTTCGGCGTTGCCCGCATCTTCGCATCCTTCAACGATACCTTCGTCCATGTCACCGATCTTTCGTAAGTGAATAGAACAAGAAACCCGTATACAATACCTCGGAGGAGGCACACATGGTTCACAGGCTAACAATCTGGGTGATTCCAGTGGCCGCGAAACCATCTGCCGAGTCACAGGAGGCATGAAAGTCAAGGCCGACCGTGACGAGTCGTCTCCCTACGCCGCCATGTTGGCAGCTCAAGATGTCGCACAGCGCTGCAAGGAATTGGGCATCACTGCTCTGCACATCAAAATCCGAGCCACTGGTGGAAATGGCACAAAGACCCCTGGTCCCGGTGCGCAGTCAGCCCTCCGTGCTTTGGCCCGCTCCGGAATGAAGATTGGAAGAATTGAGGACGTAACTCCTACGCCGTCTGACAGCACCAGACGCAAGGGTGGTCGTCGTGGTCGCCGTCTGTGAGTGTGTGCGAGGCTCGCTCGCGCATGGGACTACTTTTTACTACTTGCGCATCTCCGCAGTAGAAGGAACTTCAAACCTGTGGAGGCAGGAATGGATGGAATCGAGCACAAATACGCGAAGAACGGCTCCTCTGCCTGGTCTTCAGCCGGTGGCTTCCTCCTCGTGACCAAAGATCGCTATGGGGAAGTCGCAGGCATGATGAAATAAATCAATGAAAGCCAAATATTCTCGCGACCTTTCCTAGTCCCGTAGCCTCCGCTCTCTTCATCCACCGCTGCCGTCTTCAACAACAAAAAAGATGGCCTCGGCCTTGATCATCCTCTCGCTTCCGCCCAAGACGTTTGTAGGCTTGGATTTGCTGTCCTTCAACTCCTCGCCCAACTTTCTCGGCGTGACGAAACTTCCGTCAGGCCTCCACTTCCTGTACACAGGGACTGACGCGTCACTCTCAATCCGCCACGGCAGATGGCTGAAACTTAGTGCGACCGCAGAAACACATGTTCTGAGATGGAATGGGGATGCTGAGAGCCTTGACCTGGTGGACCCGGAGGATCCCTCGGCGCAGAATGCAACCACTTTGGCCTCAAATGGACGTGGGCTAGTCGATTACGCTGCTCTCCAGAATGCGACATCACACTTGGCAGCTCGTGGTGATGAGACTGAAGACGCCGATGATGGGGAGACTGCGCGCTCACTAGACGAGGATCCTGCAGAATCCACAGACTGGCCTGGCATGACAGCTCATATCTCCCCTTCCTTGCTCAACCGCGTGCTATCCTCAGACTGGCTCGTGTCATCGGTGTCCTCCGCGCCAGATGATACCGAAGCTGTTCCTGGGCTTTCGCACCTGGAGGCCTCGAACGTGCTTGATCAGCTTCCGCTCAATCTCTTATCTATCAACCTGAAGCAGACCTGGGCGGAGGGCGACATTGGTCGAACCAGAACCGACAGGGCGCGAGATCGAAGCTGGTACTTGACCCACCTTATCGAGAGCGTCACCCCAGAGGGCAAGGACAGAGTATTTGGGGCGCGAGAGATACTGGGCGAACTACAATTCTGCTTCCTCATGGTCCTCACTCTTGCAAACTACAGCTGTCTGGAGCAATGGAAGCGCTTACTTTCCGTCTTCTTCAACTGTCGTGCGGCCTTAGACGAGGTCGAGGAGTATTTTGTGCAAGTGCTCAAAGTCCTACGGCTACAGGTGAGACACGTCGAGGATGTTGAAGGCGGGCTGTTCGATCTCAGGGACGAGAATGCGAGTTCTTGGTTACGATCGCTCTGGGCAAGATTCAGAGGTGTGGTAGATGAGGCGGCGGAGGGGGAAAGGGAGACGTTGAAGAAAGAGGTCGCCGACCTGCAGAAGTTGTTCGAGGACAAGTATGGATGGCAGAGTGAGAGAGATCTCCTAAAGCGTGGAATGTTGGAATTGGAAGATGGTGAGAAGATTGAGGTCACTATGGAAGGCGTCGATGAAGAAGAGGAGACAGGCGAATATGCTCCACTTGTTGTGGAAACGTAGTGTTAGCAAGCACAGTTGGAAAGATTTCGTTCTCGAGTCGAGCTCTACGAACCATGACGGAAGGCTTTTGAACTTGATAATTGTGTGTTGCTCGACCGGTGGACGCAAACCCTCGGCTGGGCAGCCGTCGTGAGTAGTTTGGGCACCGGTTTCCTTCTATGATAGAACGGCAGTGCCAATCTTTGATCCTGCCGTATCATACTTCATTCCTTCCGTTGATATTGGAACAAGCCCGAGCTCCTGTCACCGTTCTGAACCCAGCCGACCCCAAGCCACGGATCTCGTCGGTAGGACTCCACTAGCATCACGACCGCGGCGAAAACCATAGCCATTCCACTCGAACCACAACCGCCAATACCACGCTCAACGATACGATTTTTGATACCGCGCCCTGGCGCCGGGACCGCCAAACTTCTTGGGCTCACACCGTCTGTTGTCCGCAACCAGTAATGTACGATCATACTGCACGAGCGCCTGCTTCAGCTGGTTCTTGGTGAATTCGTCGACGTATTTCTGGTAGTAAGCCACGATGGACTTGGCGATGGCCTGGCGGATGGCATAGATTTGCGAGGTGTGACCGCCACCGGTGACGCGGACGCGGATGTCGACTTCGCTGAAGCGCTCGGGGCCGAGGATCAGGAGGGGCTCGTAGACCTAGAAAATTGCACTGCGTTAGGAATGATTGCTTGGGACGTGGTGGATGAGCGGTTTCGGTGTGCGGAGGGTTCGGTGGCTTGAAAGGTGCTGCGCAGCGTTCGTTCTCTTCGTTGTCTTACCTTGAAGCGGAGGATTTCAGGTTGAACGAGATTGAGAGGTTGGCCATTGACTTTGACGAGGCCTTTGCCCTTCTATTGCCGGCATGGTTGTCAGTTCTTGCCATTCTATTCTTCGCGGTGACACTAGGGAGCCGATTCCGGGGTTGCTGACCTTGCAGTGCGCGACTGCCGTGGCTGTCTTCTTCTTGCCGAAGCACTGTACACTCTGAGGGGCCGACATGGTGACTGACGGCGTGCGCAGAGTCGATACAGTTCGAATTGTGATTGTGGTCGGCGAACTTTCGTTTCGAGGTGAGGAAATTCGCAGTGCAAGTGCGGTGGGTCTCGCCAAGTCAGATAGTAGGGCTAAGCCTAATTCGGCACTAGTGGGTTTTCTTCCTCTCTCGACTGAACGAAAGCTCCAGTACGATGCGGCTCTCTCTGGCTGGCAGGCTCGCCGCAAGAAACGTTTCATAGTATTATCGCCTAACCCGCCGCTCAGACGACTGCCTTGCGAAATCGTCAACCAGACTCTCAGCCAGCCGCCCCCTCCAGGTCTGATGTCAAGATAGCACCCGCTCTGCCATGTCGCAAACGATAGGCAAGGTACGCTTGCAGCTCCCATCAACCAATTGATGCCACGGAGAACAAATTGCTAAAATTTATTTACAGACCCGTCTGGCCTACTCCCGCACATGGCACTTCATCGATGTAGGCAGTGACTCTCGCTCGCTGGGCCGCGTGGCCTCCAGCATCGCGATTTTCCTCATGGGCAAGCACAAACCCATCTACGATCCTTCGACCGACTGCGGCGACTACGTCGTCGCCTGCGGCTGCCACGACATCCACGTCACGGGCAAAAAGCGCCAGCAAAAGCAATACTACACGCACAATACGCGGCCGGGCTCGCTGAAGCAAATGTCTATGGAGAAGATGATCGAGAAGTGGGGGGGAGGGGAGGTGTTGAAGAAGGCCGTTAGGGGGATGTTGCCGAAGAATCGACTGCGCGACAAGAGGCTGGCAAGGTTAAAGGTCTTCGAGGGCATGAAACATCCATATAAGGCCAATATTGTCAAATTTCAGGGCCGGCCTTTCATGGGCGATAAGCCGGAGACGGGCCCGGTCATGGCTGCGATTGAGGCGAGTGAGGATGCGAAGGAAAGTTCTTTATGAGTGAAGACGGAGCTTTGCTGCATTGGGTGGGCGTTTGGGAAGCGAGCGGCAGAGAAGAAGCGTCACATTGCAGATTTGTATAAATATCATTGCGGGTATCTGTACAGTTTGTTGTATTTTCCTAGGTGACGCTTCCCGAATCCCAAAAACTCCACCATGTTCCTCCTGTATGTGTCTGGATCGGTTTACAATTTGGCGGTTGGTACAAGTTCGTCTCTTGCAACTGTGCACTTGATGAGACCGTTGGGGTCCGATTGCGGAGCATACACTTCGGCATCCTTGCCGGTGTTCTTCAATCCGTGGTGCCAGCTGAGGTCGATTTCGAAATAGTGCTTGTTGGGCAGAGAGTACTCAACTGTCTGGAGTAGAGGTTGAGCAGCCAGAATCTTCTCGCACATCTTGTACATTGTGTTCTGCACGCTCGGGCTCTCCTCGAGCGCAAACAGGCGGAAAGTGATCTCCCGCGCTTTGGTCCATGCTTCGTCGAACTTGGCAACGTTCTTCTTGACGGCCTCGATGCCGGAGAAGGTCGACCACTTCCAGCTGGAATCAACAGACGTGCTGAGGATACGGTCCCAGACTTCGGGGAGGGTGGTGAAGTCGTTGCGGACAAAGGAGTGGAATTGTGATCCCGTGCTCTTCAGGACCAGCAGGTCAGATATGCCGGACGTGAGCTCAATGCCCTTGCCCTCGATGACGTCTGCTTGTACCAGTCTCTTCTCATTGCTATCGCGGAAGAAGGAGTGAGGATGTGGCTTGCCGTCTACGGTCATGCGGGTCCACCTGTGTTGGATGATGCTGATGTGAGCTGTGTGGATGTGTTTGTAGGTTTGGACGAAGTGGGCGCCCAGAATAGAGGCGAAGAGCTCAGGAGGGTGGATAGGATTCTGCTTCGCCATGATGTAAGTGGTGTTCTTCATCGTGTCGGTTGCGACCACGACGCTGTTGTCGGCTTTGGTATAACTAGCTCAAGTCAGTACAGCTCAGACGATCGATGAACCGAAGCACTCACGATACATCTATCTCGCCCTCCAACAACACGCAGACGGTCATCTCGTAAACCGTGTGTGTCTTGGTAGCTTCATCCCTCTCCACCTTGTACAGGCGGATGTTGTCCTTGCCATAACGAGCTGCTGCGAGTCTGGGCATCTTGGATCTGTGTGCTTGGACTGTAGGTGCAATGGTTGTTGGTGCTTCGGTGGCTGACGGTAAGCTTGCTCGTTTGTGGTGAGTATGTAGATGTCTACGCTCCTTGCCTACGGAACATGAAGGTAGCTTTATCTTTATAAAACCTTTGCGTCGAACTTTCTTATCGGAGGGTCAACGCAACGAAGAGCAAAAATGAACGACGGGAACCACCAATTGCATGAAGGTACAAGGCCAAACATCTGGTAAATGTCGATCACAGATTCCTGGAGCGCAAGTGATTGGTGTGCTGAGCGCGATGCGCGATCACAATTGGGATGTCGTACAATCCCCAGCCTGACGGAGCTCGCCGAGACGCGCCCGGATATGCACAGTGGGAGCTGGGCCTGCAGATGCGGCGCTGGCTAACGGAACTCGACTCTCACCTGATGAGGTCGCCAGCGGAAAACCGCGTCAGGAACTTTACCTTGCTGCTTCGTACTCATAGTTTAGCACCGCTTTCTTGTGCCATGTCTTCCTGACTCTGTTCTGCTGGACTTCAGTCATGACGTGGCGGTGAAGAAGGGTCCGTGTCCGATCGGCTCGAGTTGAAGCAAAAGGAAGGACATTGAGATGTTGGGAGTCACTGTCGGGTCGTGATCGAGAGGAGAGGCGAGGCGTCAATCACGAATGAGTTTGGATGAAAAGGGCACGACAATATTGACTGAAGGGCGCTCTACCACAGCAGGCAACTTGAAAGCAGGCTTCGAGGTTTACATAGCATCGCAGTCTGTACGAGTAGAGGCAGAGAGGCCCTGGCGCCCCTGGCGCGCCCCTACCAGAATAGACCGAGTGCGGGGAAGCCCCCCTAACGTGAAAGGGTCAAGGTCGGATCTGGACTCGGCTGCGCTGGCGTGGCTTGACGATTTGGCTGGACACTTCAGACCAGATGCATGAACGATCTTGAACCGACCTACACTACACCAACGTCGCTCTTTCCTCACCTCTTCGCTACGACGCATCTGACCCTCACGAATTACCACGATAGACCATACCTGAGTTCTGCGCTGCGGCGACTCCCGCAACAACCGCCTTCTCTAAAAGCCAGTTCACAAACACCTCCGGTACTGTCTGCATTGGACTGCTGCCCTCTTTCCAGAGGCGATGAACATATCACCCATTTTACAGCCCCGATAGACCGCTCATCCCATTCTCTTGATACCGCCTCAATTGTCGAGTCCTCCGGCCCCTTTTCCGGTCGAACCGGTCGGTTCCTATGGGTGTTCTCCACGGCGCGATCTGTCAACAGTCCGCCCATTAGAGGGACGATACCCTTCATGGCTCGATGGCCACTTCGGACCAAGCGTCAGGCTACTCGGTGACACCCACTCAAGGACGCTTTAACATTCGACATAACTCTAGGAAGAGCGATGACTTCTCCGCCTTCCCACGTCCCTCGGTCAAAGATGGCCGCTCATTATCCGGAGGAAGCGCGCAATATGGCCAGAAGGCCTTTATACCTTCCCTCACCCCAACCAACCCTCCCGGTAGTTTCACCACCGACCTGAAAAGTGCCATGCAATCGGGAAGGACGACACCTCAGACAGAAGTTGCAGGTGTAACGTTCTCGCGGCTGCCACCACCCTACAAGGACGGGGATGGCCAGAGTACGTCCGAGCAGCGACAAGCTGCGGTTCGTGACAAGATCGCGAAGGAGATGAAGATAAAGCTAGGGACTGAGAACATGCTTGAAGCGCTCCTCAGCAAGAACAACAAGCAGACAAAAGAACAGCGGCAGCGGGTGGAGATGGAGCTGGGCTCTTCTAACAGGAAATTGGCTGAACTAAAGCAAGAACTCGACCAGGAGATCATGCGCTCTCAGACTCCCACAACTCCTCCCCAAACTAGGCTCTCCAGCTATTTTCGAGGGAGCCCGCTGAAAACACCTCCGCTCAGCCAGAACCAGGAGCAGAGCCTAGCGGAGTCGATCGACAGCGAATCTCCCACAGTAGTTTTGACTGAGACGCTTCAGCAGCTTGAGGCAGATGGGATGCCCCCGGACTATTACATCGAGCGCGCAAATACTCTCGTCGATCTCCTGAAGCGCAATCCAGGCTTGAAGTATGACCTCGCCTGGAAAGACTTTAGCGAGCGCGTTCAAATGATGCTGCTCAGCGAGAGCTCAGATGTCGTAGCGGCAGGCTACAGGGTGACCCGCCACGCAATCGCGGATCGGAAGTCACTACAGACCATTCGAACTCTGCACACCGACGAACTAGTCATTTTGTCCATGGTCAAGAAAGCCAACGCCTTGTTGGAACGAGAGCAAGCCGTCAAATTCGTACGAGCATTTCTGGACGTCAAAGACGGTGTCCATGAGATATCTCGCGCCGTGGTCCGCAGCCTCGTTGCCGTCGCCGAAGCCGCTGATGACCGGTTGAAGGATATCTGCCTGCTGACGCTGGCAGAGCTTTTCACGAAGCATACAGAGCTGGTCGTTTCAGCGAACGGCATGAGCACGCTCACCGAGGCGCTCGCAGATGGCTCCTTCCCCGCCCCAGAAGGTCTGGTGGCTAGCTTCCTGCATATCCTTGACCACCCTCAACAACGCAAATATCTGCACACTGGTCGGGAGTTTGAGGCAATGTTTGCACCTTTCACGGACCCATTATTGCTCAACGGCAATGAGGAAAAGCTCAAAACATGCGCTCAAGCAATCGCCGCAATGCTCAAGACTTGGCCTGGTTTCCTCCTTCTTGCAATGAATGGCGCCTCGCCCCTGCGGTCTCTGATAGATTCACTGGTCTACCCAATCGTACAGTCACGAGATATTGTCCTGGAACTCTTCTTTGACATTCTACGTATCAAGCCGCCTTCTTGGTCAACTTCGTTTCTCGCTGGCAGGAGACTCACGACCTACGGGAGGGTCAACACTTTGCCGGCCGAGCAACCCTCCCAACGGCAACTGGTGGATTACAACGCGGAAGGCAGATTCGATCTGACATATCACTTCTCGGCGTTTGTGTTAGCCGCCCTATTGAAGGCTGGCCTAATTCCTGCTCTGGTAGACTTGATCAAGTTCGAGGAGGATCTAGCTTTGAAGAGGAAGACGACACTCCTACTCACCGAAGTACTGAAACTTGCTCACCACACCTTGCCCCGGACTATGAGCTCCAACGTCCAGGTTCTGGGCGACCTTGTGCCTAGCTTGCCCGATTATGGCTCTGAAAGTTCAGCTACGAATCTGGGCATGATATACCAGATTGACAGCATCAATCGCGCGCTCAACAAGACCTCTGCCTCGGCGTACGGGCGGGTCGAACACGTCGATGAGTTGGCTGTCGGCCCACAGACCAGTGTGAGATCCAAGTACACCGCCTTGATGGACGGCGACCAATTCCGGCAAGCCATGGCGGACAGCCAGGTAACGGGTCATTCCCAGTACATAAAGTGGAAATGGGAAATAATTCAAGGCCTGGTTGAAGGTCCACTAACGGTCCCCAAGAGGCTGGAAGAAGCGATCAGATCGCCCAAGTTTATGAAGAGGCTTGTGGGATTCTTTCGTCCTTTCAAATACAGGTTCTCCACGATTAGGAACACCAGGCCTAACCAACGCTACATTCGCACAGGTTGTGCATTGATGAGAACGTTGACTCAAACTTCAGTTGGAGTACAATATCTCGCAGAGAACAAGCTCTTACGGCAAATTGGGGAGTGCCTTGCCCAAGTTGATCCTCACAGCGGAATCACTTCGTCGAATCCACTGTTTGAGCGTCATAACATGGCCGAGACATTGAGTGGAGGTTATTTTGCCATGCTCGGCGCCTTGAGCCACTCTGCCGAAGGGATGCGGCTGATGGAACAGTGGCACATGATGGATATCTTCTACCATCTTGTCGAGCTAAGAGACCGTGATGATCTGATTCGAGCACTTCTCGGGAACATGGACTATACCCTCGATACACATCTCCGGGTCATCCTTTCGAAAGCGCTAACATCGGGAGGCAAAGATATCCGCCTCTTCGCCACCAAACTCCTTCGGCGATATGCTGTTGGTCGGGTCCAGTATTCCTCTGGATTGCAAGATCGCTCCAGCTCTCATTGGGCTGTCCGACTGGTGCTCACACAACTGTACGATCCAGACGTCGAAGTCTGTGAGGTGGCGGTCAAGATACTAGAAGAGGCATGCAACCAACGTAGCCATCTGGAGTACGTGGTCAAATGCAGGCCGTCACTGGATCACTTGGGCGAGCTAGGGGCACCTCTTCTCTTGCGCTTCCTGTCCACCTCGGTCGGGTACCGATATCTTAGTGGCCTCGATTATATCACGCAGGAGATGGACGATTGGTTCTTGGGCCGCAACGATGCGTATGTTGCTCTGGTCGAGGCTTCTATCCTACGAGCATATATGGATGGTAACGCCCACAAGGTGCAATTCAACGATGAAGCTGTTGTTGACCTGCATGAAATTGGAATCGCACCCCCTCATTTCTACCGCGAACTCGCCAGGACGCAGGAAGGATGCAAACTACTGAAGCAATCTGGTCACTTCTACGAGTTTTCATCTACAATTCGAGATTTTCGGCTCGACGAGGAGGATCCCGAAGTCCTGACTAAAGTGAAAGGGTGTATGTGGGCCGTCGGCAATATAGGGTCGATGGACCTGGGCGCGCCATTCTTAGAGGAGGCGGACGTGGTCAAAACCATCGTGAGGATTGCCGAGGGCGCCGAAGTCTTGTCGATGCGTGGCACAGCTTGCTTCGTCCTCGGTCTGATATCACGAACACTTCACGGATTCGAAATGCTTGCGGAGAGCGGATGGGACACGACGGTAGACCCACGAGGACGATCACTTGGTCTCTGTTTGCCGCGTAATCTGGAGACGTTGTGCCTGGTGAGTCCAGATTCCGCTGGTCTGCATCTTCCCGCGCTGACTGTCCAGAAATCGATCGGATCCTCGACCGTCCCCCAATCGCCATCGGCACAGGACGATGCCAAATACAAAGCCGCTACGACAGACGACAACCCGGTCCGAGCTAAAATCCTCAAGTCCATCGTCGAAATGGGCAACTCAGTGATGTACAAAAAGGCGGCTGGCGATCTCCATACTCTCAAGACCAAACAACCGAGTCATTTCGGTGACGCTGAGATGTTCCGAAAGACTCTAATTATTCTGGAGAGCCATCACTACCGCCTGCAGGCACGGCACTACATATTGAACTTGTTCAACAAGGGTTTGATGCGAAAAATCATCTTCGACGAAGAGATGGGCGACTCGGCTGGGTCCGACACGGGATGAGGCCAAGGGCCTGTGGAAGTATGATTAACGCCTGGATCACAATTGACCACCACCACTATTTACACCCACCGTCTGAGATTCGGGGCCATCTGGATAAAAATCCGTAAGTTGAGGTGGCCGAGCCAGCATGTGTCGAGCACTGCCAGACGCATCATATGCGCCCCAGGACAGGAGCGAGCGAGATGGGGCGGCGGATTAGATGCTATGTTGCCATCTGGCACAACTCTGAATTGGGTATGGTCTCTGCCAGTCCAATAGCTCGTCTCATTTTGGTAGCAGGTAGCAGTCGTTCCAGTGGCTGCAGTACCAGTAAATCTTCCGTTCACTAGTACGAAGTACCCAGTATGTACGAGTAGTACGACTGGACGGACACTCTCTCGTACCTCGGTTAATGTGCCACGCTGCAAGGGATCGATGATGCCATGGACTCGATGCTTCGGCGAGCCCCTCCAGCGGCCCAACAGGCCTGGAGGTGGTGGGGCCACCCATTCATCAGGGTCAGCATCGTCCGTACCCGATGCCCTTTTCGTATGTGCTACGTTCGTCACGTTATGCTCGATCCCTTCGTCAAGTCCAGATCTTCACATCCTCTCGACATCGTTCCCGAATCTCATTTTTCCGTGGCGAACAGCGTCTCACAGTTTGCAGCCTCCCGCCATGGCCAATCAATCCTCGTTCTTGCCAATCTGCTGATGGATCCTACTTTTCGCCATGACTCGTCCTACTCGTCCCACTGCTAGCCACGCCCACGGATTTGTCTTTCGACAAGCCGGGCACCACAGTCGCCGCCGCGCTGGCTCTGTTGGCTCCCTGGCTCTCGGTTCCTGACATTTATGCGGATCATGACTTGGATCTTCGAATGGGCGTGCGTGTAGCGCAACCTACCATACCTCGTACTGAAGTCTGTTGAAGTCTACGACGTCGTTGATCTCGATTTGGCGGCCTCGTTGATGCTCTTTGTCCCATACATTTCGCTGCCGTCGTGGTTTGAGCCCACCTTCGCGGGTGCATCTTCTTCGTTTTTGTTCTCACGATATATTCGACTGTGCTGACTTTGCGCATGCCCGGCCGGATCTGCCTCATACACCCTCCAGCGTGCTGAACACGACTCGATAGAGTGATAAGCACACCACATAATCTATCACTTGAGCAAGTCAAAATTTTCCATCGACATCAACCTCAGTCAGAAACCGCATCTTGACAGGAGGAGTAATACAAGGCCAGCGGAACACGGGTGTGACTGGGCTACGACTATACATATGGACTCGACTTATAATCGGCTTTGACTGGTTTCTGGGCATACACAAGAGGGGGATATCCTGGGCCAATCTACAAGACACCCCTCAGCTGTTGCGCAGATGAGTGATGGACCACAGTCTGCGACGGCAACCCAGCAGGGGTTCGACGCCCATCAGCAGGCGCGAGATATCGTCAAGTTGTTTCAGTGTGAGCACTGTTCATATCCGCTCCGTGACCCCATGACCTTGCCATGTGGCAATACCTTATGTCGATCATGCCTTCCGCCGCTGTATAAGCGAGAGAACATCACCTACCCTGTGGTGGAGGGGCGATCAGAGGCGTTTGTATGTCCTTTTGAGGCTTGTGGGTCGGAGCATTCGGCTGGGGACTGCGCGACGGACGTGACACTCAACAAGATTGGGCACATCGTGAAAGTTTCCATCTCGAACCACAACTCAGAAAACTCCCAGCTCTCGCTCTTGCTGGAAGAGAAGTTGGATTGGCCACGGGTGGTTGAAAGTTCGATCGAAGTCATGCCACGGTCACGTGTCCTGCACGGCGGACGTATCGTGTCGACCTTCATCATGGCAGACATGGGCGAGTTAAACTTCCACTCCGGCGTAGCATACACGCCTGTCGACCAAGGAGCCTCTGACTCCGTCCGAGCCGTCGATGTGGCTGTCCTGGAGAATCTCAAAGACGTCGTCCGACCGGAACTGGAGTGTCAGGTTTGCTACCAGGTCATGCTAGATCCTTCGACGACCGCGTGTGGGCACACGTTCTGTCGAAAGTGCCTCTCTCGGGCCATGGACCACTCGAATCACTGCCCGATGTGCCGTCGTCTACTACCGCTGGTGCACATACAGCAAGCAGAGTCCAGCAATAAGACAGTGACACACCTCATCCAGCATCTGTTCCCGGATTTATTGACAGCAAGGAAAGAGCTTGCTGCAAAAGAAGACATGACCGATGAAGAGACGAACTTGCCGCTTTTTCCTTGCACCCTGGCATATCCACGTATGCCTACATTCCTGCACATTTTTGAGCCACGATACAGATTAATGGTTAGACGGGTGCTGGAGAACGGCACCCGCAAGTTTGGCATGTTGGCGTACAAACCTCAGCGCGAATATCAACCAGGCGGCCCACGTTGGCAGGAGTACGGAACAGTCTTGTTTATCGACCGTGTGGAGATTTTGCCCGACGGTCGAAGCCTTCTGGAAACAAGAGGTTTATACAAATTCCGAACTCTCGAAACAGCGATGCTTGATGGGTACCTCACCGGGCGAGTGCAGCGCGTTGACGACATCAGCATTCATGAGGAAGAAGCCATCGAAGCCCGGGAGACAAGTGTAGCCATTCCGCTGGAACACGACGAGCTTGGCCGAATCCAGCGATTATCCACCCAACAACTTCTAGAATACGGACTGGCTTTCGTCCGACAAGCGCAAGGGAGGTCGGCGCGCTGGCTACATCAACGAGTGCTTGCCGCATATGGGCAACCGCCAGAGGACGCAGCAACCTTCCCATATTGGCTCGCGAGTGTGCTCCCAATTGCCGAGACGGAGAAGTACACGCTCTTGCCAGCCACGAGTGTGAGAGAACGGCTCAAGATCACGGCCGAGTGGATCCACCGCCTCGAGCAAGCACGATGGTAAGTCAATATTTCTTCCGCCTTTTCTCAAGTGGGGCCGGCCTCGCCTGACATGGTTTGTGCCTGAAGTGAGTACGAAGCGGAGTCGGCGAGGAAAGCTCGGGAAGAGCAGGCTCGCCGTGGACAGACAACCCCTGCGCCAGCCACACAGAGTCCCCCTATCGATGACCGAGTCAACATATCGCAAGCTTCCGAGGCAGCAGCTCGACCAGGCGAAGCTCTGCCTGCTGAGGTCGTCGAGGCCGAAGTTCATGAAACTGAGACCTCAGAGACTGAACCTGCAAACGGCACAACTTGATGCGACTGGAACCCTAATAATCGAAGCTCATGAGACCGAAGTTGTTACCAATTGTTGTTGCCCTATGAGTCGAAGAGTTAGAGTTGCGGAGAGTACGAGAGGCGGCGATCTCTATGCACTGGAAACACCGGATATTACGCGATCAGATTGAGGGGCCGGGTCTGCACTGTGAATGAACATGAACTGACTTCTACCGACCTGCGCAGGCACCAATCTTCTTCCTGTATTGTCTTATGACTAGCCGCCTTGACGAGCATATTGGCGGTTGCCCTATTCTTGTGCATACCTTTCTTCCACGAGCCGATGATTAGACGCATTATTGTCATGAGCGACGGCAAGCGCATGGTTGAACTTGTGGGTGGCATTTCCAAGGCGTTGATGTTGACGGGATGTATGATTTTGATCGGCCTGAGGGTCATGATACCCCTTTTTGATTTAGCTGTCGGGATCCCGTTCAGGGGACAGGCCCGAGTGCCACGGCGAGACTTTATGATGATGGATTGGTAGAGACTTGGTCGGTGACAGCATCTCCCCATGCGAAGGTAGAGAACTTGACAGAAGATGACATTTTCCTTGTCGGTCGATTCTTGATTTCTCGCCACGGCAGATAATCTTACTGTTGTTTGAGATTGAGATGAGGCTGCACTCACGAGGCTGAAACACATTGCTAAGAGAGCACCTCGCACCGACCTCGGCACCAAGCGCAGCCAACCAACTATATGACGTCATTCGCGGTGGATTCAGTTCCGAGTGACTTGCACTTTCAATGCCAAATTCATGTTTCGATAGAAAGCAGCTGCGAGAATCACTTGTCGTGCAACTTACGAATACTAGGATTTCTGTTGCATTTGCACTCGGGGGCGCAGCGTCATGAAACCGCCGCGGCCTCTATCGACGCGTTTTGTGATTTCGCTGGTTGGTCGAGATGTTCAAGCGACTGTCCGATCAAGCTATGCGTCGAGACAAACACCGTTTGCCAATCCATTCAGCACGTCTGCCTCCCTGTCGCAGAAGAACCGCATCTTCACTCCGTTCCGCACGCCACCCCAATTCCACGATGCGCTCCGTCTCATATCCGCCAACAACACTCTCCTGTTGACGCTCTTTACCACGTCAACATGCACACCCTGCCGGACAATAACCCCCTTGCTCACATCGCTCGTCGAGACACGGCCTCCCTCCCCGGAGGACAAGTACTCCCACCTCGCGTTTGCAGAACTCGAGCTCGACTCGGCAGACATGAGCAACGGCAAGATGCTCGACCTTGGTGTGGAGTACGGCGTCACCAGTATGCCAACGCTGATGGGATTCGGTGGCAGAAGAGCAGAAAGAGTTACGGAGCGGATAGTCGACACGAGGATGCTAAGCAATCAAGGGGCTATGGCAAAGTGGATCGATGAGGAGATGAAGAAGGGGGATCCGTTCCCCGGTCAAGGACGCGGCGGAGGGTTTTTGAGCAAGGTGTTCGGATCGTGATGGGCCTGCAGAACGAACAAAGCAGGATGACATTAAGGAACTCCTCGGTCTGCAGCTTGTGGCTCACCACCCCTTCGTGGCCAGCTCTCGCTGAAACACGAACAACGCAGAAGACCTTGAGAGACTTCTCGCTAGAGGGGTTGCAGCTCACCCCCGGCTACGCGATGATCCTCGCTGAAACAACGGACAAAAACGATAGCAAGACGACTTTGTTCCCGGCCTTTGGACTTGCCGCGGGCAAGGTCTATTCCCGACAAAAGAGTGTGGTTCTCTGTGTCAGCTCAACATCAACCTAGATCTCACCATTCCATTCACGATACCACATCAATTTCCGGCTTGAATCACATTTCACTCCGTCGATTTCTGATCGGTATTCGGGGACTCTTTTTCTGTCTAGAGTCTCTTCTCGACGAGTTCTAGAAATGAGCACGGGGTCAGCTAGTTTTTGGGCCGGGCAACTGCTTTCCTATCCCTCGGCAGTTGTTTCGACATTCTAGGAAGCATGCTGACATGGTTTAACTTAACTTCTGGATCTGTTAGTGTGTCGTCTCTGTCCGAGATCCACTCTGCCTGTCTTGGTCGTGCGAATGATTCAAGGGAAAGGCCATGCTCAGCAGGGACAAAAAAGCAGGAGATGTTGCATCTCCATGTTTTCTGGATACAGCTAACTCTGATGGCCACTTGTCGGGCTTGGGAGGCTGCGATGCTTTACTAAACCGAGCAGTTAAACGATGCTCGAAAAGCGCGCCCCCCGGCCTATGAGGATTACCCTGCTATATAAACCACCAGGCCAACCTTTCATCAAGCCGATATTTTGCCACGATTCCAGGTCCGTGCTCAGATTTCGCAGGTCGCCGGTCCGGATTGCTCGATGTCTAGCATTCTGCCTCTCAGACCACATACATCCTTTTTTTGCTGATCGGAAATGAGGAAGTCGCGGTCACTTCCCGCTCCACAGCTGCTGAGGAAACACAGAGTTGCATTGAAGGGGGTTACGGGTCGTGCCCTAAGACGCCAACGTCTCTCATTCGGACCAATCCTACTCCATCAATACCTCTATGTCACTCCTGCAAGGACACGGCTCGCTTCCAAACATCTACTGGCAGCTACTGCAGAACGGGATCCAAGATCGAAAGTTGCCGGGGGCACACTGATGGACAGCTAGATCGCATTCACAAGGTTATATATCCATGTTACGGACGCCACAGCAGATCATTGGCTTTGCCTTTAGGTCTCCGATGTTGGGTTCTAGCATCCGAAAATGGCGAGCTGAAGAGCTGTTGGCTCTACCTCTGCTTATTGTCTTGACACATTGCTTACTCGCAAACCTCTACTCATCGCCACCCCAGCCTCCGAGATCTCTCACCACATCTCCGACATTCGGCCACCCCAGGCCTCCATTACTTGCGTCCAACCCACTCCGCGTGACCATCTCCTGCCCACAGAACTCCACAACCATCGACACGGCAACCTTGACGCCCCTCACCACATTCTTGATCCGTCTCATCCTGTCATTCTCGTCATTGTTCCCCCTCGCGCCCAGCACCCTGCCCAACCCTCGCACGTGCCACAGGGCTGGCCCCCTCAGTCCTTGACAGATGATGCTCGTAAACGCGACGAGTTCGGTCTCCAGTGCGGACAAATATTTAAAATCCGCGAGGTACAAGCCATACACGATGGTGAGTTCGTGGATGCCGACCTGCGACCGATGCGGGCCGAATGTGCGGAAGATGTTTGGCCACAGATCGCCGTACACGGAGGTGATGGTTTCGATGCCCCGGGCGTGCAGGGCGGGGAGGCTGGTGTCGGACCTGGGCGCAGGGCAAAAATTAGGGAAGGGCTGCTGAGAAGGACGTAGAGAACGAATGACAGAACAGTGAAAAAAAGTACGGGTACTTGTACTGTAATATCATCTGGCGGCGGCGTGTACGTACCATTGCTCCAGGTCCAGTTCTCCCCTTTCTTCCACCCCCTTCCCTTCAGTCTGCACCTTCGCGAGCGGGATCAAGGCACTGAGCACGCGAGGCGCGCCGATCAACGTGATTTGCTTCAGGAGCAGGTCCCGCATTCGGTCAGACAGGCGGGTTTGTGCCGTTGGTGAAGACAAGAACGAGGCGTCAAGGGTCGTCATGTAGCTCCAGAAATCGGCCAGGAGGTGTGGTTTGTCCGAGACGGTCAGGACAGTCGCCTACGCGAGGTCGGAACGTTAGTAAAGAGCTGTTCTCGTCACAAGTAGCGTCGTTCCTATCACAACGCATCGCCCCCTCCGCCCGTCGAAGACTTCCCCCTTTCCCCAAGGTCCGAAGAAGGCCAGAAACGTAGAGGCGACTCCATACTTGACCACAGCGGAAGCGGCCAAACGGTGTGCAGTAGAACTCACAATGATCAAGTACCAGCTCTCCTCGCCCATCTCGTCCAGCAACTGTGCCTTGACATCGCGGCTCAATTCATCCCACCGTTCTTTCGTCGGCGGTGGTGGTGCTGGCCCCCCTCCTGCGTCCGTCTGGCTCGCCATGTCCACTTTCGTCCCGGTAGGTCCTCCCTCGCCCGAGAAGGCTCACTGGAAGGTACAGTACAGTACAGTAACTATATGAGAGAGAGAGTCAATCACGAGACGATTGTCTCGGAAAAGTTGAAAATATTGAGCTTTTTAATAAAAGGGGTTTTTGATGCAACGAAACCCGGCGCGAGCGAACGAGCAAGCGAGCGTTTCCAAACCCTCACCCGCGGCTGCTGCTGCTGCCTTGTCGACGGAGGATGTCCTGTAACTTGTACGCTCGCGGAACAGCTCCTTGTCGGCCAGTCACCACCCCTGTATAAGACCCTGCAGTGGTGTCCCCGCGCGGAATTCAAGTTTTGTCTGGATCATAAAAGTGTCGGAGGTCGGAGGTCAGAGGTCAGAGGTCAGAGCGTCAGAGGTCAGAGCGTCTTATAGGATGATCCGCGTAATGTAAGCTCCGACAACCGGGGCCGGGTTTGAATCAGGTATGTCTTCACTGCTGTTCTCGGGGCGTATAAGCCGCGTCAAGTCACGACAATTACTGTATGTGAATATCTTCTTGTGGTAGTGGGGCCAGTGATGTAGGAGGCCTATGTACTGTCTTGGTGCTTTTAGGATCAAGTGCTTGGTATCCCCTCGGGAACTGGTATGACTTTTGACAGTACTTACAGTACCGATAAACACGACTTGGCCACGTCGCGGGGACTTACCACTCGGGGTACCAGCGCTCCGCCAGTGCGGTCTGCTCGGGCGAACGGCCAACCGTAGCAAATGTTACTGCTAGCACCGAGTATGGCAGAGGACTAATGAGTCTTAACACTGTCGAGTATCCCCTTTTCAAGACCTCGAGAGGATATGTCGAACAGAGATACACGACATATCCTCGTTACAATTTTACAGCCTCAGCCTCAATTTTCAATGACTTGTTGTGCGGCCCCAATGATTGTGGACATGGCAGCCCGTCGGTCCGGCCTTGACACCAGTCCATTACGATTAACGGATGCTGAGACTCCGGGGTCTGACATATCGTGCCCAAGGTGAGATTCCTGGGTACTCTCTCTCTCTCTCTGTGTGTGTGTCTCTCTGTCTGTCTGTCTGTCTGTCTGTCTGTCTGTCTGTCTGTCTGTCTGTCTGTCTGTCTGTCTGTCTGTGGACACCCTCCTCTGTACATCAGCGCACACAATCCGAGACAGGACTTCTTGCAACTCGCAAGCAAAGGCCGGGGAAGGGAAAGTCATGCCTCACACACGGCTCGATCTGCAGACCAATGCCGTGCGTGGCTCACTTATGTCCAGATGCAAGTGCTGTTAGCCACGGTTGTAGGATCCATTACTGGCGGAGAGATGTCATCAATCCACCAGATTGAAGGTGAGGTGAAAAGTAATCGGAGAGAGAGGAGACTCGTTTTACAAGCCTTTGCGAGCTCGCCTGCTCCGCCGCAGTCGAGTGATCATTCAACTGAAAGAGTCGCGGGCCCGAGTTTCCAGAAGGTGGTGCATCGTCAAGTAGCGTTTCATTTCGACTGCCGCAGGCGGGCGGTTCTGCTGCTGTATCACCTTGGATTTCCCTTCCGTCCCTTTCACTCGCCCCGAGAGAGATTTTTCATACTAAGTGGAATGGATCGTCTACCCTGTTAATTTAGCAAACTTCCCCGCCATTTCATTCCTTGATCACTGGACTCATGGGCTCTCAATTTGCCAAAGCAGTGATTTCAGGATACAACGTCCAGCATAACCTGGCGTTGAGGTCGTGTCATTTCTGTAGCCCATTTCGATAGTGTTTCAGGATAGGTGGGGTAGGTAAGCAGGCCTCGAGGGCTCAAATATCTTCCATAAATACAATGACCTCTTCGGCTCACTGTTCATCCAAGTCTGTCACGGGATTTGACAAACTATCCCATAGGGAGACTCCGCCCATGTCACAAGCTCGGCCAAGCCACAGGAAGTCCCCTAAAAGACGCCTCAGCTGGAACCAGGAAGAGACGCCCGCCGCGGCCGCATAT
The DNA here is from genome assembly GCA_016109495.1 of Phialophora tarda. Classification (NCBI taxonomy): domain Eukaryota; kingdom Fungi; phylum Ascomycota; class Eurotiomycetes; order Chaetothyriales; family Herpotrichiellaceae; genus Phialophora; species Phialophora tarda. Next base: position 515,253 of record JADWPL010000020.1, on the reverse strand, counting down.
GTTGTTAGTCTCTCCGAGAAAAAGTGTGTCCTCGCCCGGTCCGCTGGTTGACAGGCCATGGCGCCGATCATAGAAACCCAAACCAGAAAGGGACGCGCTTCTTCCACGCGTTGCGCATCCAACATACCTAGCGGCGCCATGAGCCGATCAAGCAGAATCTCCAACGCGCCCCGGTTCGGCAAGGGGTAGATGACACAATGCGTGAAGATCAAAGCCGTCGTCCAACAGAGATGTTCTTCAATCGAGTTGCCAATGCACACGTATGCCAAGAGGCGATGCTCAATGGTATCTCGAAGGACCGAGAGATCTCGGATCAATGGTGTGTAGGGTTCGTGTGTTATCGATCCCGGTTCCATTTGATCCTGCATGGTTTGGATCCAGGAGCAATAGACGCACATGTCGGAGAGAATGTCCAAGAGGGGCGTGTAGTCAGACGTTCGCGGGAGGGCTTGAACGAACTTGTCTCGAACGTCTCTCTCCAGCCCTCGTCTTGAAGAAGCGACCTTCTCGGCCAGGAAACGCCATCTAACCGACGGCATGTCCGTCCACGGCCGATGCAAAGACTTTGCGCTTTCTAGGAGGTCAAACTGATACAGCGCCTCGGCGAACCCTGGCGTCTCGATCCCCGCATTGGCCAGTCCACTCCTCGACCGTAGAATCTGCCCCATGGCCTTGCAGTGCATGTGATTGCTTTGATGTTGGCCCCAGAGATTGAGGAAATGCAGACCAAGATGCAAGGGCGGCTCGAAACGGCCGAACGTGCCTGGTAGTGGCGTGATACTGGTGCTGTGGCTCTGTTTAGCGAGTGACATGACAGCGAAGAGTACCTCGTCATTGGAGATGCGACTTCCCGGTTTCCTGGAGACTGCATTGGTGGAAGTTGTGGAGGAGGCGTTGATGCCGGGCAGGACTTGTTTGATCACGGCATTGGCATGCCGGAGTCGGATACTTGTGTAGTCCCGACCGCTTAGATATTCGAGATCCAAACAGGTGGCAAGGATGACCGAGTGGCGCATCACGGGGACCTCGAGAATGCGCCTGGACCAAAGATCGCAGAGCGCCTGCGCGACAGCCGATGGGGTTGAATGGCCCCAGTGCGAGGAGTTGCATGGTTTGGGCCATAATTTATCTCTAGCTGCGATCGGTTGCGTAATGTCAGCCTGGTCGGAGTCTGGCAGTTGGACAAACTTGGGCATCGGATCATACCGAAGAACAGAATGTCCCATTCAATGGCACTGAGAGAAGTGCCCTGCGAGATCGGGAACGTCGGACTGGCGGTCCATACTACGGGGACTTCTGCTTGCTTCAAACGGTCCCCTTTGTTCGCATCTGCGCCGTGACCGGGCAGTATTGACGCCAACTGCGCGTGAAGCTTCCGCGTTCCTTTCCCGGGTCAGTACCTGAAGCGAAAAGAGTCGGTGGGCAGTTCGACGTACGACGTGCTCGCTGATTGATGCGATTCTGAAGCTGTTTTCGTCTTTTGCGGTCCGACAGCCCCGTCCAGTCCTCTTCCCTGTTCTCGAATGCGGATGATAGCGCCGGTCTCTCCATGCCGCCGATGAATTCCAGTTGTCGATGTACGCTTGTTTGGTATGGAGTAGAGGTCAAAAAAAGGTGACAACGGCGAGGAGAACTACGACTTGTGCCCAGTGTATCAGTGTACCAGTCCATCCGAGGGTTGGGCCAGACACTGCACAGCCAATCGGAGGTGAAAGGGAACTGACAGGGGTGTCAGCCACCGGCATAACCGTCCACAGCCTTGCATGATCCCGGCCTCAGGCAATCTAACAAAACGCCCGAGGCCCTCAAGTCGACCTGATACAAGACCATGTTCGGATGAATGCGCGGACAAACTTGATGGTTGATTTCAAAGCAACGTCTCTACGGGTAGCGTGACCGGCCGAAAGATGAAGAAGCGCAACAGGCTCCAGGTAGGGTATATAGCGACACCTCCTTCAAAAACCAGAAACCACAACCAGAGTCCAGAAAACCTCCACGATCAAATCCATTCAAAACCATGGCCTCTTCAGATACAGCTTCACTTGCGGGCAAGACCGCTCTGATCACCGGCGGGAGTCGAGGCATTGGTGCGGCCATCGCCTTCCAGTTTGCCAAGAAGGGCATTACGGGCATTGCGGTGACCTACGCCAACAGTCCAGAAGCCGCCGAGGAAACCCTGGCCGCCTGTCGCGAGCTGGGCGTGCAGAAGACCGTCGCCATACATGCCGACCTCCTCGACGCTGAAATCGGGCCCAATGTGATCCCCAAGGTGCTCGCCGGCCTCTACACCAAAACGCTTGATATTGTCGTCAACAACGCCGCCGTCGTCGACTTCCGCCTGATGGAACCTTTCGAAGGTATCACTGTCGACGCTTTCTCGAAAGCAATGCAAGGCCATGTCTTCGGCATGATCAGCGTTACCCGCGCTGCATTGCCCCATCTGCCTCCCCGGGGCGGTCGATTCATCAACATCTCAAGCATTCGGTCTAAAACGGCCAACACCGACCCAATGATGGTATATGGTGCCACCAAGGCAGCGGTGGACAGCATCACCAGGTCGCTGGCTCTGGCATACGGACTCAAGACTGGGGCGACATTCAACTCTGTCAGTGTTGGAGGAACACTGACCGATGCGATGAAGAAAGCAATCGAGCATATCGGCCCGGCTATGGAGCAAGAGGTCATTGCCGATTACACGACCGAGAAGCGGATAGGCTTGCCGGAGGATGTCGCGTTCGTTGTCGGATTTCTCGCCAGCGAGGAAGGTCGTTGGATCAATGGGAGTCATGTAGCTGCAAACGGTGGCAACAAGGAGTTGCTTGCGCTCCAGGGATGAAGTGTATCAGTACGAGTCGAGACCCGTACTCCGGGAGGTGTAGCCTCGCGGACGGAGAAACCTGCCAATGCAACAATGTTGCCTACTGCATATGTCCTGCTACTTCGCATCCACGTACATCATGGTATGGTCGCACAGGGGTCGGTGATATGGCAATAGGGTAGGAAGCAGGCTAGACCATGTATCAGCTTCGAAAAAGACGGTTGACAGAGCGAATACATAGAAAGGAACGGCCCTCACGGTCTCAGAATTTGCCACGTGCGTCGACAGATCGCAAGTTGCTTGACTCATCGCTGCGGTAAAACGCGGGAGATACAAGGCAAGACAATTAGCAGCGTCAAACGCTTCAACTTAACCACTTCCCATTAGCAGATTCATCGGCAATCAAATCCTTCTGCTAGAAGGTCTTCCTCCACCAGCGCTTCTGGTACAAAGCCATATTCGATACTCGATATGCTCGACTGGTCACCGTACCCACGGTGGATTCGCATCTATGGCAGCCGGACTTGCCTCTCCTTCCTGGGGCATAGCTGAACTGACGTTGTTGACATCGTTGCATTGCAAGGCTCGGTTTTGCGTGCGGCTGCCTCAAGAAGGGTAGAATGGATGACTCGCAGAATTCGAGACAGCGGACTTCCACCGCTTGGTCAACGCCCTGAAGAATCGGGCATTGTTGTTTGCCAGATTTTCAAGCTGCCAGGCCTCTCTTCTCAGACTCGGAAAAGAAAATGAGCATGCGCCACAGCTTTCGAACAAGCACTTCGGCTTCTTCGTCGAGAGCCTGTTGTACGGTCAGTTAGCCATCTTCTGCTTCGGATGTATACTACAAGGACGATTTGCACTTACCCCTTCCAGCTGTCCCACCAGATCCTGCGGCTTGCCTCTTGTGGTCAGGGCGTTGACGACCACGTCCACGAGCATCTGCTCCTGCACACCCAGATATTCGACGATCTTCTTCTCGACGAACGGCTTCAATCGTTCTTCGACCACACTCTCGTCGACAAATTCCCACTTGACCTCCCAAGCCCACAGTCCTGCCTTGTCGTTCGGGATGTCAGCAGCAAGCTGTCGAGCCGCTTGAGCACGCTCTTCCTCGGACATCCCTGCACTTGTCGATGCATCATATTCGATTGGTATCAGTGTCCTCCGACCGCCAGACTTGGACTCTTCCTCTTCGTCCTCAAGCAGACCTTCCACTTCTGCAACTGTGCGCTTGGTCGCCTGTGATGCATTCTGTGCCGCCGCCTTCTGCGCCGCCGCCGCTCCCAAGGACAGCTTGAAGCGTGCAGGCCCGGGCCGTTGTTCTCGAGATTCGTCCTCCTCTCGTTCTGGCTCGCGATTGAACATCTCCGCCTCCTGCCTGGAGAAAAAGTCATCGGCCATCGCACCGGCTCTTTGCCGTTGATGCAGTTCACGGGCTCGCTCGCGCTGCTCCGCGGCACGATCGGCATCGTCATTAGCGATTTCGTGTTGCCGGAAGCTCGCACGATTGCGGATCCAGTTACTGCGATCGGCGTAGTATTCCTCGACCTTGCGTGCTGCCTCGATGTCATCATTCCACTCGTGTAGCCTTTTTCGCATTGTCTCCTTTTCTTCGTTGTTGCGCGATGCTTCGTCCTTGTCGCGAGTTTTCTCTCGCTCCACAGCTGCTGTTCTTGATCTTTCTCGATTGAGCCATCGGCGCTCTTGATCCAGGAACTGCTTTTCGAGCTCCGCATCTCTCTTCTCCTTCCGTCGTCGCTCGAGTTCTCCATCGCTGGCATCTGTGTCCTCGTCTTCAAAGGCAGACGCGCCACTAACTGCCGTCCCATTGACGAAGGTTACACCCTTTTGGTAATCTCGGGGAACTTGGACCCCGAAGCCCTTGGGACCGGCTGGTGCCCCTCTTGGGCCAGACGGAATTCCGTTGGTGCCAGCTGGTCCGGCAGGCGCTGAGGGTGGAGGCGAAGCTAGACGATTGTGTCGCTCGCCGTTCAACATGCGGCTGCGCTCTTGCTGCTCCATCTCCTCTTCTCTCTTTAATCGCTCCAGATCACGACGATTGCTACGATCACGAAATGCTGCGATCTCCTTTGCCACGGTCTCTCGCATCTCTGCTGGAATGTCGGATAGTTCGTCGTCGATCGCAATGGGAATGGTGACCACCTCGCCGTTAGCGTCGACTTTGGTACCGTCCGCCATGGTGGCATCGCCATCACGATCAATATTTGACAAGTCATCCTTTTGTGTCGGCACCGAAGGATTGCGGAGGTCATTCAGAACAGCGTCTAATGCTTCTCGAGCGTGATCGAGTCGCATCTGTGCCGCGTCGCTATCTTTTCCCCCTTGCGATTCCGCCCACTGTTCGATATAGGTCAATGTATGGTCATCTGTAACGATCTGTGGCCGTGTCAGCAAATGATCCGTTTCGCTCAAGGTCTTTTGGCGTACCACTAGTTTCGACATTTCGACTTGGGCATCCTCATCTGTCTTCGCTTCACCTAGAGCCTGCCGCTTGACTGGAACCTCAACATCCCTTAGTACTTCTATGGCAGTACTGAGGCTTTCGGGGTCTTCGTACTCTGCGAAACCAAACTTGCACGGCTTGCCATCGGCATCCGTCGCGCGGATCCATCTTCGTAGACTTCCAGCGGCATTCAGGATTCTCTCAATTCCCTCATCGCCCCCAGCACCCTCGGTGATGCCGCCCACGAAGATGGTCTTAATGATTTCTTCTTTGGTCGGTGGCTGTATCTGTACGATGCGGTCTCTTTCTCCTCGAAAATCCGACCGCTCGCCGCCGCCCAGTCCAGGCCTTCTACCGCCTCTTTCCCGATCCTCGCGTCCGCCTCGATCGTCGGGTTTCGATGGACCTGAGGTGCCCAAGCGTATGACGGGGGCGGAGAAGTTGATATTCGGCATGTTGGGTGGCGGCTGGAAACTAGGTGGAAAGCCAGGTCTTCCTGGTTGATGAGCCTCTTGCTGTTGTATGCCGGGCGGAGCGCCCATGCCCGGAGCTGCCATACCAGGAGGTGGTCCCATTCCCGGCGGTGCTCCTGGGAAGCCGCCATAATCTCCTGGCGCGCCGTAATGTCCTGGCGCTTGGTAGGGTGGATTGTACATTCTGGGGAAGAGGTGATGTTACTCGGGAGGTAAAGGCGCGGTCAGTATCGTTCGAATTAAAGGTCAGCTGGAAATTCTCGCCATAGATTCAAGCATAAAGACGAGTGCACGGATAGGAAGCACGACGGTCTGGCTGGTGCGATGGTTCCCAGGCAACTTCGTTGCTACTTTTCGCTCACCAAGCACGCGCCATGGAAAAGTGGTTAATTGAATCGAAGAAAGCGCGGTCTCGGATTAAAGTTTGTCCGAGACGTGTTCTACGGAAAATTACTAGCGTGCCCGCCGCGTATCCTTCAGCACGCCCTCTCGGTTGCGTTCTCCCGCTCTTCGGGGTCAACCAGACGATGTGACTTGTCGGTCGACCTGAGGAGAACCAAGGCCGCATTTGATTTTGCTGCTTCCGGTCAGTAAAAGGCAGTTTCCGAAGTATGACCTAGTGTCAGGCTGCAATTGTACCCCAGACAAACGGAGGGGCTTATTTGATGTTAAATCTAGATAGTCTCTCTCGGTCTCGTGCAAAATCTCTGCATAGCCGAGTGGAAAGCCCACCGTCCATTTTTGTCAATCAGCTGGTCATTGCCAAACGTTCCCTTTTCTCCATGTCCGATGAGGGACATGCGAGACTCGTTTAACAGACGTCTACAAGGATGGCACCAAGTTCAGAGGAGGGTGAAGATGCGGCACCCAGCATTCACCAAGGGGAAATGAGAGCGCTTGACATCAGAAGCTGGTGCTATCACTCGTTCCCATTTCCAGACGGAGGGGACGAGACGCTCAATTTGTCTCCTTCTAGAATACCCGGACCGGGAAGGTCCCTCGACGAGGCTTGTAAATAAGGCTGATAAGTAAACGTGTCGGTGGTGGACATGAACCTATGGTACCCCGTACTTCTCGACACTGTCGTGCTGTGTAGGTCGTCAACATCTGAGGTGATCCGTTTGTCACATCTGAGTAAGAGCAGAGGAGGGATCGACGTTCTGTTTCAAACTCTCAATGGATATGTGGGTGCTTTCTCAGTATTAGTCAGAACGTTTGAGTGGAATGAAAGAGGCAAGGCTCATGAAGCTCACCTTGCAGATCAGGACAGACAGACTCAGGATAATTTGTGGTTGAGGTGGGGAAAACCGAAGAGCGGATGGCGCTGGCAGGGAAGCTGGAGCAGTCCCAATCTCAACTCCTCATCCTTCACTAGGCAAATGCGAAGCCTGCTCAGGATCAAATGGGACATTTCACCAGTTGAGGTGCTTCTTCGCACTTGTCTGGGGTAAAGTTCACCTGAATCTCATCAACAAGGTACCTGTTCCATGACAGGAGAATGTGCATTCTGCAAGACGGCCTCTGACAGCATCACATTGACCTGTTGACAGCCTAGCTCCGACCAGTGACGGCTTGTCGTGTCGCTTGAGCGGTCCGAGACTGAATTATGCAAGTAGGGAACCTTCTGAAGTCGCCAGGCAAAATTTTCCACTCTCGTGTGTTCGTCGCTGCTTCTGGAATTGGCGCTCCACCGGCTGACAGGTCCGCAGGCTAGGATTGAGCCTTAACGAGCCCAAATAAGCCACCCAAAGCCACCCAGCAGCTACGGGTTTAGGGCTATGGCAGCCGAGACCCTCCCCCACAGCTCGGCAACTCCCTGAAGTTACGGTCAGTGGCTGGTTTCGAGGAGCACCATCAAAATGCTATCTACTAACTCGTACTATCAGGAAGTTAAATGTTCAACGTCATTCGTTTCTTTGTTGGTGGGATGCATTGATGGTAGGTCCACTGTGCAGGCCTCTCAAACATCTGGGATGAAGCTTGATGGTGCCTCGTTGGGTAAGCATCCGAGATAATATCTATCCGTGGCAGAGGCCCGAAGACCAGCTGCACGCATTGGCTGTTGGGCATGTCCTCGTGAGATGCCGTGCTTTCTGAGCACGCCAAAAGGCAGCCTAGGGAGGCATAGCCGCTTAACTAAGGCGCATTACGCGTTGGTGGCGTAGCCAGTTAGTTAGCGATGTCGCGACGGTGCCAGGGCTTTTCGAGGCACTCTGCAGCGCTGCCCCGGGCGTGCCAGGGGCCGCGCTCTTTGCAAAATACGGGTTGGGGTAGCATTCGAGGCGCCAGAAGGGTGATGGGCCTCCCCGCTTTCCTGCTTTAGAGCCCAACCACCCGTCTCTCATCCGCCCTCCTCGACCTCCTCACCCCTGCGGGCCGGAATGCCGTTGCACAGAAGCAGCCATCATCGTAAAGACGCTGCCAGTTCTGAGACCATCGGGGGACCCATCTTCCGTTAATCAGAGTTCGTGGCAGTCTGGGGAGCATTGTGACATGCCATTCGTCGTTTGCCATTCCCCCGGTGGCACAGAGCATCCCTTCTCGCAACAGTGCGCATCCTGTAGCTGCGGTGGTGCGGTGGAATAGGCTGTGAGTGGAGATGGCCTGGTCTGGCCTTGGTCCCGATCTGTACGACTCCGCTTCCTGAGGATGCGACGACTTCACGTCCACTTCATCCTTCTCAGTCCCTCTCGAAGACAGACTCTGTATCTTCACCACCATGGCTACCGTTCTTTCTCAGCGCGCGGCTGTTGCCGACCCCACCGCCGCTGGGTACTCCAAGACTTCACGTCGACAGTATCAAGCATGTGACCAGTGCCGGAAGAGCAGACGAGCGTGCGATGCCGGCACTTTGCGTGTGGCCAACTTTCCCTTTCGCGAAGACGAACAACCAGAATCCTCGGCCGCAACGTGCGAGGCGTGCTCAAACTGTGCCAGAACGAGCAAGCAATGTACCTTTGTCTGGCTCAGCAGACTTCCTTTGCAAGGCCTGCCAAAGGGTGTCAAGAGGAAACTGGAATCCACCGGCCTGCCGAACCTCGTTGCCGACACAGCACCAGACTCGAATTACCAAACTTCATCCTATCACAGCGACTATCTCGGATCGGATGCATCTGCCCTGCCACAGCTGTTACCCGCGACTCAATCATTTCACACTATCCACGACTCGTCCCAGAATGGAGTGCCCAAGTACCATGTTTCACCGATATATGCAAGCCCCGAGCAGACCATCAGTTTCCCCTCTGCCTCTCCCGAAGCGCGGTACTCGCTAGATTCCAATGCCCATCAATTCGCGCCTTCTGTTGCAACGGTGTCGGCTGGTAGCACCATCGCGACTTCGATTCAGTCTATCTCGGACGCCATCTTCCCGCCTCCTCTCTTACCTGACAAGACCGCGACTCATAATCGATGGAATCCACCGAATCTTGCTCGCCATGACACAACCTCTACCTCTCCGGGGTCAAATTCAAACGAATCCATCAACGCAGCCTTGAAGGTAGAGCCTTCGCCCAGCTTGACTTCTATCAGCTCCATACCCAGCCGCGACGAAGGTGTCTCGCCTGTCTACCGCTCGAAACGGGTCAAACGTGCAAGCGCACCCATTGAGTTTCGTGATAGTTTTGCCACAAACCAACCCTCTTCCGTAAATTCGCGACCACTCAATCAGCCGAACATCGCGGGACTCTCGTCAAGTTGTAAGCGGCCAAACTCGACAGGGCTCTCGACACGTCAACTCCATTTCATCGACACAGCGATGAAGAAGATGATAGCAACCGGACTGCTACAAATATATCATGACAGCTTTGAGAACTCGCTGTCATGTTGGGTGACGGAAAGGAATTGTCCCTACGAGGTTGAGCTCAAAGGCCTCAGCCGCAGCACCAGCCTTTCATCAACGGCAGAAGAAGCTGCAGTTCGCCTAGGCGACAACAGGATTTTGTCGCGAGTCTCCCGCCTGGACGCTGCATTTGCTCGCTTGAGAGGACGAGAGTTGTCGGTTATAGAGAACCGGACCGCCACCAATGCACTGAATGCAGCCATAATGGCATTCGCGAGCCAGTGGTCTCACAGCTCCCACAACGCGTTTTGGAAGAGCAGAGAAGGGAAGTCTCAGATGATGGCTTGCCAGTCTCAGTCACAGGGTCTCTTCTCCCATTCCGAATGGAGACACAACGAACGACTGATCCAGAAGACGCTTTGGCACGATGCTCGTACCGCAATCCAAGCCAGTGCCGAGATCGACTCATTCAAGGTGATACTAGCATACATGATCTTTGCGTTGACCCAAAGGCCGATCGACGTGGAAACTAAGGCGACTTCGGAGACGCAGACTTCACCTACAGACAGTACGGCGGATAGCCGCCACGGTTTCGACACTCCTTCAACGTGCGAAAATCTCGAACCTCGCGCCGATCCTGCCATGGAGGCCATCGTAGACAAAGAATGGAACCCGTTCTATGCAAACGAACCCGAAGCCTTGGCCTCTCCTCCCATCTACCTCGAAGCCGCGGTTCGAAATCTTTTTTCCTGGAGGCGCAGAATCGAACGTTATCGTCGACTTCGATCGAAAGACAAAGGTGCTCATGGGCGTGGTAGTATGGGACCTCTTGCCGTCAAGGACCATCAGACATTTAATCTCCTGTTTTGGCTTGGTGTAATGTGTGACACCACCTCCTCGGCGATCAGCAAGCGACCATTGGTCATCTCGGACGAAGACTGCGCCATGATACAAGAAAGCGTCGAGGCTGCAGGCGAGGCCCTGCTGAGCGAGGAGGTTCATGGCGTCCCTTTCGAAGAGCATCGACACGATGACACTAGCAGCCTATGGGGTAATTATCTGTTGAAGTTCACGTGCGCACCAGACGGTAGCCCGCAGCTCCGATGGCCATGTCGCTTCGACGAGGCAGCGTCGGTATTGCAGGAAGCCATTCCGGTGAAAGTGTTGATGTTCCGCAAGGTCGCTGCCCTCCAAACCCTGGCGTATCGGAGGTCTCCACCGCATCAGCTCGAGAAGTGCATCAAAGAGGCACTTGGCGTTTACTCGCATTGGAATCGCCTCTACGGACAGTTTATGATTGACTGCGTCGAGCAGCATAACACCCTGCCTCCACATGTTAAATCGTGGTATGTCATCCTCGACGGGCATTGGCATTACGGCTGTTTGTTGCTTGCGGAGACGATTCTGCAAGTCGACAAGGAGGAAAAGACGTTGGAGCCTCAACGAAACCTACGGGCGAGTTGCGAGCTTCTGAGGGAACTGCGACAAAGCAACGCGGTCGCAATCGCCAAGATCGCGCAGGCTTCACTTTCTGAACATATTCCTTCGGTCCGCGATAACGCTGAATTTCACTTTGCAACCAACAGCAGCGCTATTTTAACAGAACCGTGGACGGATATTCTGGTTCGCGCCATGGGCAGCGCATGTAAGATATTCATCGACTGGTTGTCCGCCTGGTACAATCCGGCAGACTCGAACTACACGTGGGTACACACGACAAACAGCTACGGAAATCTATACAATCAAGCGGAGGCCTGCATCCAGGCCATGACGCTTCTTGGGCGCAAATCGGATGCGGCAAAATGTACGGCAGAAGTGTTTCGGACAAGACTAAGTCGCGTCTGTTCGTACAGGCGGGCATCTGCTGGGACAGACGTCGAAGAATGATCGCCTGAGACTTCACCATGAAGATATGACCGATGGTGATGATGGGGGATTAGGGTGGTTGCGTTATACTATGCGACGGGTGTACTGGAAAATGGCTAGGAAAATTTGCCAAAGTTTGATACCCCTCGATATCTTGTAGCCAGGATCTTCGTTATGATAACGCTTGATGAACTTATTCATTCTTGGTTATCAAATCTCCTATGTGTTGGCTCGCTGATTTGATTTCGCACAAATAAGTGCAAGAAGTGCAAATATAGTATATTTCCGACGTGATCGAATATCTCCTGCAGCTGTCCTGTAATCCAGCGGTGGGCACAAGTCCTACCGAAACCACATGCAATCCGTTCAAGAAACCGTTGGGAGCCGGGGATCGCAAGGCTGTGTGCGAGCCTTGCGCCTCGAGCCACCAAGACGGCAGCATGTTGACGTGACGTCACTCGGATCGGCCGTCCACCACTTCCACCAGCAGCAGCTAAACCAGGGTTTCTTGAGCATTGGTCGAGCTGAATGAGCTCTGCGAGGTGCTGGAAAGGCTGCTGCACACGTTGTGCAAACGATGTCTGTACCCGCTACCTGACCTAGCTCCTTTTCAACGGCATTGGTCTCTTGAGAGATCTCCACAGCCACATCATGTCTTTCGTTGACGAGTAAGTGCCCTCGCCAACGCGTGGGAGCTCGTCTTGGCTAATCTGCTTGGGTATAGCGACCTGCGCAGGGTGGATGCTGCGCTGGACAAGTTCCAACTGAGAGAGGCCGAGGAAAGGGTGTCTACCGCGGGTGCAGCCTCCAGCGAGGATCCTCGAACGTCTCAACTCAAAGCCGTCGTCCGAGCGTTATCCACGACTTCGAGCTCCAGACCTCTCATCCGCCGGACGCGACTGCGCGGCTTGCTAGGTCAACTTGCCAAAAGAGATGGAGAGCACATCGAAGTTGAGACCGCGTCGCCCTCCATCGCCAACCTGGAATGGGTTGCGACTGGCAAGGCGACCGCCCAGGTCTATGGCCTGATCCTGAACTCGCTTCTGGACCGGACAATCCCACTCAGCGAATCAATATGGTACTGGGACGATCTACTGTCTTCTTATGCGAATATTGTCCTCTACACTATCCAGACGTCGCCGCTGAGATTTTGGCACCAAGCAAAAGAAGTTTACGCGGACGCCCGTCATAAATTCAGGCAAGGTCAGGTGCTTCAGACATCCGCCCGGGATGCAAGGAGGACCGTCACAGATAGCTGGCGGGAGTTCTACGCTCTGGTCCAGAATAGCGTCCAGGAAAGATCACTTGCGCAGGCCCAAACGAAGATCCTATCGCCCTTCTCCATCGCCCGCGTCGAGGTCAGGAGGAATTTGGATCATATCCGGGACCTCAGGAAGTCCAGTGCCTCAGCCATTGGTAGACTGGTTAGGGAGTGTCTGGTCTTTGGCGGACCTCCCGAGGATCGCAAACGGGGTGCATTAGTACAGGTGTTAGATGCTGAGGACGATGACTGGCAAACGACCATAGCGCGGACGGCGTACCTACTCGATATTTCCACGAGAGGGACGCATGATGACGGGGAAGACTCTACGTCCATTGACCCGCAGACAGCCTCTTCCACCGAGGTGGCTGTCCTGCTGATCAAGGTACTGGACCAGCGGCTTCCCAAACAGGAACAAGAAACAACCAGTCTGAGATCGAGGTATGGTAAACCCTCACGACTTGTTCGATATTGGATACCCGGTGTTGTGCTCTTGCTGTCCGGGAGCACGCTGCTTCGAATATTCGTCAACAGGCGTGCAGAAATACTCCAATGGTTCCGCGACTTGGGCCAGACGACCATTGATTTCTGGATGAACTGGGTGGTTGAGCCCGTCAAGAAGCTAATCGGCACGATCCGACACGACGAGCAGAGTGAGATTGCCATACAGAGCCGGGACAGCCTGCGTGCCGACCGTGAGAGTCTGGAGCGGATGGTCGTTGACTTCGCCGTACAGCACCCCGAAGACGGCAAGAATTTTACTGAAGCACAGGTCGCCGAGATCAGAGCGAAAGTGAAGGAAGGAGATCTGACACCCGTGCTGAAAGCATATGAACGAGAGATGCAGAGTCCTATCAAGAATGCGATCATGGGCGATCTAATCCGGACATTGCTCATCCAGGTGCAGAAAACAAAAGTGGATGTAGAAGTCGCAATTGGCGGGATTGATTCTATACTCAAGAGTCAAGAGTTGCTGTTCGGATTTGTTGGCATTGCGCCTGGTGTCTTGATATCTTACGCCCTGTTCCAATGGTTCGGGGGCGTGTTCGGCGGTCGACGTGGCTTACGACAGGGACAACGGAAGGGTGAGGCCATTCGGCTCATAAGGTGCGGCAACTTCCCCAAAGCCATCGATCCCTAACTGACAACTGGTTGAACAGGAACATCGATCGTACGTTGACCTCGTCGGAAATCGACAACGACGAGGGCATTATTTCAGAAGAGCATCACGGGTTACTTCTGTGTGAAGTCCACCTTTTGCGCCAGCGCGCTTCACACGTCCTGCCAAGGAACATTATGCGGGAATTCTTCGAAGACCTGGATGATCTGCTGGATGTCAAGCAAGGGGTGAATAGGCAGATTCAGGTGTTGAGGAGAGTAGAGTGGGTATACGCAAAGTGGTTGAGATGATACTCCCGCGTACGATGTGGGATGCGGCACCCCATACGTCGTAGTTACCTATGACAGCCTCTCGTACTCCGTACAGTAAAGGAAGACGGATCGATCAGAGAGAAATACGGTGCGCTCTTCAACAGAAGCTGAGTGGGTGCGGCGATTGAGGGCCTTAGGCAGCTCGCTTGCCTCGCTCCTGCACCTGGAACGGCAGCCTAATATATACCTGCTCCCTGTTCCGCGCGTGACAACTGCATATCGTGCTCGGCTTCACTCCGGGAGCCGTGGGTGGCTTGGATCGGCAACCCAACGTCGAATCCGAGCGACATGATCTGTCGCATCTTGACACCCTCCGTCACCCTCTCTACTTTTCTACTATTGCCTTTGCGCTCAGCAACCGATACCGTTTGCCCAAGTCCACGTCGACGTTCGCGCTGCTTGCCTGCTAGGCAGCATCCACCCTCACCGCCGGCCAACAAGAATTAGGCGCATCACATTCAGCGGACGACCATCCACTCAACCCGCCACCTTCGAGCACCACCGACCATCCTCCCCGAGTGACGACGACACTTGCCTCTCCACCCTCTTCTTCCGGCTCACAGATTGTCGCCATGGCAGGTCAACGGAATTACGACTTTCTAGTGCGTTATGTAACACCTTAGACTGCATGCAGAAGGACATTGTCTAACCCACACTCTACTTCACAGATAAAACTCCTCTTGATCGGCGACTCGGGCGTCGGCAAGTCATGCTGCCTGCTACGCTTCTCCGAAGACAGCTTCACGCCCAGCTTCATCACGACCATCGGCATAGACTTCAAGATTCGCACGATCGACCTTGACGGGAAGAGGGTCAAACTGCAAATATGGGATACGGCAGGCCAGGAACGCTTCCGCACCATCACAACCGCATACTACAGAGGCGCCATGGGGATTCTACTGGTGTATGACGTGACCGACGAGAAGAGCTTTAACAGTACGCCTCCCCTGACACTCCCATGTCGCACATTGAGCTAACCCTACGGCCTACGACAGACATAAGGACATGGTTCTCCAACGTCGAACAGCACGCCTCGGAAGGGGTCAACAAGATTCTCATCGGCAATAAATGCGATTGGGAGGAGAAGCGCGCCGTCTCGACGGAACAGGGCCAAGCGCTCGCTGACGAGTTGGGCATTCCGTTCCTGGAGGTTTCCGCAAAGTCAAACATCAACATCGAGAAAGCGTTTTACTCATTAGCGAGCGACATCAAGAAGCGCTTGATTGATAGTTCCAAAGAGAGCGGCGGCGCTGGTGTCGGGGGCCAGGCAGGTGGCCAGGGCGTCAGCGTCACGCCCAACCAGGGCGTTGGGGGCGGCAAGTGCTGCTAGGCCTAACGTCAGGTAGAGGAGCGAATGACGAGGGAAGGAATGGCAGGCAGGGGCGAGCGAGCGAATGCAAATCCAGTGCACAAGGCAGACTTCAAGACCCTCACAACAGACACGACTCCTTCGAATGGCTTGCAACACTCAAAAGGCCACCCCAATGATCACTCTGCGCATACAAGAAACTGATACTGCTAGGCCACACTGTCCGGGGATCGAATTGCGGGGTGCACATGCTTTCTACTCTTCCAATAATCACGGAATTCTACCGGAATAGACGAAGGGTTAGACGGGCGGACATCTGTCTCTTCCGAATCAGGGCGGTCCCAGGCAAAGGGTCGACTATGCTTGATGCCTCTTCGCCCCCCTCGACATCCTACCTTCCATTCTTTGCACGGGCATGGGTTTTACGATCGGCGTTTGGGGGAAACCAGAACTATTTACTAAGCTTCTACCAGGACGCGGAGTTTTTTTGCCGGTTTTTTTACCCTTCTCCCAGGACCTTACATTCGGGCATTGTCGAGCAGGCAGTCAGGCAGGCAGGTACGGCGGAGGAGTGCTTCGCTTGTCATTCGTGAAGCACGAGCATGAGCATGAACATGAACATGTACCCCGTATGTAGATCATCCGCAGCAATGGAATTCGTCCTGGCCTGTCCTGTCCTGTCCTGTCCTGTCCTGTATGAGTTGTGCACGTCCCTGTGTTCTCCCCGTGTGTGTTGTGTATTTGGTATGACCTTCGTCTCGGATATAGAATGTACAATACAATATCCAGCACGGAGCACACAATTCAATAAGCGATATATGTTATATGATATACAAGTGTCATCCGTTCTTCGACTCGACATACACGTTGTATACTTGTCAACTCACGGAGATAAACGCAGGGCGTACAGAACAGCGAACTGTTGAGAAGCCCCAGCGAACACAATGTATTAGCCGGGCACGCCGGGCCAGAATTCTACTTCGGATGGGCTGTCCAGGAAAGAAAAGAAGCATATAGGACACAGCATACGGGACGGCGGAGAAATGGAAGATCTATCAATAATTCCCGTTACGGCAGCCGATCGGGAAGAATGAAATCGCCGCGACTTTTCCGCGCAAGGATAGAAACGGTGGGGGTTGGACAAAAAAATGATTCAATGCTCCGGTGATAATGCTTTCGTGCCGTCAAGGGGTGCGCGCGCAGTGGTGCTCACAAGTGCCACTTGGATTCGGTTCCAACTTTCACTTTACTCCACTGGACGCCCTCCTGTGCCATCGTGACAAGTCATCTCCGCTCGCTGTCTGGCCCGTGACTCAAGTCTGACTTGTCTGTCCAAGAAAGACCTCGCTGCATGGTCCTGCCTCGTGCGTCCTATCCATCTTCCCAGTGCGCGCATGTGCGTGTAGCTTAGTCTAGTATCCCACTCCGACTAGGTAGGCGCCCAGTTTCTCGACCGTGTTGGCTGCGGTGCCGGGCTGTACGGTCGCGGGGTAGCATGTGATCAGGAGGGCTTGTTTCGTCTTGACGATCACGACGCCTTCTCGGCCCTGTCGAGAACCCGAACATTCATTAGCTTTGGATTTACTTTTGCTTCCCCATGCATGCGTTTCCATCGCCCCCGGCGGGGCCGGCGGGGAGAGGCTTCCCCTGCGTGCATTGTGGCCTAGCTGCCTACCTTCTTGCCGTATAGACTCGTCTCGTCGGCCTTGATCACGATGTACTTCTGGCCTGCGATGTGGAGGCCTGTGGACTGCACCTTTTTCGGCGAGCTGGTGTCCTTGTACGCGCCGACAATCTCTTGGAGTTCCGCGGGCGTGACTTGGAAGTTCGGCGACGTGGCCCACACGGAGGTGCCTTCGGCGTTGAAGATGGCGGCGCGGTCGACGTGGCCGGTGCCGAGGAGGCTGGAGGGGAGGAGGTTTAGTCAGTATAGTTGGGGGAAGAGATGGGGGATGTTATCTCCGGTCCCGAGGCGTACCTGGTGTCAACGTATGCTAGGAGATGGGAATCATGTTAGCCATCTCACTCTACCTCTCATCTAGCGGCACGGCGGGTAGTGGCTCACCTTGCCAAGACATGGTTGTGAGAGGTGTTCTGCTGAGAGGCTTTCCGCCTGGGAAGAGGGCGGCGGTTGCAGGTGGTTTCGGAAAGTAAACAGATTCAATAATCAATAAGAGGGGTGTGCGGGCAAGCGGCTCGGAGTAAAGGCACTGACTCCTCGCTAGGGATCGATGAAAGAGCAAGACCGGTGTATAGAGAAGGCTTTGTAGGTTGATTCGAAGGTGCCTCGACGTAGGAATTAGGCGATGAAGATGATGTGTGATTGTGATGTGAATCAACAGTGAATCGGTGTCGAGGGTGGGGTCCGGCGACTTTCAAATGACACGGCATCTGGGAGCCTGATTTTTAAATGTCACCCCGCCATCGTTCTGATATAAACATGTGCCCGGAATGCACGACTCCTCCCAAATGATTATTACTTCCATATCTGAGAGGTTGTCAAGACCAGATATTGCACAATCGGCCGCCCAATCTCATCCCAACAGCTCTAACAGTCCTACAAATGAAATGTCCCTCGAACAAGCATGCCGTTTTGAAGTAATCCTGTCCCGGCTCTCCTGGCCATTCGTCGTATCCTCCAGGTCCTTTCCAAATGAGAGACATCCATCGGTTTATACAGAGCAGGCGCACAGTGTTTGAAACACTGCCTATGAGCGCTGATCGCCAATCTACACGCTGTCTCCCGGTCGAAAAACGCTCTCCATTGATACATCTTGTGAGTTCTTTTCGCCCGTCGCAGGCGTCCAACGTGAAGATAGGCGCGGGAAGCAGAAGCCGGGATGGAATACAGTCTGCACAGTGGTGGCGTATACCATGAAGCTAGGAGTCCGTCAGTTGGAGGACATATCAAACTCGATCTGAGAGACTTACCATCCTTCGAAGACGATAAACGTCGCCTCGTCTTGCATAATATCGTTGCCCCAGCCACCGGCCATCTCGATAATCCGGTAGATGCACCGAACAAAGATGGCGAACCACGCTGAGGCAACCCCGAAGGCGAATAGTCGAAACTTGCGCTGCTTGATTGTGACAGCAGCCTCTGATGACAGAGGATGCTGCTTGAGGGCCTTCGACCTTTGCAGAACGTACCAACCAGCCATGCAGGCAAAAAAGAACAATGCAACTACCTGCCAAGCGATGCCAGCCATGAGCAAGTCGTCTCCGGTTTGTTCCATCGATTGATCGTCATCGTCGGCCGACGATGCGATCCCACCACCAGCACCTTGCAGGACAAGCGAAAGCAGATCGGCCGAGATGAAAATGTAAGTGTAGAAACGGGCCTTGATAATCGAGAATTCCTCTCCAAAGCAGAGAACCATGTGCTTCAGTGTGAGATATATGGCGGCCGAGTTGAACGCTGGCGCAATTATCAAGCAGCAGATTTGAGTAATGAATCCGGCGTCGTTGAACGGGTTATCGTGCATGATGATTCGGCCAACATATCCAATCGACGCACATACACAGCCTGCCGTCAAAGCGACCATGTAACTCCAGGTCCTATATCGAATGCCAAGACCTAGATTGATCAAGGCGAAAAGACCAAAGAAGCCGAGGAAGAAGCCGTTGGCTCCTAGGGCAGGATAGTAGCCATATACAGACAACTCGACGGGACAATAATCGGTGATCTCGGTGCACGTGCTCTGGCTCCATACCGTTTCGTTCGACATAGTGAAGGCCTGGGAGTCCAGTAGGGGAAGATGGGGTATGATTTAAAGGCGATCCGGAATAGCTTGACTCTTCTTGATTCGAGTTGCTGGAATCATTCTTTACCAAGAAGCCCCGGAGAAGTAGATGGAGACAATTGGACATTTATACTCGTGATGAAGAATGCCGATGCTCGCAAGAAGGCACGATGATGTCTGCCATGCTATACGAAAACGAAGCACACTGATTGTCAAGTAAATTTTTCTAAACTTACCTTTCGGGTGAGCAAGATGATGTCGTGGCTGCAACGCCGCGCCTGGTTGCGTACCCTATCCATGCCAACTGATACTGTTTGGCCGCCAGGGTACGAGGAGCGACCAACAGACGTCGAACAGAGTATGTTACTGAAGGTGACCAAGTCGCAAACAATGCCGAAAGCAGGTTGGGAGCAATCATGTGGATATGCCAGGACCTTGGCTACCTACACAGTACAGTCGAAAAGCGGTTGGCCTTATAGAGGAAGAACTGAGAGACGAGACGCAGTGAGAATTCTATGACTGCAGCCTGAAATATCAGTGTCGCGTATCTCGTACAGTATTGAGCCAGTATGAAACACTGACTAATCCACCAACCGGTAGAAAATCGGGTGCGGAGGGTCGTTGTTGCTTTTCGCGTCCCTCACTGCTTCTTGACAAGACAATGGTACGGGCCATCCTTGTCCGTCTGCCTGTTGGATCGCTCTTTGACTCCTCCCACTCTCATCGTAACTTCACGAAGCACAATACAATCTGAGGTTCGGAGCAGTAGCATACTCGAACTACCAAGTCCACCTCCGAGGCTGTCGGGGCCACATTCACTCCGTGCTTGTCTGAATGTTGCTAGCCCGAAATAGCGACGCCTTGCGACCGGTTCTAGCGCAGTGGACACCGGAAACTCTCCAGGCAAACGGGCCCAAAAAAGACTGTTGTCGCATCTTCGTGTTCCGGGCGCCACATATGCAGCCTGTGACGACGGCTGACAGACCTTCTTGCCATTCGAGAAGGGTACCAAGCTTTCCATCCACATCCGGCGTTCTATGCCCAGGAAATCAGGCCTCAAAACTCTCGAAACACAATCTCCAAGACTGAAGAAGCTGATGGGCGCGTAGCTGGCTTTGTCTCTAACGATACTTGCCATTGGTCCAGCGCTGTATTGCCCTTCATATCCGACAACGACATCATTGTGGCTGACGCCGTGTTAAGCGTTGGCTCGCTAATCTGGAATTGTGCTGCCTAACGACGGCCATGTTTATATATTGTGGCAATTACGGGAGAGGCTTGCGATAGGACACCTCGGAACACACTCTCCGCTAGCGGTTCCTCCTCTCGCACTGCCTTCAGTCAAGGATGGTGTACCACGGCCCTAGCGCTGGATGCAAGGCATGCCGAACTCGGCGTGTGAGAGTAAGTTCGCAATCCGCCCTACCTATCCGCATGGATCGATCGTTGATACTAACTGCACAGTGTGATCAAGGGAAACCATCGTGTAACAACTGTACTCGCCGACGAACTGTGTGCCCCGGGTACGCAGATGTGTTTGACGGCGCCCACCGGAGTCAAAACAAGGTAGTCATCCGGAGATTAGAGAAGCAGAACGCTGCAAGAGATGCAGATTCCGTCAGCAGCACTCCAAGTAGTGATGGGTCGCTGGAAATCTCGCCAACGACTTCAACATCTTCCACTGACTCGGCTACAGCCAAATCACGGGGCCCGCTCCAATGGATCAATTATTCTGCGACCCAGGAGGAACATGGAGACGATTGTGACAAGCCAATGCAGCTTGAAAAGGCTCGTCCTGCAAGGCTCTCAGAAATAGATCCCAGGGCCACCCCAATATCGATTCCGGACTCATTGAAACAAAGTCATGAGGACGCGTCCATCAATTTCTTCTTCCGGTATTACACTGGAACCATCTACGACCCCCAACTTCACCATTCTTTCGCACTACTATGGCAGCCACTTTATCTTAGGTCATCTGCAAACTCACCCTTGAGACTTGCGACAGCGGCAGTAACAGTCAACATTACCATGATGTGGAGCTTCCAAGGCTGTGACGCGCGACCGGCACGGAAACTGTTCACCAAGGCCATTGCAGCGACACGAGAAGCAATAAACAACCCTACAGAGAAGGAGATGGATGAACTTTTGATGACGATACTGATCTTCGACCTCTACGATGCCCTCGTGCTACATTATGTACGGAATGCTCCAACAAGCTACGGCAAACACAAAGACGGAGCACTGGCTTTGGTCAAGCATAGGGGACTGTCCAACTATACCTCCCTCGTCGGCAGGGCTCTCACCAATGCAACACGAAACGGATTCCTGGATTATTCACTTTCTCAACGAATTCCCATGCCAACAGGGTCAGACGAAATATTCTGCCACCCCGCCATTAACGGGAGCAGAGCTGCCCAGCTAGACTTGCTAACCATCGAGATCATCAATGCCCAGGCCCGTCTCTGGGCCTTACGGCGAGACGTCTCTTCCACAATAACGAGTGTACAGCGGAGAAAAGCGTTCGAGGACATCATTGCCGATGCCATCCGGATAGACGAGCTCTTCATGGCCTGGAAACGTGGCATCACCTGCCACGACTGGCTGCCACTGTTCGTCTCCCGGGAAGAGGTCCCGCGTTCCATTTTGACGGCCGGCTTCTATGGCACCAAATGCGCCGTCTGGGCCGACCTGATTGGGGCTGAGATCTACAATCTGCACACCTCGCGCCGACTTTTCATCCTCCAAATGATTCGCCAATCGCTTGCCGACGAGCCAACCCTTCTGGCAGACCCCAAATATCGAGCCTACCTGGCCAAAGCAAACGGGGCAGTTCAATCGCTCGTCGACTGCATCTGCGAGACCGTCCCTTTCCACTTGGGCGACACGGTCGTGCCCACCAACCCGATATACAGCTCCGAAGTTGCGTTGCCCTGCAAAATCGTGACTGACCCGGCGACCGGAGAGACACGCAGCATTCCAGACCTCGAAGGCAGTGATTTCAGGATGAGGGCCGCGGCATCGGGCGGCTGGATGATATTCGCCCATCTGGTTGACATCTACAGGCTGGCCGAGCCGGAGGATGACGCCGAACCGATCGTGCTGAGAGACGGCCAGCTGGACTGGATCAAGGGCCAAATCAAGAGACTGCAGACGACGTTTTTGTACTGCGATCCCCTGTGGTAAGCTGGCCGGAGCGGAACGGAGGTTCTGCTTTCTTCCCGTTACTGCACTGGACCCACTGAACCGCGGGCTAACGAATACCGTACTGCAGGTTTCAGCGTACTCCCTCACCGCATTTGCCGACAACAGCACTAGTATCACCAGCGACGCCACGAGCAAGTGCAACAACAACATGAAGTATCAGTCCACTATCTCGAGTCCGAGCGGAAATGGCAATATAAACCTGAGAGAAAGGTAGAAAGACCGGGAAAGTTCACCCGGAAAATCTTGGGCGAGACCGAATTGGTATTCATCAATGTCGGAGAATTTAAGCCTCAGTGGCACACACCACGGTCGCCTCCGCCCACAGCAAGGATCTGTCGTCCTATGGTTGGCACACAGACTCGCTACTGGCAAGCAGTTCTCAGGTGCCTTGTGGCTATCACCATGGTGGAGGAACGTCCCGGACATTCAGGACACTGAGCTGCAGAGACAGACACTTGCCCGTGCGATACAAACAGGATTTTGAGATTCTTCTATCTGGAACTCCTCAAAAACTCAACCACCCCCCGGCTATACCCTACCAACTCGGCCAAGCGTCTCTCCTCCTCCAGCATGACGTCCCGCCAGGTCATGACCGCGCGTCTAACCTCGTCCACTTCGGCCACGAACTCGCCATGCACGCGCAGGAGCACATTCATCCAGGTATTCACTAGCTCGAAGGACTTTCTTGCGCCGAGCTGGGCCGTAAGGAAGTTGACGAACGCAGGCATTTCAGAGAGCGCGATGGAGCGGATCTCAAGGTCTGCTGCCGATGGTGGTAGGGCGGCAAGGTACGTCGCCAGAGCGGTGGGGTTGCGTTCAGGATCTTGGGAGAATTCTCCGAGGAGAGAGGAGAGCTCGCGGCCAGAAGAGGTAGACGATACAGCCATGCGGGAAACGCGAGAGCGCTCGGCTTCGTCAACGGCCTTGGTATTAGGTCCGTCGAGTTTTGGAATATCGCGGCCGTTGGCGAGGCTTGTCGAGGTGCCTAGGAAGAATGGTGTGGCTTTGGGTTTCTCTGGAGGCTGGATGGGTTTATTCCTGGCACGGATGCTGTCGAGGTTCAGCAGAGTCTGCCACCGGGGTTGCGGCTGGAGGGAGAGCGTGAGGAGGGATTTATCCAACTGATCGAGTTCCGTTGACACATTGATGCCGTCGATTAGAAATTCCCCCGCCTCTTCTGCCAGACCAGAGTCTTCAATGGCCAACTGGCTTGCTGCGTTGAACGCGGCTGGCGTCTGGCTGAGGTCGATGATTCCCTTGACATCGTCGATTTGTCGGGTCGACACGTGCGTAAACAGAGCCTTATTCGTCCAGATGAATATCCCTGGACTCCCGGCGTGGGTGGTGGCGAGGAACTCACCAGTGCTGGAGAACGCCATGTTTGTGCACGTGGCCGCGGTCTTGAACGCGTCTATCAGGTGGCCCGTGGCGAGGTCGAACACGCGCACCACAGAGTCCATGGAGCCAGCGACGATCCATCGCCCATCGTGGGAGAAGCAGTAATCATAAATTTGACCGATGCAGCCCCAGAGTTCACGGACGACTTTGCGTGTTTCGATGTCAATGACGCGAATGCACAAGTCGTCGCATGAAATGGCGAGGAGTCCGGAAACAGGGTTGTATCGTATTGCAGTCGGCACGGCGTCGTCTAGGCTTTTCCGTTCGACGATCTTCCCGGAGGAGAAGTCCCAGAAGATGATCATCCCGTCCAAACTGGCAGTTACCATGGTTTGATTCAGGTTATCGACCACGATGGCGGTAATGGCAGCTCTGTGGCCACGAGGGACCGCAGCGACATGCTCTGGATTTGCTTGCTGCAGCTTCAGCAGCTTCGCCTGGGCGGGCGTGAGTCGCGGGGGGTACCGTTGCCGGTGCGCTCCAGACTGTAAGTTGAACATATCCAGACTGCCACCCGAGGAGCCGACAATGGCAAATGTTCCGCAAGCGGTTATGGCGACGCTGGTGACTGGTTTGTGATCGCCAGTTTCAAAAGCCCATCTGCCTGCCTTTTTCCGTCCCCAGGACCATGTCCTGGCGACCTTGTCATCGGCATGGGCCGTAATGACGCTTTCCCACCCCGTCATTCCGGATTCTTCGGCGCTGACGTTCTTCGAGTTGGACCAGACCGGGCCAGTGACCGAACCCATCCCACCATCTCGATTTAGCGAACATGCCATGTCGATGATAGGTGGTGCTTTCAAGTCCTCTACCGCGGACGCGTCGTCTGCGAGGAGACCTGTCTTTTTCGCTTTGTGCCGTACGGCGCCTTGGCTGAGTTCTGTACTTTGGCCGTCTCGGCGGAGTGAGAATCCCCAAAGACTGCGGTCCTGGGATGCAGACAAGAGCCACTTTCCAGTTGCATCTGAGCCGTCTGACGCTGCAGGGAGAAATTTGAGTTTCGTAATAGAAGCAGCATGTCCACTTCTGTGGTGGAGAAGACGCGGAGTCGGTGAGAAGGGAGTCTCATCGAAGACCCACGATTTGAGGGCGTTGTCCAGACCGGACGAAAGCAGGACGGGCTGCCCAGGGAGAAACTCGATTTTGCTCACGCCAGTACCTTGACCCAAGCTGGAGGTCTCGTGGGCTCCTCGGACGACTCCCACCACTTTACCACCACGGTTGAGATCCCATAGTGTTATGTCGCCGCTTTCGATGCTAGAAGTAGCCATAATACCATCCTTGCAGCCGTCCTCCCCAGCACCCATACCGTCTGTTCGAAACGTGATTGAAGTAATCGGCTTTCTGATGTTCCCCTGGCGCAATTCCAGGACTACCTCGTCTGCTTCGACGTCAATGATATTGAGGGAACCATCGGCGTACGATGCGGCCAAGAAACCGATTGCTGGAGCAGGTGCAAGAGCAGTGACAGCACCGGATCGTGCAGATGGCGCAAGAATGGTGTGAACTAGCCTCCCTGTACTGACATTGTAAACCTCCAGTGAACCGTGTTTTGTCCCCAAAAAGATCTTGTTCAGAAATGTTGGCAGAGTACAGAGTTGGCCCGTGAACGACCCTCGGGACCCAGAGCTGATTGATGTATAATGTTCATACGACCCGCTCTTCCAGACTTCAATGGATTCTGAGCCGCAACCAACAACCCATGATCCGAAGACGAGCAGCTGGCGAATTTCCTGCGGACGGGTATCCTCGATGTCCAGCTCTGCAACCAACTGCCCTCTCTTGAAAACCCACAGTCCACGGGGCTCATTCGGCTGAGAGCCTCCCCAGGCAACGAAGATTCGGTCTCGGTAGGCGATAGTCGCAGTAATAGTGCCAGGACATTGCGGCCGGGTGAGAAAGACGAGGTTCAGACCTCTGCGCAGGTCGTACGTCTGCAGCGAGTTCCCGATCGAGGTGGTAATTTGGAACGTCGTCTTGCCGAGCGGGACTGAAGTAAAAGGCACATTGGTCGGCGAAACCAGCCCCAGGGTCTGTAGAGGGTGTGTCAGTAGAAGAGCACATCAGTAGCCCGGAGGACTGACTCTGAACGGAGCGAACAGTCTCGAGCTGGTAGCAGGCCTCCTTCCGGTCGCGTTCTGCTCTGTTCGCTGCCTCTTCGCCAGTGGAAGCTCAACTGCTTCGTCCATTGTGTCTTTTCTCCAAGTGAGCTGCCCGTCGCAAGCTGCACATACTCGTACAATCGTGGAAGGGTGCAACAGCCATTTCTGGCCGCCAGTAATTTTTTTCGATCCGCCGCAAGGCTGAAAAACTCACCGCCCGGCAGAACGGCAGGGCCGCCAATGACGCACATTGAAGGCTTTGCAGATGCCCTAGGCGAATGCCAGTTAAAGGAATCCCACCTTCCAGGCGCGCCCCCACTTACTCATCAACAAGGCCCAGCCAGTGCACACAAAACTTTCCGTCGTCATCAGCTTTCGATTGTGGCTCCTTCGATGGGGACCGACAAGTCGACAACGGTGCTCGCCCTGGCAAACGTGACACGAAGTTGATGTGCAGCTTGTATTTTCCCTTTCATCTTTCCTTCACATTCCACTCTTGTCGCCTCTCCATCTGCTATCGGGCGAGACCGGGTCTCCGCCACCGGCCGTTGACTTTCATATCGTCATTCGTTGACTGCATTTTTCCGAGCTGTATCGACCATCTTGTTGAGGTCGACGGTCTTCGCTGAGGCCGCCGCCACTGACGCCAGATATTCGTCTCGTCTACTATACTAGGACTAAGTGCACGTATCAGGCATTTCTTTCTGATTTATACCACCATGGACGGTCATTCGCCTCTAAGACGGACCCCAACCAATACTTCGGAGGATAACTTCAACGACACCAGCTCACTTACTGCGGTGTACTCGGCAAGCTCGACTGCGACATCTGCGCCCCGACCTCCCCAGCGGCTTAGTGGGCGGACACCGTCAACCCATTCCTTGCTGGCCGCCAACAAGAATCCCGATGTCCGCAAGAGTGCTCATGCTGGGACCACCAAGGCTTCGGCCGACCGTTCCAGCATAAGTATGCCACCTCCGAGCACCAAGCCTCTAGCCGACCGAAGGTTGTCTGCCTCGATCCACTCAGCCCTTTCGATGAGGAAATCCGAGGAGACCGCAACAAGCCCTCCAGCATCTGTCAAGAGCCTGGAGACAGACCGGACCACACCATATAGTGGCTCGCCAACTGCGCAGAATGCGACTACCGCTCATGACCCAACTGTGGTAACAACCACCGCGTCCACATCACATGCTCCAGGTCTGCCCGTGCTTTCACCTCCCGCCTTCAACCCGAGCATTCCTAATCATTCAGATCTAGTGTCAAATCTCTCGTCTCAGATTGCTTCGGCGCCGCCCATTGCTCCCAGAAGTGACAGCCAGCTTCCTTTGGCACCAACCGGCCCACCTCTGAGCGCCACTGGCAAGGCCGAGAGTGCCGAGACCGCATTACCTGTACGGCCTCCGAGAGTCAACAAGCCCCGTTCTCTGTCTTCCAGTCGTCGTCTGAGTACCGCTGGGTCCTCCAAGAATGAGAGTGTGCATTCCGAAGCCAGAACTCCTGTTGGGAGGATCGGTGTCTGTGCCCTAGATGTGAAAGCAAGGAGTCGTCCCAGTCGCCAGATTTTGACTCGCCTGCAAGGCGATGGTGAGTTTGAAGTTATCGTTTTTGGTGACAAAGCCATTCTCGACGAAGGTATGTCCTCGCTCGCTCGCTTCTTACAAGTCGTTGACGATGACAGACGTTGAAAACTGGCCGATATGGTGAGTTACAACACACGCCCAAATCGCTCACTAACATGTTGCAGTGACTATCTGATCTCATTCTTCTCTGACGGGTTCCCACTTGACAAAGCTATTGCATATGTCAAGCTGCGAAAGCCCTTCGTTGTCAATGATTTGGCCATGCAAAAGGTCCTCTGGGATCGACGACTATGCTTGAAGATTTTGGATCAAATGCAGATTCCGACTCCTAAGAGGATAGAGGTCAACCGCGACGGTGGCCCGAGGCTCGAATCCCCAGAGCTGGCGCAGCTCGTGAAGAAGCTTTCGGGGGTAGTTCTCGAAGGCGCTGAGGATGGTACCGGCGGAGGTGCAGCTATGACGAAAAACGTTGAATTGGTTGACGACGGCGACACCCTGCTTGTCGACGGCAAGCCAATCAAGAAGCCGTTTGTAGAGAAGCCTGTCAACGGAGAGGACCACAACGTCATTATTTACTTTCCCAAGAGCCAGGATGGTGGCGCTCGACGATTATTCCGAAAGATTGGAAACAAGTCCTCGGAATTCGATCCAGAATTGACCGTCCCAAGATGCATCACGGAGCCAAACAGCAGCTACATCTACGAACAATTCCTTAAAACGGAAAATGCTGAAGATGTCAAAGCATACACTGTCGGTCCAGATTACTGCCATGCCGAAACGAGAAAATCGCCAGTCGTGGATGGTCTCGTCCGGCGCAATACACACGGGAAGGAGCTCAGATATGTGACGAAGCTCACTCCCGCCGAGAGGGAAATGGCCTCCAAGGTATCGATGGCTTTCGGGCAACGCATTTGCGGGTTCGACCTGTTACGCACAGGAACCGCCAGCTACATCATCGACGTGAATGGGTGGAGTTTTGTCAAAGACAATGAAGATTACTACAACGATTGCGCGAAGATTCTTAGACACATCTTCCTTCAACACAAATTCAAGGAAGACCACGCCGTCTTCGAGGAGCCGGTGGCTGAAACCCTCGGTGACCCTGCGCAACGTCGTCAAGGGACCAGTACCTCAGCTCGGTCTGCTCTGAAGACGATCCTCAAGTCGCCGAGCATGACACGGCTATCGCAACACTTGCCACACTCTTCGCGGCATCATCCTTCTGGCCTTTCTGGTTCTTCAAAGACGTCTGCTCAGACAACACCCATAAGTTCGCCGCCAAGCGTCGAAAAGAGCTCTCATGCAGTTATTCATCCGGTGGGAATTGACAAGAACGTCCTCCCGCCGCCAGCTCTTCCGGCTCCGGAAGCCGAAATGGCACCAGAGCCAGTTACCTCCGTCAAAGAGATAAAACCTGACGCTCCGTTGCCGAGTTCTAAACACTCGTGGAAGCTCAAGGGTGTTGTGACAGTCATCAGACATGCAGACCGAACCCCAAAGCAGAAGTTGAAATTCACAGCGCATTCGCAAGTGTTTGCCGATCTTCTCAAGGGCCATCACGAAGAAGTGCTGCTGAAAGGCGAAGCGGCATTGGCTAGTGTTCAGACAGCGGTCAAAATTGCGCTGCGGGATAAACTCGAGGATCCAGACAAGTTACGAAACTTGCAAAACGCACTGTCGAAAAAGATTCACCAACCAGGTACAAAGGTACAAATCAAGCCAATGTTCCGCAGGCGGAAGCCGGAAGAGATGTCGTCGGACTCGAAGCCACTGGGTAGCCCTCCGACTATCGCAGAAGAAGAGCCCGCGCCGGACGAAGAAGCACCTCACGTCGAGAGGCATGCATCTACCTCGAGTGCGAAAGAGATCCGCCGTGTGAATACGAGGAGTGACTCCATGTCCGGTCCCACTTTCTCCCGGTTCTCGGCTGCTGAGAACGATCTCGTCTTGGACAAACTGCAGTTGGTCATGAAGTGGGGCGGAGAACCGACGCACTCGGCTCGATACCAGTCCCAGGATCTTGGGACCAACATGCGGGACGACTTCAAGTTGCTCAATAGGGGGGTACTCGACGAGGTTCGGATCTTCACCAGTTCTGAGAAGCGAGTCAAGACAAGTGCGCAGATATGGGCCGCAGCCTTTTTGGACCGACAAGATATCCCTGAAGAGTTCATCCGGGTCAGAAAAGATCTTCTGGACGATTCCAACGCCGCAAAGGATGTTATGGACAAAGTCAAGAAGAAGCTTAAGCACCTACTTCGAGAAGGGACCGTCCCAGACTCCTTTGCCTGGCCGAAGGACGTCGCAGAGCCTTATATGGTCATGCAGAATGTTGTCGATCTCCTCAGATTCCACCGTCGGGTAATGCGGCACAACTTCAAGAAGCTGAGCACCGGAGCTGTTGCCTCGCTTACTGCACTGAATGGCGCTGCCGACGCCAAGGAGAATGGGACCGTCGCCGTTGCCACGATACAATCTCGATGGTGTACCGGTGAGGATGCCGAGCTTTTCAAAGAGAGATGGGAGAAGCTGTTCTCGGAATTTTGCGACACGGAGAAGGCAGACCCAAGCAAAATCTCCGAGCTCTATGACACCATGAAATACGACGCTCTTCACAACAAACAGTTCCTGGAGTGGGCTTTCACACCCAGCCAATCGCTTCTGGACGAGATGGCCAAAGAAGAGGAGGGACTGTCATCGACCGTTTCACCCGAACCTGAGCGAATCGACGACGCACCTTCTCCCACGCACAGCTCCCGTCACGAGAGCTTGGCCTCGTCTCCCAATGAAGGTAGACACAGCCTCGCGCACAAGATCGGTCTAAGAAGACAATCGGTCCTGAAACAAGTTCCACCAACGCCACCCTTGACAACGTGGGAGCAAGGGGCTTCTTATTTCAAACTGTTCCCTGGATCTGGAGATAGCCGGTCTAAGCAGGATCAGAAACTCGGCCGCCTTAGGGAGCTATACCGGTATAGCAAAATCCTCTTCGACTACATTGGTCCTCAGGAATATGGCATTAGCGACGAAGAGAAACTCGAAATTGGGCTCCTGACGTCTCTTCCGTTGCTGCGCGAGATCGTCGACGACCTGGAAGAGCTACAAGCATCCGGGGACGCTAAATCATTCGTATACTTCACCAAAGAGTCGCACATTTACACTTTACTCAATTGCATCATGGAAGGTGGGATACACACCAAGATTAAGCGATCCACCATTCCTGAGCTCGACTATCTTTCGCAAATCTGTTTCGAGCTTTATGAAGCCAAGGACGCCGAGACCGCCGAGTCAACGTATTCGATTCGCATCTCCATCTCTCCTGGTTGCCACACTGTCGACCCCCTGGACGTATCCCTGGACTCGAAACATGCCATCGGCTCCGCACCCCGTCGATCGTTGACAAATCACCAAGACTGGAAGGAGGTGATCTCCACTCTCAAGGCCAAATTCAACACAGTTCAACTCCCAAAGAGCTTCTTGGCTGTCAATGTCAGCGACAAGCATGAGCAAGAGGCGGAGATGCAAAGAAGAGCAAGCTACTTGCAAAGCGAGGCGGCGAAACAGAAGTATACGAACGGAAGCGCCAATGGTGACCTTACGGATGTGAATGCCGAAGATGGCGCTGGCGGTCCGCACGCCGGAGACGCACTGGTACGAGACGTTGAAAACGTTCAGAACCTGCAATCTGAAGCTGGCACCGCTGTCTCCGGTTCTGTTGGTCAAGGGACAACTACAGTACAGCCACAGTTTGTTGATAAAGCCGACATGGGCGCAGACGCCAATTCCGGCGGAAGAGGAAGAAGCATTTGAGTATAGAGGCTTCGTTGACGAAGGCGTAGAAGTGGGCGATCCGGTGTTCGAATCCCGACGAGTGCACGTATGCCCACACAGTTCGGCCAACCCCATTCTTTGCGCAAATAGAATTGAAAGAACTGTCCAGTATTTTGGGTAGAACCACGGTCCTTATGCAAGAAAGGATCCATGGAGCTGTTGATGATGTCCAGCTCGTTCACAGAGTGCAATTACATCCCCTACCATCGCATACCGTGCCCAAGACGATATACACTGCAGGCATAACACAACAGGGATATGGGGACTTTCGGGGATATTCTGAAACAACAAGAAGTGTATTTTCCCAGTCAGTACAGAGTACAGTAATGTACTCAAACCGCGACTTTCACTCCTAGGCCGCAAAGCCAGGTTTCGGCATTACACGTTGCGGCTACCCACACACGCCACAGTACTGTCAACCTTGCCACCGACGAGGCTGTGAGTATAAGTAGCGTCCGACTGTTGGGACTTCCTCACAAGTAAGGACTTACCCATTGGATACTGTAATATTCGACATGTCTTTGTCTTCTCCCGTGAAGGCCTCAACCCGGTCGACTACAAAATTTGCCGAAATCCCCTTCCTCAGCCGCCTGCTGGCTCCGAGGCCCGCGACCCCGGGCTACGACTACGCCGGCAAGGTCGTTGCCGTGGGACCGAATTCGGGAAAAGTGACCGGAGAGGAACTTCAGATCGGTCAGCTCGTCTACGGACGACTGGGTGGACCGAGCCGGTACGGCACGCTGCTTCAATACGTCGTGGTATCGCGAGACGGGGCGGCGCCGTTGCCAGAGCACCATGTCAGTCTCCAGCACGCGGCGAGCATCGGCACCGCCGGCTTGAGCGCGTACCAATCGATCGTCCTGTTCGTCAGCGGTTCCCACTCCTGCGTCTTCATCAACGGAGGCAGCGGCGGCACCGGGGTCTGGGGCGTTCAGATCGCCAAAGTGCTCGGCTGCTACGTCGTCGCAAGCTGCTCCGGCAGGAATGAACAGCTATGCCGAGCTAGACCTGGGCGCCGACGAGGTCCTCGACTACCAATGGTGTGGCCCTGATACTGGTCGGCATCTTCTACTGGCCGCCGGGATTCTTTGGCCTACATCCCGAGGGCAAAAGTAGTCTCCAACAATTCAAGGAGCTCGATTTTGTCGGGCTAATCCTCTTCGGCGGCGGCCTGACGAGCTTCCTCCTCGGAGTGTCATGGGGCAACAACCCATACCCGTGGCGCAGCATGACCGTTTTGGTTCCTCTGCTGCTGGGAGGTGAGCGAAGAGATCCCAGCGGGATTTGCGTTGATAAGACTGACAACCACTAGGCTTGACCGTAATGGCGGCCTTCCCTTGGTGGAAAGTCTATAGCTCTGACGATAAAGTCAAACTGTGCCCTCCGAAGCTCTTCCGGAATGTCAGGGGATTCTCACCTACCCTCGTGGTTATTTTCGTGTCCGGGATGCTGACGAGACCGCGGTGATACTCTCGGAAGATCAGAATCACTAATACAACTGTGTTTAGTTGATTAGCCTTCAAGTCCTCTGGCCTCAGGGTAAGCTACTTCCCATCAGTTTCGGGTTCAAACTGACGATTCTCCGAGGTCCAGCGGTTATTCACCACTGTATCGAGAATAGTGGGATGGTACAGTCTGGCGTACAACGTTGCGGCGACCCGTGAGTGGCTTTCCACATCGTCTTTCAATGACTAAACGACGTGCAGTTGGCGGTTCTCTCGCCGGTGTCTTGTTTGCAAAGATCAAGAAGACCAATTGGCAGTTCTTCGCCGTCACTGTTGCGCAAGAAATCTTTATCTCATCGATTATCTCCGTCACTCAACACACCGCCGCACGAGCAATTGCTATCGTCGCTTTTGCCGCATTCTCGGTCGGTGCTTCGCAACTGATGGGGATCCTCATCATCCAGTTCGGTGCTGAAGATCATCACATCGAGTTGCCACAGGGTGAGTGTCGTCCGTGACTGTCTTTGTACTTTGGGACCTTGCTCATGCATGCTTTTGACAGCTTGATCGGCTCGGTCCGATCGACCGGCGGCGCCATCGCGATTGCAATCTATTCGACCATCATTCGTGACAATGCGACGAGTGACATGGCGCCTCGAATTGCGGCCGCGGCTGTTGAAGCTGGTCTTGCGCCTTCGGAGGTGCCGTCTTTCATCCGTAATCTCCACTATTTCCCTTTCGCGAGGTACAATTGCTGATTTGTACCACAGTGGTTTTGACTTCTGGTTCGGCGTCGGGGCTCGCCTCCATCAAGGACATTACTCCGGCGATTATTGCTGCCGGGGCAGATGCGATCAAGACCGTGTACGCCGAGGCATTCAAGCTAGTTTTCCTCGCCAGTCTTGCTTTCGGAGGTATGTAAGATCGGAACCATTGGCCTTTTGTGTTGCATTGTCACCAGCTGACATCAATTTAGCCATAGCTTCCATTACTGCAATTTTCGTCTGAAGCGTAGACAATTCATTATCCGAGTGAGGAGCCCTCTGTCCAATTGACGAAGATACAGCTGACCCTGATGCCGTATAGTCAAATTGCTGTAAAGCTAGACGCAACGCATCTTCTAGGCCATGGAAAAGGCCAAACGACGGTTGTGCGTGAGAAGGTGGATGAAGCCTGATCGAATGATTCCGCAAGCAACGGTCTCGGTAGGCGACGGCAAAGGACAAAAGTAGGGGAGGTGTCAGTGAGATGAGGCTACTATACGAGATGCCGAGTTCTACTAGTAATAACCGGACAATGCCATTCCTGTGATCGGGGTTTGCTGGCTTTCGAGTTCTTGAAGTCACTATGGTAAATAGTTAGGTTAGTATCACAATCAAATGACGCACGCCTGGTCGACGTCCGCATCAAGTTAGGTAAAAACCGGAAGTCATTATCCGACAGTTCAAGTGGCGCTAGTAAGTTACGAGTACTCGTACATTACGTACGAGTCTGGTTGATTCGCTTCCCAATGATGTAGCCAAATACGAAGCATCAGGCTGCGCTTGGAACACCCCGTCCACCATACTCCGCAGTCAGCGCTCGTACTCGGTACCGTGAATCGGAATCTTGGTTGGGATTGAGATTGTCTCGAATCTCTAGGTTACGTATCCATACGTGTAGTGACACAGAGCGGAGAGAAAGACATACATGGGTCTCGTCATGGCTGGATGCAATTCGCGGCGGAGAGATGATGGATGACAAGACCTTCTTCTTTCTCTTTCCTCGCCCCCGAGCAAGCAAGTCTTCATAGTCATCCAGCGTCATGATCACTAGGAGTCTCGGCCAGCCCATGTAGGTCGTGATTTATTCTGTACGTGACTCCGTGTATTTGCGCCTCATGTCTTTCCTAGTCCAGCGATCGTCCTCATTTCATTTGCGTCCCATTCAACAAAAAAGCACCGTCAGATAAGGGGCACTTGAGTGCATGCCAGAGTCTGCTGGAAAAAATCACATCATAGCCTCCCTGGCTTATCACAGAGCTCATGAACTGGGAAACCGGAAGCCCGGCGGCTCAGGCCATAGATCATCGCTTCTTGACCTCGGTCGCCCAGCCTTCGATGCCTTCGCCTTTGGAACCCGGCGTGATATCAAGATTCACATTCTCCATGCCTTTCACGCCTTTCAGAAACTCGGAATTCGACATGCCACCCGCATTTGCGCGCGCTTCCGGCGGTAACTCGAGCATGGGCGTCAAGAAATCACCAATCTTCTTGGCTTCCTCGACCGAGAAATGATATTTCTCCCGTAGGACGTCGGGCAAGGCCCAATGTCGTAATCGGTGAATGTTGCGCAACTCGCCTTTGCGGTTGAAG
Source organism: Phialophora tarda (assembly GCA_016109495.1). Taxonomy (NCBI): domain Eukaryota; kingdom Fungi; phylum Ascomycota; class Eurotiomycetes; order Chaetothyriales; family Herpotrichiellaceae; genus Phialophora; species Phialophora tarda. The sequence goes on along the minus strand of JADWPL010000020.1, from coordinate 480,193 downwards.
ATCTCTTGTGACCACTTTCCTGAGAGACACAAAGATTTGGGGAACGGGCCGAGGAGCTCGATTATTTGGGCAATGTGGTCGTCGTCTTTGCCGTACTTCGTCCCTGATTGCGGATCAAATAAGTAGTCTCCTGTGATAAGTTCGAATACCTGCTGTAGCGTTAGTGGGGTTTCTCTTGCAAGTCTGGTAGCCATCATCGTACCATGCATGCCATGCTCCACACGTCCGTACTAGCACCCCATTTAGCGCCCAGGATCACTTCCGGCGACCGATACTGTCGCGTCTGGATATCATTTGTGAAGTGGTGACCGACCCAACATGCATTCCCCAAATCGGCGATCTTGACAGAAATGATCTCGCCCACCGGATCGTCCTCGTTCTTGGCTGCCTTCAACACCTTTTCCGCATCTGTTGACTTCTCTGTTGACTTCTTGCTGTCAAGAGAAACTCCGGCTAGATCCTTCTCTAGCGGATCTGTGGTGCCCTCTCTCGTCTTTCCGCCTGCCGTTTGCTCCTCTGTCGGTTTGTTCTCCTTCGACTTCATCTTCAACTGCTCAATCATCGACAGGCCCTCTGCTGACTTGTTGGAGACGGAGTCATTGATGACCTGATTGAGACTGCTAGGCTGGTGGTGGCCGTGGCCACCCAACTTGTCCAGGTTCGTGAAACTCGCGTTCAGTGGGCTCGGAAGAGGCTGGCTGCCTGTGATCAGTGTTCGTCTCCGTCTTCGGCCATTCCTGTTGTCATCCTTTGTTGGTTCTTTCTCGTCCTTGACGAAAGCTTTAACAATTTGTTCAACGTCACCGATCTCAATCAAAACATTTTCGGGTTTCAAATCTGTGTGGATGATGCCACATTCGCGGTGCAAGTAGTCCAAACCGAGGAGGACCTGCTTGGTGATCTGTTTCACCAGGGGCATTGGTATACCGCGGTGGTTCCACCTCTTGATCAAGCCCAGCAGGTTCTCGCCCAACACTTCAAACACCATGCATACGTGCACCCCGTTGGGGCCTTTGTGTTCGAAGGAATCGAGGAGACTGACGACATATCTGCGACCAGGATGGTTCGGGTTGGCTTGGACGACCTTGTTTAATAGTTTGATCTCGTCTATCGCCGTCTCGGTGTAGTGCGCCGCTGATCTTACAACCTTGAGCGCGACGTGTTTCCCAGTGGCGGTATCTCTCGACAGCCAGACTGTGGAGAAGTGGCCCCAACCCAGCTTGCGCACCACGACGTATTTGCCATTGTTGTAGGTTTCGCCGACGTGGACCGGGTGATATCCACCCTTACAATAGTCTTCCGAGTCCTCTTCGTCTGCGGTCGTCTCGGCGGGGTCGTCTTCGGAGGTGGAGGAGGAGGGGGATCTATGAATCTCATGTGAGTTATTTGACGCTGCCTTGGCGTGAGGTAAAGGAGATTCCATGCTGACGAAGATCAGTCTCGGGGGATGGATTGAGAGAAAGACAGGGGAAGCATTGCATCTGCGATCAATCACGGTATCATGTGCGAGGATGACAAGGCGCGTGTGACGAAGAGGCAGAGGTAGTGACGGTGACGCTTGCAAGTGAACTTACTCGGGGTCTGCTTGGGTGGGGCTGTCGTGAAGATTCGAGGACGCGGCGCTGTCTGTGGTGATGATGGGTTTGAGGTTGTCGCCTTTCCGTCGCTTCTTCTGGCCGTTGCCGTTGGCAGCGAGCGCGGCGGTTGTCGCAACCTTTTTGGCCTGGTTGATGGCGGCTTTCTTCAGATCTGTCCCATTCATCATGGCAAAGGCCGCGGCGTTTGTGGCCAGCAATTTGTGGGGGTTGAGAGCGACTGGTCCCTTTGCAGGGCCAGCTTCCGATAAAGGAGGAATTGTGGAGGGTATTTCGAGGATGCGGTCGAGATTAGAAGGGGATGACTTTTCTTGGGCGCAGTCGGGCCACGAGGGTAGCCCCGGCTGGCCTGGTGCGGCGGTGCGTGATCGTGATAGGATCTGCGGAGAGTCGACTCTCGTTACGGCGGCGTGTATGCCCGCACTTCTAGAACATCAGACGGGGCTCGCTTCGGGGTCGGACCACTCGATGCAGCGGCAGAAAGAATGCTGACGGCCCAGGCGCGATGATGTTATGTCTATCTCTCGGTGTCCTTTTCGTATCTAGACTTTTCGTCCTCATCGGCCAAAAGATACGGCTGCGGCGTTCAGCGGCCTCAATCAGGCGTGGGTCGGGCTGAGCACAGGCGCCGATGAGACAATTGTGCGACGAGAGCTGCGTGCTGCTGAATGACGGATGTGATTCGTGGATGAAAGCAGGGCACCCAACCATGCGCCAGCGGCTATTCGATCGAGGACATAGAAAGCGAAGGCAGAGGACTGGGACCGAATCACCACATCCAGCGTCTGTGCGATGATGTCGAAGCCGGGGTCGTCCAAGGAAGAAACCACAAGTCGACTGACGTCGATATGGGAGAACGCGACCTACTCGGGATCGAATCTTGGGCGGAAGTCGAGGGAGCTGGCGGATCCGGAGGCCAGGTCTCGTGAGCTTCAAAAGCTCTGAGTCGGAGCTGTCGGCGATGGTGATATCAACGTGACTTCTTTTGGGAGGATCCTGGGTTGCTGGATCGTCGGTTTATTGTATGTGATAATCAAGGTGGGATAGCAAGCAGCCGTAGTGGGGTATCTGTGAGGCTTGTTTGATGTTGGTGGGCAAGATGCTCAATCACGGCGACGAGATCGTGATAGGATAGCTATCAAACGAAGGCCTTGTAGAGTCTTCTCTTCTCTACCATGACTAACGGCGAACCTGAGGCGGATGATCCGAGCTCAGCATGATTAATGATTTCGTTTGCAGTTAATGGAGTATGTATGGTTACCACATCGAGCTGTTCCTGGCAAGCCACCTGCGCCATTCAGACCGTGCAAACATGGCGGTAAGTCTATCCACGCCGTATTCCGTACTCGGATACTTCGATGATCGTGAAGCTGTATCGTTCTCTCCCATGTTTAATTCACGTTCTCGAAGGGCCGATCGGCAGAACCAATCTCAAAGTCCCAGCTTGGGACTTCAGTGAATTCTCTTCCAGGTCCTCAGACGAAATCCTCTCCGATATAAAGGCACCAACATGAGCACATCGTCTAGCACACCTCCCAACTGTCCACTCCGGTGACGCCGCAGAAGAAGGTGATAATCGATAATTGATAGTAACCCTCTCACATCGTGCGGCGAGATGGGCCTTTTCTCTCCACCGGACTCCCCCTTCGCGCCTCCGTCCCTCCTCTACCAACTAACCTACCACCCGCTCACCACCTGCTTCACCTTCTTCCACAACCTACTCCTCTACCTCCGCGGCGCACCCTACCTTCCACCCAAGAACAAACTCCCCATCCGCGTGGTGTGCCTCTCCGACACCCACTCAAAGGTCCCCCGCTACGCAATCCCTAAGGGCGACCTCCTCATCCACTCCGGCGACCTCACAAACACGGGCACCCTATCCTCCATCCAACAAACACTAGACTGGCTGAAAACACTCCAGAAGCCATGGCCCGGTTCCGCCGACGGGTTCCGCCACATCGTGGTCGTGGCGGGCAATCACGACAGCTACTTTGACGAGCGCAGTCGGAGCGCCCACGACCGCAAGAACTCCCACCGCACCCTTAATCTGGGGAAGATCCACTATCTGCAGCACTCGTCCGTCACTTTGCCCTTCCCGGGCGACCGCAACCTGAGAGTCTACGGCGCGCCTCAAATCCCACAGTGTGGAGGGAAAGAGTTTGCATTCCAATACCAACGGGGCCAGGACGCCTGGACGGGAACGATACCAGACGACGTGGACGTGCTTATCACGCATAACCCCCCGAAATGGCACCTCGATCTGCCTGCGAGTGGTGGACTGGGCGACGAGTTCGAGTTGAAGGAAACTTGGCGGGTGAAACCAACGTTACATACGTTCGGACATGTTCATTCAGGCCACGGAGTTGAGCCAGCCTGGTGGGACGAGAGCCAGAAGGCGTGGGAGGAATACCTTGCGGCGGCGTACAATAAGCCTGCTGAGATGGCTGCAAGCCATCGCTTACCACTGACGGAACTCCTTGACTTGCCATTGTGGTGGAAGGGGATCGAGTCCATTGTGGCGGATGTGAGGGGTTTATTATGGACGAGGTTGTGGGGTGGTGCTAGGCAGGGAGGATACATGGTGAACGGCGCGCTGACTTTCCAGACCGGGAATCAGCTGTGGAACAAGCCCAAGGTGGTGGTATTGTAGATATATAGTCAAGAAAGAGCGGCTGAGGGACGATCAAATTACTAGAATACACCCAGTTGTCACACGGGGCCTCGAATGTCCAACATATGAATCTCGACGATGCAAACTGGGTTGGCACTGCATCATACTGTATATTAATCGAAGCGAACTCCTTCTAAAATACTTCTACGTCGAGAACGAGAAGACCCTCACCATCCAAACTCCGAACCCTATAGCTTAAACCAGAAAAGCTGCGACGAAGACCACGCTGCCAAGCGCAAACGCAGACGCCCCAGAACGACCTGCTGCACCCTTAAACCCATTGATTGGTGGCACAATAGCGCTCGTCGGCTTCGTGGTATTGACACTGACAGGGATTGAAATAGTACCAGGAATCGTCGAAGATACGTTGGTCAAGGAAAGAGTTGATGTGGTAGTGTTCAAGGCCACCATGCTGGTGGACGAGTAGTTGCCAAAGGGGGCCATTGAGGTGGTCAATGGAGTAACGGTGGGTGCATGGCATTCTCCGCTGGGACTGGTCATGGAGACAGTAACAGTGCTTGTTGTGGTCGAGGTGATTGTCATGGTGGAGCTCGTTGTGGTGTCAGTTGACGTGGTGACTGGGGAAGATGAACTTGAAGAGGAACTGGTGGTGGAATCGGTCGTTGCAAAAGAAGAGCTCGACGTAGAATCTGTCGTGGATGCAGAAGAGCTCGAGGGTGCGGTGCTGCTACTAGCACTGCTGCTACTGCTGATCAAGTGTCTCAGCTCCTGGGGGCATTCACGAGGTTTCCCCTTCCTAGGAACGCATCCTATGCCGGTGGTAGTACAGTTGGAGGTGGAGGGGCAAGCATCTACTTCTTGTTAGCGCTTGACAGATTCGAAGAAATATAGATCAGCTTACATCTATTAGAACAGCAGACGTCGCCAGCTACAGGATTGTAGCACGCGTCTGGGCCGCACGCAACCCAGTGGGCGCCACAGGCAGCGCAGCCTCCATCTGCCGAAGGCTTGCAAGTCATTGCTCCGCGAGCGACGAGAGGTTCATGATCGGCGGAGCCGTGGGCCACGACGGCTAAGACGGTGACAACGATCAACGGGATATACGAGCGCATCGTGAAGTATCAGGACTGATCCGGTACCGAATGTCGAATGGATGAGAGCACTCTGTCTCGGATGAATCGACTGTAAGAAGGGCGTAGAAACGGGTGTTTCGGATCGCAGCTCGGTAGATGGAGGAATGCGAAATGGCTCTGGCGAGACTCGAACATCTTAAAGCACTTTCACGATTGGTAAATGGGCGTCTTTGTGCCAAAAATGGAAAGCAGATAAAGAGACGTTGCGAGCTGGACCATAGAAGCCGTTTCTAGATTGCATGGTAGCACAGACAAAGCGCGAGCTGGAAGACAAACCATAGACCCGAATAATTTCGGCTTCGCAGACCAGTTGGTGATGGAAAACATTCGCGAAAGTTTTCCCTTGGACTCGACAGAGAGATAGAAAGGCGCAATAGTGGCATGTCAAGCTTCAACCGTGTGGTTTCGACTGCAACGGGGTCATTGGAAGTCGCCATTCCACCGACGAGGTTCACATTTCAAGCCACACACAAAGCAACTTGGTTCTCGCTCCACCAACAATGGGTAAGTGAAACCATAGTTGCCAAGGCAATCCTTTGTTCATCGGTAAATGAGGCTGGTGGTCTCGTCGTTTGCATGCGGAAATCATGGCGAAGGAGATGGTGGTGATGGTTGTGGAAGTCGAAGAAAATGCGTGCCAAGAATTTGCATCGCCGCAGGCGGAAGCCACCCACGTGATTCTGCCCCAATGAAGGATGACGTCAACGCTATCTCGAGGCTGGTTTCAAAAGACCAACTTCATCTCAAATTGTCAAGTTCGACATTTCGATATCAGATCCAAGAACTGCCACTGTGCAAATAAGCCGAATGCGTATTAGACATCGAACTCTAGTTATCGATGTCGAATCATTTGCCGTGCGAAAACGCCAACTAATGCAACGTCAATCTTCTCCTAATCCGCCAGCACCGCTCTATCCAATAATACCTTGCTATTCTGTATCTATGATGTGCGGCTGTGGTGTTGATAAGAGACAGCATGGAATTTATCAATGCCATGCAAGTGATGCCCCCTCTTCTAACTCCTTTTGTAGTCTTGGATTGCGTAGGAGGTCCTGAGGCGATCCCAGGTTTCGCAAATCCGTGCTAGATGAGCCAACCCAAGCACGCCTCCAGCTGAGGTCAAGAAAAGGCAAGTGTGTCGCTCCCCCAAATGCCCTCAAGTGTAGTACAGAGCTCCCTCTTGGGGCTCACTTCACATTCCGAGCCAGCTGCAAACAGCCGTCTCCGAGTAACGTGAATGTGAGCGGGTGAGGCAGCTAGGCAACATGGAAAACATGACTCCGCCCTGGTGCCAGACCCGGCAGCATCATGCGGAAAGCCAGGAATTCCAAGCGCAGCAGCTGCGACAAGAACAACGGTGCCGTAACTCTTACAGCGGCGTCAAAGAACAGCAGCCTCTGCTCCCCATGTCGACAAGGTCATCGTTTGCGCCGGGCGGGAACAACTCACGCCTCCGTCGCTCCCTTGCCGTGGTCCTGGTGGTCGCCCTCTGCTTTGTGGTTCTCTTACTCCATCATCTGCGTGAGCTGCATTCACAACGACCGCTCAGTTTCCCAGCGTCAGAATTCGCGACAGGCTTTTCCAACGATCTTCGAGTATGGCAATTTGACAAGCCGGGCGACGTGAAGGTCGTTGGCCTAGTTTTCTTCGGGCGGAAGAGTCGCGTGGAGCTTCTGCGCTGTTACATCGAGCGCAATCTGGTTGACTACGGAGGCTGGCTCGATGAGGTTCACTGGGTGAAGAACACTGACAACTCCGAAGATCTGAAGTACCTTGAAGAAATCCTGGCTTCTTCTCCCCGGTACAAGACAATCGAGCTGGAAGGAGTGGGATTTGTTGGGTATGGCCAGGCTTGGGGCAAGCTAGAGCGCGGGAGCCTCTATGTCAAGATTGATGATGACGTGGTGTGGTTCGACGACGACACGATACCGCGTATCGTGAGCATGAAACTTGCGCATCCAGAGTATCTGCTGGTTGGTGCCAACATGATCAACTCGCCACTGATGGGCTGGGTGCATTATCACATGGGCGCCCTGCACCCGTACCTACCCGAGCTCTCCGACTACGAATCTAACATCTTCCACCGCAGAAACCCTTCCCGTAAGCCTTGGACATACTGGTCGTATCCAGACTGGACAGGACCTGCCGATTACTTCTTCGGCATCACTCAAGAGCCACCATACGACGGCCATCGGTGGCTACGACTGCACAACGACACCGACATGCACCGCACACCAGCCTCTGAAATCGAATACGCAACATGGGGCACGGGGCTCAAGTCATGGGCCATCGCCGCACAAGAGCACTATTCTTTCTTGGAGAACCTGGCGGACAACAACCTCAACGTGTACAAGATGGGTGCTGGCAGCCCCGACTCCGATGGCGGCAAACCATGGTTCACAGTCGATAAACGACTCAGCATCAACTTCATTGCCATTTGGGCGGATGACGTCCTTGACAATCTCCCGATGGATACGGTGGACGAAGAATGGTTGACTGTTAATTTACCCAAGAAGCTGCAGCGACCAGTTGCCGTCAATACGGACGCCTTAGCAGTGCACTTTACCTTCGGAACGCAGGGGAATGTCGAGAAGACAGATCTTCTGGCGCGGTATCATGACTATGCACTGAACGAGAAATGCGCCAGGCGGATATGATGCGCTAGACAACATCTGGGTTCTGGGTTCTGCATTCCGCACTGAGAACGGATTACGGAGGACGGAGTATGTTTATCCTGTTTCTTCCTTGTATCCCTGGGCGCATGAGGTGCATTTGTCCAGGGCAGGCCCTTATGAAGAGCCATCTGCCATCGAGACCTTTCTGGATGTGTACTACCCAGGGGCGGAGCGATCAGCGGAACCTTCCGAATCAGCCACTAGACAGGCTATCCTCACCTTACCAAGGCTGTTGTATGTACCTACTTATCTAGAAACGATCCTTGCGGGGAAATCCAAAAGAATAAGGCCCCCCTGGAGGAGACCCATCCCCCTGCACGGAATACACAGTGTGGAAAGAAAGATCGTAGGAGGACGGAGGACGGCAGGGCTCAATCCCTGCTCGGAATCTTTGGCTCTCGAACCAGGATGACCGGGGGTGTGGTGCAGGCGATTTGAGCTGACAGATCGCACAACTTCCTCATTACTACAGCACGTACTCCGTCGTCAAGGTACATAACATACTGTACGGAGTAACATCCGACCGAAGAGAGCACCTCGGGAGCCTCCGAGTGGCTCCTGACACGGGAGACTCGGAGCCTGGGGGTCGCCAGGGAACCCAGTCTCCGCCCCAGAAGCCCTATCCCCCAGCCTGACCCTCGGAGACGACCTACTAGCACAGCAACAGTAACTAATTACCTAATTGCGTAGTGCCTGTACATGGAACCAATGAGTTTCGCCGCCCGCTCACTTTCCGCTCCAATAGCCGTTGGATGAGATGAGAGATGTCATTTCTTACAGCACCGGTACCGCCCGGTACGAGTACACGACTCTTGTAGACTCGAGCACAGAGTACCGAGACCACTGTGTCCTAGTCGACCTAACGTACTCGGTAGTCGGGACCGATCCACCGACTACCAGCAATGTCGCAGACCGTAACGTCGGAGTATGAGCACGGGGCAGAGCACAAGCACGGAGGACGGAGGACGGAGAACGCACTGTAAGCAAGGCTGTGGAGTGGCCTTACATAGTATAGTCTGACTACCGAGTACTAGGTAGGTACCTACCGTGCGAGTAATATATTAGTCACGGCGGAGGTGTCACTCCACTGTGCTCTCGCGCTCGTCGGGGGCGGAGGACTACTACTGCGTACGTACTGTAGAGTACGAGTACCGAGTACCGACAAGTTAAACTCCGGCGTGGTCGGACTTGGTCTCACAGGCATAATGCATCAGGCATCAGGCGTTGAGACTGTGTCCTCGAAGACGAGCTATGAGGACATACGGTCGCAAGTAAGGACATAGTTACAAGTAAGCAGGCAGGCAGGGGGCCAGGCAGGCAAGCAACAAGTGGACTGCCTGGCTTATTCAGCTTCGTGGGCCGTATTATGGAGTATGTACTGGGCCCTTGTCATCGGTCGAGGCGCAACGGGAACAAGTCAGGGTCAATGCCCAAGTAGACTGATGGATTCGCGCGCACGCACACACGCACAGTGCAGAGAGGGAGAGAGTATAGTTCGCAAAAACGGTTCAACAAGTACTCCGTAACTGCGCCGGCTATTTTGCATCTACTACTGTACTATGTATATGTATTTACTTGGCCACCTTGCCCAGCGCAGCGTAGTCCCAATCCTCCTTGATGAGATCGGCCGCCTTCTCCGCCACCATGTATACGCTCGAGATGATATTGCCGGACACATGGTTTGAAAAGACACTAGCGTCCACAACTCTCAGGCCCTCCACACCCTTGACTCTCAGCCTGGAGTCGACCGTGTCTCCCATGGCGCAGGTGCCACAGCTGTGATACTCGCCGATGACATACTCCGCCACCGCCGTGCGCCGCCCTTGCACGGTATCGAGTGGGAACTTCTCCGGCTCAGGTAAGACGCGGTGGGAGATCTTGTCCTTCAGCTGTGGCGCTTGCACGACCTTCTCTGCGAATTTCAGCCCCGCGGCCATGACAGCGACGTCGGCTTCGTGGCCCAGGTAGTTGGGATGGACCTCTGGTGCGACCGTGGGATCTGCGGACTTGATATGCACGTGGCCTCGAGAGACGGGGTATTGGAGGCAGATTCCGAATGTGACGCCGTCTTTGGCACCCTCCGTCGGCGGAGGGAAGAGTTTCGACTGGTCCGAGACACCGTCCTTGAAGCTTCCTGTCGCGGCGACGAAGACGAGTTGGAGGTTTGCCGACTTGTCGGATTTGATGTGCTTGATGACTTGGTCCAATTGTTTCTTTTGGAATGGTGTTGCGGTCTTCTGCGTTTCTTCGACCGATCGCACGATTTCGTCGAGCTCGCCATCCTCCAAGAATAACGTGGCAGGGAAGAAGCCCTGGACGGATTGGATCGCCGTGAGCGGACCGCCTTTCTCCTCTGCAAGCGCCTTTTGTGCTGCGGCCATAACTTCAGGCTTGTAGATCGAGTCTCCTGACATTTGGCCGTCGGCGAGCTGGTAGACCGTACCGCCGACTGTATGGTCTTGGTAGTTCTCACCGACCGAGGGCAAGTCGACGAGACACTCAACTCCTGCGGCCCTGAGGATCTCAGGATTGCCGATACCCGACATTTCCAGAATCTGGGGCGAGTTAATGGCACCGCCAGCGACGATTACCTCTCGTCTGGCTTTAACAGTGTGCTTTTGGCCATTTTGGATGAATTCAACGCCCACGGCCTTTTTATTCTCGAGAATGACTCGGGAGACCAGGGACTCCGTAATGGCTCTGAGGTTGGGTCGGTGCTCGTTAGCTTGGAAGTATCCTCGGGCAGCGTAGCTGCGCTTGCCCTTGTCTGGACCGGTACGGACAACTGAGCCCAGGGTGTTGTAGAAGCCGATGTGGTCGCCGCTCCATGGATCAAGAGGTTTCTTGTCAAAGCCAGCAGCGTGGTCTGCGGCTTTGATCACGTCGTCCTCAATGGGCAGGCGGAAGTCGTTGAAGCTCGTCCGCACAGGACCGCTCGTGCCATGGTTCTCCCCGACAAACGGCATTGTCGAACGCTCGGTAATTCGTTCGTCAATCGGCTCCAAGGTCTGGTGCTTGCGCATGTATTGCTTCATGTTCTCCGCGGACCATGAAGGATCGTTTGCCAGTTCGGCCCAGTCATCATGGTCCTGTTTTGAACCTCTCACGTACCTGGAACGACATCATGAGGATCCGCGATATATACCGGCTTCGAAGGTAGACTCACATCATATAGTTGATTGCGCTTGAACCACCCAAGGCCTTGCCGCGCGGCACCTGGTGCACTTTGTTCTTGTTTCCTGGCTATGGTGGAGGTTTAGCCAGGGTACGAGATGCGAAGAAGTGACTTCTCGTACCTGCGGTATGGTATTCCATGCCCAGTCATACTCCTTGTTGCCCAGCATTTGGATGAACAGGGCGGGAGTATCGACGAGGGGGTCGCCAAGTCGATTCTTACCCGCCTCGATCACGCCGACCGTGACATCTGGATTCTCTGTCAAGCGGGCAGCAACGGCCAGCCCGGCGGCACCGCCTCCACAAATGATGTAGTCGTAGCTTTGCGCTGCTACAAACTCATCGACGCTGACAAGGGCGGATTTCTGGGTCCCGTTGACTCCGTTGACACCATTAACGCCATTCGTAGTCGTCATGTTTGCAGAGATGAGTGTGACGGAGTTAGGTGTTGTGGTTGAAGGGCTCAATTTGCGTGAAACAGGTTGCGGATGTGAAATGGAACGGGATCTGGTGGGGAGTGAGAGCACATTCTTATACACACATGGCATCCTCCTTCCTGCGGATGCTCAATCTGCCGTATGTCATCGTATTCACACTGTACCATTGTGGGATTCCTTGGTCTCGGCCTAAGGCGAGAAGATTTGCATTACCCGTTTCTTTGGGCCATCTGTAAGAAGCCAATGGTGGTTCTCGGGTGAAAGCTCGAACAAGTAACGAGGAGCAACCCGAAGGAGCAGCAGGACGAATGGTAATGCAGCGTGACCCTAGGCCGGGGTTAGTGCCACAAGGACAAGCCCTGAGAGGGAGGCAGCATAGGGTCAGTTTGACTTTGGCTCGTGTATAGGTTCCCCTCACCCATCGATGTCCTCGGTTTGGCATGCTGACTTCGTCCCACAAAGTACCTGAAGACGAGACCCGACATGGCAGGTGAACACGGGAGGCAGAAGTTCCGCGGGTCTCGTGCGGTCTTGCGCAACTGCGTAATTTGTGACAGGTCGCAAGTCTCCCTCGTAAGAGCTCGTACCATGTGCTTGATACCGTCTGTCGCCGTCCAATTCGCCCCCAAGGAGGAATAAAACCCGACTAGGGACACTTTCCGAATTCCTATGTAGCTTCGGCGAAGCACCCCGCATTCGCTAAAAGGGTCACCGGCGTCCCTTGTGATAATTAGGGCGTGATTGGTTGTCGCCTCGTAAGTCCAAACGCTGTCCGCGAATGTCAAAGGCTAGATTCTTCTCCTGGACGGTGTGAGCAAGCGGCCGCAGCAAGGCGCATCTTACGAGATTCTTTGTGCCACCTTCTCAGACGATGGGTGAACACAGACAGATTGACTACAAACGCCACATCTGATCGATCAATCCCAAATCAATTGCTGCCTCGACGTAACCCAATTCAATGATGGTGGTAATGTATCCACGAAACGGGGCCACCAGAGAGCCAAGACGAGCAAAGCCTCCATTTAGCATCAAGTCGACACCCGATCTTGCAAGCTGCTGACCCTGGGCTAACTAGACAGGGATAGTTTGTCAGGTAATACATAAGCCAGCCCTCGGGGTGCCTCAAGCACGGGGATGATCAACTCATAATTCCTACCACCACCGATCCCATGCCCTGCAGTATGAATGCGGAAGTATCCGAGCGCAAGGGAAAGCTGAGGCATGGTTGGTGATGAAGCAGGTGAGGCAGGCAGCGAGAACCGATTTCGGTTTACTTCCTTAGATAGGTAGGCGGCACCGATTGCGACATTGCCGCCGGCTTTTCTCAAGCCGTCCTCAAACTGTCATGTCTCTCCCCTGACAGCAATACTAACTGCCGTCCTGCGACAATTCCAGGGGGCAAGGCTATGTCCGGAGAGCAAGTTGTCCTGACTCTTCTATCGGGCCTGAGTGGATATAGCAAAGTCATGTTCATTTGAACCTCACCTCCAGTAGAAGCTGGGTGGGAACTCTTGCGAACGCGCTTACATAACATCATTTCGGCCTCGGAAGCGAGTCGGTGACAACTGGGAGCAATCTTATCCCGTCGCGAGAGGTATTGGCTTCACCACTGGCATTTAGGCACAAAATCGTGGTGCATAGGGCTTACTGGTTTCAACCAGAGTGTTGATCGGCGCTTGAAATCCTCTTTGGATCTTTGGCCGCTGAATCCTGCTTCACCCGCGCGTCACCTTTCACATTCCACTGTCAGCGGGGCGTCCTGGGAACCAGCGGAGAGTTTCATTTCGACCGGGTGCCAGCAACAGGGCTGCTTCCTGGCTGCGGCTTTGGACTGGCTGTTCAGCCACGACCATGGTGCCGCAGACTCGGAGGGAGTCCCTACCGGGGCATCTCCTCCCCGACCGAGAGATACATGTGGTAGTGTCCATTCTCTCCGGTCGTCACAAGGCCAAGGAATACTATGAGGAGTCCGTCAAGCCACTACTCGATCAACACGAAATCCAATACTTTACACATGAGACAAAGTCTGCAAGAACCATCATCGAGCTGACAGAGAAACTCTTCATTCCAAACGCGCGCCGCGGGGTCAAGCAGACAATTATCCTGTTATCAGGCGATGGCGGAATTGTCGACATTGTTAATACCTTCACCACTCTACTAAACCGCAGCAACGACGACGTCCGAGCCGCTTCCATATTTCTCAAACCTGCCGTCGTCCTCATCCCCATGGGCACCGCAAATGCTCTGGCCTGGAGCTCCGGTGTCGCGCAAGATGCTATCAAAAACATGATGGAGGGAAGACCTAAGTCCTTACCGTCGTTCAAAGTCACTTTCAGTCCTGGGGCTAAGCTTATTGTGAACGAAGGCCAAGACCGAGAAGCTCTCAGCGATTCAGACGAAGGTGAAAGCATCACATACGGCGCAGTGGTGTGTAGCTGGGGTCTCCACGCCAGCTTAGTGGCAATGAGCGATACAGCGGAGTATCGCAAGCACGGATTAGCGAGGTTCAAGATGGCGGCCGAGCAATTACTAACGGAAGCCCACACCTACAGAGGGAAGGTCAAGTGGCGAAAACAGAACAGCGAGTGGACCGAAGTGGCCGGGACCGAGCATGCCTACGTCCTCGCTACAATGGTGTCCAGACTGGAGGAGCATTTTCAGATCTCTCCAGCTACTAGACCCCTGGATGGAACGCTGAGGCTAGTGCTGATTGGCGCTGAGCCTGCCTCAGAGATAATGCGAATCCTAGGCCTGGCATATCAAGCCGGTCAGCATGTCACAGATCCGAAGGTCACATATGAGGACGTCGAGGCTTTGCGAATCGATCTTGACGAAGAGGACGACCGGTGGCGCGAAATCTGCGTGGATGGGAAGATTGTCGAAGTGGCTAAGGGAGGCTGGATGGAGGTCACGAGAATACCGGGAACAGGCATGGATGCAAGACGTGTTATCGAGCTGGTCTGTTGAGCAATCATTAAAACTGGCGGATCTGGAGCGTCCGCACGTTGGAGGTGCTCTACGTTCGCCCAAGCGTGGTAAGATAGAAGGGTAAACAGGCGCTGGCAGCATTGATATAGATGGAACAAGTCAGTTAAGACGCTTGAACCACTTGATTTTCCACATAACGGACTCGAGCATGAGCAATTGATATCCAGGGTGTCACAGCAGACCACATGCCACGTGACGGCGCTTGGCACGTGCCGGAGGGACGCCTTGACTTCTGGGGCTGAACCAACCGAACTTCCGCTGACGTGCCGGTTTCTCGAAGACACCAATTGACGTCGGCTTAGCTTCGCATCGGCAGGCGCAGACGTCTGTCATCAACGAGCCGCTCAGCCGGTCGCAAACTGTCAACTCCCTGGTCATAACAGGTTGCAAGAATAAAACTCTTGTCGTCGACCAACTCATCCTCGAATCGTCCCTTCGTTAGCAGAGCAGTCCGCGGCCGGATGCAGCAATGCTAACATAGCACTTTCTGCTCGAGTCCGCTATCGCCTTTTGGGAGTGCTGCGACGCCGCGCTTACCACCACCCTCGACGATAACATCACATCCTTGGGTCACGCTGAGGGCAAACATTTCACAGGAAAGTCTGAGCTGCAAAAATGCGCGGTTGGGGTACGTCCGATGACACTATCCACTTTCTGCCCGTGGGAGCTAGTCATGCTAACAACTCATTCAGGGCTTTTTTTCTTCCTCCTTTTTCTCCTTCTCATCTTCGCAGTCGCCGGATGGGTGGCGTTTACCCAGTATAGTGCCCGCAAACAAGGTCTACCCGCTCCGTCCCTAAAATCGTGGAAAACATACATCCCATTCCTGAGAGCGCAGGCATCGTCAAATTACCCGGCACCCAGACATGCAGGACCGCTAGAGTGGGTCAGAGACCAATTCGCGAAATTGACTCGGAGAAGAACGGCAAGAGGCGCATATGAGGAAGCAGGTAATGGTGCTGATGGGCTCGTGAGCGGCGGCCCACGAGGTGGGAGGGGAGCACGGGGAATGGAGGATGATGCGTGGGACACGAGAGTCGGCAACGAAGAAGCATATGGACCGGGTGGAGGCTACTCTGGGTATGAAGAGCAAGAACTCGGCCTGGCCCCGACACCAGGTGTACAGAACGACGCCTACAGTGGTGGTCGTAACGCCCCCGGAGATTACCTAGGGGCGTCGGGTAGTGGTAGCAGGAATTACTCGGATCTCGATGTCAGTGGGCGAGGGAGACCAGGCAGTTCGTCAAGGGACGATCCATTTGGCGACCGACACGAGGCTGGAGCGCCAAGATTGAGAAGCGTTAGCCCCAGACCCGAAGCGGAAGGGACCAGCAAGGGGCACACGAAAGGAAACACGTCTCTCGACACCCAAGGGAGCGGGAGTGGAGACGGTAACACCAGTCCGATCAGCACGAGAAAGAGCGTGTTCCGGGAGGGAATCTAAGATTGCTGTGGTGTGGAGGGCAGCGACGGCATGATGAGGAGATGAGGGGATGAGGAAGGTATTTCGCATCTAGTTTGGCTGCACTCAATTGCGATTTGGGTCGCTTGGATATGGAACCGAGCGATGTACTGATGTGCTGATGAGACAGCAAGAGGGCCAGCTGGAGGCTATAAAATTGCGGAGTTTCT
Organism: Phialophora tarda; assembly: GCA_016109495.1. Taxonomy (NCBI): domain Eukaryota; kingdom Fungi; phylum Ascomycota; class Eurotiomycetes; order Chaetothyriales; family Herpotrichiellaceae; genus Phialophora; species Phialophora tarda. The sequence goes on along the minus strand of JADWPL010000020.1, from coordinate 463,927 downwards.
GGACATATTGAGCTTCCTTTAGCGACGATGACAAGGAAAATACATTTAATGACTAGCCCACCTACATAGGCAGGCCGCCCAGAGGCTACTAGTCGCTTTCTGCATATGGCATTCCTCGTTGCAGAGCTGAATCATCTGTCGCATGCTGACGAGTTCATTGGTTGGTCTTGGTGCAACGATTGAGCAGCGGCTTGAGCGGGGCACGATTTGCTCAGCTCATGCTTGTTGCATCATCGCCAGCCAGGGTCCTGCGTGTCTTTTCTCGTAAATATTTTGCTGGCAGGTGCTGCCCCTCCATCCGCTTCCGAATTGATTGAAAAGTGATTCAACGTGTTCGCAGCTGCACTTCATCTCTCCGTTTGCTTCTCAGCCCGACTACGAGGTACTTGGAGATCGTTTGATGATAGTGTCTCCCTTACGTCTAGGTAAGAAGTCCGGGAAAAAGACACACTCTCTGCCCCTCTGGTTATTCCCGCCCCACGCCGAGTTTCACGTCTGTGTCATATTAGCCGGCCTTCACTCTTTCATGCTCCTCTCTCTTTTCCGTCTTCAAATCGCTGACCTCTCGGTAACGCTCAGAAACCGCCCAAAAACTACCTCGCACGCTCAAAGATGCCTGGCTTCGCACAGGCCACAGACCTTAGCGCATGGCAAGCTCTCGTCGAGCACCACAACGCCGTGGGCCGGAACATTGTCCTGAAGGAATGCTTCGAGAAGGATCCTCAACGGTTTGAGAAGTTCAAGAGAGTGTTCAAGAACAATGCCGACAACACCGAGATTCTGTTCGACTTCTCCAAAAACTTCTTGACCGAAGAGACCCTCGAACTCCTCGTCAAGCTTGCAAAGGAGGCTAAAGTGGAGGAGCTTCGGGATGAGATGTTTGCAGGTGACAAGATCAACTTTACTGAGAAGAGAGCTGTCTACCACGTTGCTCTTCGCAATGTCAGCAACCAGCCCATGGCTGTTGACGGCAAGAGTGTTGTCGAGGAGACAAACGAGGTCTTGGAGCACATGAAAGAGTTCTCGGAGCAGATCCGAAGTGGTTCTTGGAAGGGCTATACTGGCAAGAAGCTCACCACCATTATCAATATTGGGATTGGTGGCTCAGATCTGTACGTGCGGTCTTTTTGAACCTTCGGCATGTACTGACTCGTTTCGCAGTGGCCCAGTGATGGTCTCCGAGGCCCTGAAACCATATGGCAACAGGGACATGAAACTTCATTTCGTGTCCAACATTGACGGTACCCATATCGCCGAAGCCCTCAGAGACTCTGATCCCGAGACGACCCTCTTCCTGATCGCCTCCAAGACCTTCACCACTGCAGAGACGACGACCAATGCCAACACAGCCAAGAAGTGGTTCCTGCAGAGCGCCAAGGAGTCTGACATTGCGAAGCATTTCGTCGCCCTCTCTACGAATGCTTCCGAGGTCAGCAAGTTTGGCATCGATACCAAGAACATGTTTGGCTTCCAAGACTGGGTTGGTGGGAGATACTCGGTCTGGTCTGCAATCGGCCTGTCTGTCTGCCTGTACATCGGCTACGACAACTTCCATCAGTTCTTGGCTGGTGGCCATGCCATGGACCAACATTTCAAGACGGCTCCTCTTCATGAAAACATCCCCATCATTGCCGGTCTGCTTAGTGTGTGGTACTCGGACTTCTTCGGTGCTCAGACTCACTTGGTTGCGCCTTTCGATCAGTATCTGCACCGCTTCCCAGCCTATCTCCAGCAGTTGACCATGGAGTCAAACGGCAAGGCTGTTACGCGAACGGGAGAGTATGTCAAGTACACGACCGGAGCCATCTTCTTCGGCGAACCCGCCACCAACGCTCAACATTCATTCTTTCAACTCGTGCACCAAGGCACCAAGCTTATCCCCACCGACTTCATCATGGCCGCCAGGTCACACAACCCTGTGGAAGGAGGCCTCCACCAGAGAATGTTGGCGTCCAACTTCCTTGCTCAAGCTGAGGCATTGGCAATTGGCAAGACGCCAGACCAAGTGAAGGCCGAGGGTGCTCCTGAAGAGCTTGTTTCGCACAAGACCTTCCTGGGAAACCGACCGACCACAAATATCCTTGCTGAACAGATCACACCTGGTACACTCGGTGCCCTGATTGCTTACTACGAACATATGGTGTTTACTGAAGGCGCTATCTGGAACATCAATAGCTTCGACCAGTGGGGCGTTGAGTTGGGCAAGGTCCTCGCCAAGAAGATCCAGAAGGAGCTTGAGACAGATGGAGCTGGAGGTGACCACGACTCCTCGACTGCCGGTCTAATTGCTGCTTTCAAAGCGAAGAACAGTCTGAAATGAAGCTTACAGACTCCGCTGGAATACGATGCTAAGCCTTCGAAAGAGGAGCGATCCAAGCTATGAGATGGCTCAAGCATCGGCATCAGCAGCTGCAAATGTACAGGAATTAATGCCGATCCACACAAGTCGTTTCAAACCCTTAGGCAGATATTGGGAGGATGCTCCATGACCTGGGATGAGAGAAAAGCAATCAAAGACAGTGCTCACCACGGTCTGTAGCCTCAGACGATCTACTGGTTTTAGTTAGTGACATACATGGTCAGCTCTTCCTTGCTCTTTCCATCCCTACTGACTCAGATAATCATTTGGACATCGCGACTTACTGAGCATGATATCAGCATCAGGACAACTGCAGACATCACGTCTTCATGCAAGGTCCCGTCAGGTTCAAGTTAACGGCACAAACCGTCCGAGAATGCCTGTCCCACGGCATCCAGCCTAGCTTGTAATGAAATATTAGCGGGGCATGCTGGACTAGTGATGTTTCGCGACATACGGACTCAGTTTAGTTTCTGATTGTTAATATCTCTCCCTCAGCTTCAATATCTTAGGCTTCACATTGCGCTCTGCGATGGACAGAGTCACGTCTCCGTCACTTGGATAGTCGCGATCCTGAGCTTGGGGCTGTCTCAATATCTCACCTTCCCATGACTTCTTCTTTTTCTTCCTGAGCACAATTGAGTAGAAGAAAGAGGCGACCGAGGATAGACGGGCAAGGTACGTCTTATGATTCAACATCGTCTGGGCGTTACGGTGGCAGCCACTGATCGCCAGAAACAAACAGCTCCTTCCTTCGCCATGCCTGGTTCGACCCCAACCCGTCATACGGGCGTATGCCAGTTCCGCCTGCAGCGTATAACAGTGCCATGGCGTCTCTCAGTCGGCCCCAGATCCACTGGTCTACAATCACACCGTGGCTGGCGTCGGTGGAGAAATTGCGTTTGTTGTGTCACAGCCAGAGTGAGCTGGAGAAGAAGGGCTACGTGCTGAAACCGCTCGATGCGGATCAGATTGAGGGCAAATTGAGGTGTACGAAATGTGGGAGTGAGCTGATAGTGCCCTATCCTGCCATTTGAGGCTGTTGCTAACCGTGTGTGTGTAGAATGTGCGAGCCGCAAACGAGCCTGCAAGCCTGTCCCCGCCCACAGCGTCAATCAAGGGAATCAACAGCCTTATTCGAGCAAGTTCTGTGATGAGGCAGTCGGCGGATGCGGGAAACCTGGCCACACATCTGATAACTGCTGGCAACTGCACCCAGAACTGAAGCCCAGGATGGCAAGCGGCAAGAATAAACGTGGCGTCAACCTCAACATGAATAGCAACAGCAAGAGTGCCGACCACATTGCAGAGAGAGCGTCAGGTGAGGTCCCGTCTACAGCACCAGCAGACACGAAGCCACAGCGCTCAAAGGCCTGCCAATACCACATCGGAAAGGTTAGGAACAAGGTAAGATGGGACCATGCTAGGCTCTGATCGTGTGTGCGTGCGTGCATGCGTGTCTGTACCCTCGAACTGACGAACATTCCCAGCACTTTACATGCTGCAACCGCCGTGTCTCCGAGAAAGGCTGTATCGAAAAGGAAGAACATGAATTACCGGCCCCCAATGATCCCACCAACCTCAAATACTGGCAGTTTCACACGACTCCAAGCTCACGCTCGGCCCAGCCTGCCGGTGCCTACGCCGCAGCAATATCCCTAGACTGCGAAATGGGCATCTCCCGGAACAACGAACCAGAACTCATCCGCCTCACGGCCATCGACTTCTTCACCGGCGCCATCCTCATCGACAACCTCGTCGATCCCGACGTCCCCTTGGCCCACTACAACACGCGCTACAGTGGTGTCTCGGTCGGGCACATGATGACCGCCATCCGCAACCGCACAGCCATCCACGGCCGCGACCGCGCGCGCATGGGCCTCCTCGAGTTCGTCGGTCCAGAGACCGTCGTCGTCGTGCACGGCGGGAGCGGCGACTTCCGCGCGCTACGCTGGATACACCCTTTGATCGTCGACACGGAGATCCTCGAGGGATATACAGGCCCGAGCGCGGTGTCCGGGGGCAAAAGCCTGAAGAACCTGTGTAAAGTGAAGTTGGGGATCGATGTACAGGTCCGGGATCCTGCGAATGGGAAGCTAGGACACGATAGTGTGGAGGATGCGCTCGCGACACGGGAACTGGCGATCCAATGGATGGAGAGCATTCCGGATGGGAATTAAAGCATAGGGACTGAAAAGAATTGCAGCCGAGCTGCATTGTAGCGATATTCCACTCCCGAGATGGGGGAACATGCGAGCAGACTTCTAGTCGTGAACTCTGTCGAAGGGCCCGAAGACTACGGTGGCAGCGACAGTGGCGGCCCTGTATTGCTCAATACTATACATGGCCAATATGAAAGCAAGCAAGAATCAATCGAGAAGCGGGTTTGGCTACAGTAATAGTGCTTAGTGCTAATTATGGGACAGGAAACGGAAACAAGGCCATCTGGAGCTTGACCTTTCAGCCCGCAAAGTGCAAGTCATTCGCACGGGCTCATTCATGCTTCATGCTTCATGCTTCATGCTTCATCGCCACGACAACTGTCCGACAGAGGACTTTATCAAATACAGTACCGACCTGTCTCCCACCTACCTACTGTATTTGCGTAAATGTGTAAGGGGGATCCACTCGATTCTCCGACCCGAGTCCCAAGGTCAACAACCTCCGTGGTGCCCTTCTCATCCTTTAATTTTTCAATTCAAGACTTTTCTGCGCCGGATCACGAGCTGATCGCTGACAGAACGGGGGGTAACTGAGCGCGTGGGGGCTAATTCAGACAAGGCTGAACTCTCCTTTCCCGGAATGTCAACGGAAGCTGCGGCCAGGCCTAATATTCCCCCTCATGAGGTTCCGTTCGAGTGGCGGTGGTTTGATGCGCGTTTTGTCGACGCTCGTGGTCTCCGCCAATATTACCCGGGGCCCTGAGGTGATTGCAGATGTTCTGGCGGCCACGTCGTGATCTGTGTGGATGCGTGGATGGGTCCAGAACAGGGTGAAACTGCAGTGGCGAGAGTCGCTCGTAGGCCCAGGCCATGCGCTGCAAATTTGCAGGGTTCTGCTCCTTATTCTGATGATAGAGTTACCTGGGTTCTCCGGAGACTCCGCCGAGAGATTCGAGGGGCTTATGCAGGTCAACCATCTGGTAGTTCGATGGCTTCATTTCAGTGCCCGGTGAACGCGAAGTTAGGAGGTCAAGGGCGAGTCGAGTCCTGGCTACCGTGTGAGCGCCTTGAATCTGAGGACCGCGGATTCCTCCGCGGTGCCGGCCGCGACTGTTCGACAGAGGCTGGCAGTTCCAGCGCTGGTGGTTCCCTTCTCACCTGAAACTCGTTGCCTGTGTTGCTTGAATACCTCCGAGGGCTAGCAAAACCGGAACTGCCCTCGCCGTCGTAGAATTGGGTGCCTTCTGGTGATGTGGTCATCTCCGGGCTGATTTCGCCAGTGGCATTCCCGTCGGCAGCTTCAGACACGCTCCCGGCTAAGATGTCAAAGGGCGATGCGGCAGCTTTTTTATGATCAACGATATCTCTGCATAAATGTCAGACTCATGGAACTTCGTCTCTCAGCGTCTGCTCGGGGAACTTACGAAACGCCCCGATACTGCAACTGATCGTCCAGGCGCCGCAGTCTGTGGGTGGCTTGAGGGTCATTGCCGAATTGGACGAATTGAATGCTGAGACGTCGTTCATCCTCCTCCAAGGTGTTCGGTCGGAGCCTTCTGAGACGTTCGCTGAATTCCACTATCTTATCATCGACGGCCAACTTGTTCCTCATGTCCTTCCACTTTCCGTCCGTCAACACGATGATGGTCTTTTTGCGGGGCATAGACTTCTTCGATGCCGCCACCGTCTCGAGATACTTGTTCAAAATGCCACCTAGAACAACACTCATGTTGGTCTCGGCTCTCTGCCCTGGAATATGATCCTTTTTGTCTAGCTCTTTCTCAAAGGCAGAAGCTTTGTTAGTAGCTTTGAATTCGGTGTTGCTGGCTGTAAACATCAGCTCCATGCCGTCCTTGTCAATGTTTCCAGCATGTTTAACAAGCTGACCGAGCTTGATCTTGACGTGCTCCCAGTGTTCACTCATACTTGCGCCATTGTCAACGAGGAACAACTGAGCAAGGAGTCAGCTAGTTCCTGAACCGCACTTGGAACGCACTTACAATGTCCCGGTCTTTAAAATAAGGGCGCAGATCAGGGTCTCCCTTCGGCGTTTCCGTTCTTCTCCATAACTTCGCAGCAATCTTGGTGCTCAACGTCGATGACCGTGATGGCATTGGTGGTGTTGTAGGCCCACGATTTGGAGATGTGAGCGCAACAGACGACTGGGCATAGGAGACTTCCTCAATAGGTTGACTATATTGGTCTTCCTCCTGGACAGCATCGAGATATGCTGTCATAGAGGGACGACGGGGCGATCCGATGCGGGTGCCAGAATCGGCGACAACCGCCGTTCCTGGCATCAAGCCTCGCGACGTAATGATGAATGACTCCGGAGCGAGCCCAACCGCCCTGCTCCGGTGACTGACTCGTGTCTGCATTAGTTGTGAGGTGGTACTCCGAGCACCTGATGTAGGCTGGTTTTGGTGCTCGACGCCGAAGCGACTATCCGTTGATGCCTTGATCTCTTTGGCCTGAGATTTGGTGGCTTCAACAAGACTCTGTTCCCAACGAAGCTGAGTGCTTTGAATGGCATCTCCGACGCAGTCTGCAACCACGGCATCCTCTGCAACACCAGCAGCAATTTGCTTGATCTTGTGCAACTCTTCACATAGTTTTGGCGCAGTTATGCGACCGGCGGGGTCGGAAATAAGCATGGCATTTTCGACAAGGTCAAGGACCTTCTCCGTGATCTTATCGCTCTTGCGCTGGCCATATCGCAAGAAGCTGTGCCACTGAGTAACCGCTTCAAGGACCTTTTCGCCGTCGTGGAAGAAATCACCCGCTTCAAGTGTCACCTCCGGCTGCTCAGCGACGTTCCTGTTGACGATGATCTGGTTGATTGCTTTCTTCCGTACCTCGGCGAATTGCTCAAGTCCGCTGACACCATACACCGCCCAGGTTGCCGCGATGGACAGGACGCACCCAAGAGACCAGATATCACTGGACCGTGCGATCAGGGATGATCGCTTCCCTCGCTGCTTCTGGTGTTCGAGTACATAGCACTCCGGTGCGCCTGGGAGATTCAGAACAGCTCTCCACGTTGCAGAAGAAGTTCAGCCTACCGAATGTGCTTGTTCCTCCCATATAGTCCGTAGCGTCCTTGCTTTCGATATCTTGCTTTTCAAAGCGGGCGAAGCCCGGATCGGCCAGTTTGAACTGCCCCTGGACGTAGAGGATATTCTGGGGCTTGATGTCGTTGTGCCACCTAGTACGCAGTAAGCAATTAAGCAACATTACAAGCAGGCATGGCGGCGGCACACCCAAAATACTTCTCGGTCCCAAGGTTCCCCGCACGGTCGAAAGCATGGATATCCCGAATCCCGTCCGCGACGAAGCAGAAACGCGCCCAAAAGTTCAGCTGTTCTTCGACCAGGATTGGGGGTAGGTAGAAGTGAAAATAGCCGTCAAGATCGAGCTCCCCAAGTTCGAGCACAAGATGAAACGTTTCGTTGGCGGACTCGTCGGCCGACGGTCTCTCTTCAACTTGAGAGTAATTGAACAGACACTTGATCATACCTTTGTTCTGGCTCAATCCTCGGAATGCGTTTCGCTCGTTCTCGTACAACATTTCGTTGCCATCTTTGTAGGTCTTCAAAGCAAATATGTGACACTGGCATCAATCAGTCAGCTGCCCAGTAGCATCGATATGTCCGAGCACTTACAGGCCCATAGGCCGGGTCGGTGAATCGTGAGCGCGGAACTGCCTTGGCGAGCGCTTCTGTGACGAACTCTTCCTGAACAATGATCTCATAGACGCGAGCTGTTCCACCTTCATTGATTTGTTTCTTGACGCACACCGGGACAATATGACCTGTGGTGAGGCTTCGTGGCTCGTCCAATTCGAATGCCAGAGGACAGTATTTCCACTGCGCCTTTTCGAAGCCTGTTAACAGAGCCGGATCTTGTCTGAAGACAGTCTTATCCTTGAGGACAGCGAGAGGGATAGGCAATCTGCTGTCGTTGAAATCGTCCGAGCGCAAACCTTCGATCAAGGCACCGTGGCCGAGCTCGAGAAGGATGCTAAAGACAAGCAGGCACTCCCTACGCCCCTCAGTGATATGCGCTGACACCAGAGAGAAGCTATTTCTCTTGCAGCAGGCGGAGAGCAGCCGGTCAACATTCTTCGGCTGGCCCTCGATCATCCAGCGTTTCAGCTTCTGGACTTGTATGTACTGCCTCTTGCAGACGGCTGTGACCTTCAATTCCTCCAGCTTCTGCGTAAACTCCAAAACAGGATCGAGCACCGGGCCCGCGGAGGTCATTGCGGCAGCTACGCAAGGCTCTGACTCGTGGCGTCTTGCTTCCATCGACTAAGCCAACAGGCGGAGGAGTGCGCATTGAAATAAGAGAGCTCCGACAACAGCAGGCTCAAGGTGGAATAGACGAGGGACGTAGTGAATACCCTCAGAACCGGCTCAAAGCAACAAAGGAACGAGAGAGCAGTCCAAAGGAAGGTGCTTGGGTGCGCAGTTGGCCATTTAGCAGTCAGGCTGGCGTGCCACGAAAGGCACATGGGCTTGGGACGAGCATACGATCGGTTGAGCTGCTGCCCTCAATGCGGCTGAACTGGTGGGGAGGGCCCTGTTGCTTGCCCCGGTTCGTGTGCGCAGGGGATAGCTCGCACCACTCGCCTCGACGGGATGGCAGGGATATCAACGGCCAGTTGTAATTGGGCATCGAACCGCCCAGCTGAAGACAAGCTGCGCTCTAACTGAGGCAGATTCGCAGGCGGCCGCATGTCGGATGAGGAGCAACGGGAAGTCGCGCATCGACCCTTCCGTCGAGAAGGGTTGTCCTGCTAATGGCGAGGCAGCTCTACCAAGGGTGCGGCTCGAAACCTTGCTGCCGAAGCGATGAATAGACGACCCATTGCCCTCTCACCCTCTACACCAAAGCCTTCTTTTCTTGGCACTGTGTGTCATATTGCGGGTCGGTGGCTCTGTGCTCCGACGTAGCGCATGGAACTCTTGCCGCTAGCGCAAAGCTTGCAAGAGCCGTGGAGCCATAGCCTTCACGGCATCTGGTATTGAGAACGATCTCTCCAGACCTGAGCCACGAGAGACCGAATTGGGCTGCGCCAAAGTGTCCCAATGTCTTCTATCGCGCAAAGGCACCGCTTGTTAAGGGTGTTTGTCGCTTTTGGGCAAGCCGGGCTCCTCGGAGTAGGCGACGTTAGCCCCCGAGGCTAATCGAAGCACTAACTAATTCGCGGCTGCGGGGTACCGATTGAGCCTCCGAGCCCGGGGGGGGGGGGGGGTCCACAACAAAAGCCTCGAGTGCCTGGGCGAAAAGCTACCCAGAACATCTTCTCGTGCGTCCAGTGTGCGACCTCATCCGAATCACATTTTGCCGCAGTCCAGGTTTAACTAGAGTCGTCCATCGTTCGAGGGTCTTCAAGGCACTCATGTTTTGCTTATTCGGCTCCGAGTGACCACATTGGCTCAGTTCCATCACTAATGGCGGCTCATCTGCAGAACACTCACAAGCCTCCATCCTCGTGACGAATCATTCGCGACCTCGTGTGTGGAGAGGCCGAGAAGGCAACGACCAGGATGGCGCTCGTGTGGCATTGGACAATGCCTTGCAGGCATGACGGCAGAAACCCTCACATTCAGCCCAGTTCGCGAACCAGACCAGTCACCAACGAGAGCCTTCTCTGCCTCTCTGAAGACAGGCAATAAAGGAGGAGGGTATCCTCAGCGAGGCATATTTCATATTTGTTTTCGAGCGGTGAAATTGTCGCTCAGGTCTTTGGAACTGATAACTTCAAATACACCATGGCCTTCCCTTCGCCACCGTCTCGCCGCAGCACCATCCAATCCACCCGGACTGAGCGAACTTTTACCAAGCCTCTGAGCCTGCGGAGGCGTCGAACCGACCTAGACGCCTCACCGGTCACGCAACGTCGAGCCTTGCATTCTTACTACTTCCCAACTTATCGTCTGCCGTGGGACAGGCTCAGAAACTACCTTGAAACAATATTCCCCGATCTGAAAGGAACCTTCGAGCACCAGGTACGGCACGTTGCAATTGCGCGACTTCGCACGCTTATCACTGCCACCAGGTCGCAGACAGCCAATATGTGTTCGAATCATATAGGCCATTAAACCAGGTATGTCGCCTAGCAATTAGCTGCTCTCGCAGTCCATGCTGAAACCTGAAACAGGACGAAGAAAGGGAGATTCTCAGGCTGCGGGATCACGAAGCCAGGGATCCAGAGCGAAGGGAGGACTCGCCTGAACCACCAAGTCGTTCTGGGCGACAAGGGTAGGGCAGTCGGTAGATACATATCATAGGCTGTCAGCGCCCGTGACATGTCCGGCAGGGAGGCCATTTAGGCTGAGGCGTGAGGAGCATACCAGGCGCTCCGGTTAGGCTGATTGCAGGCGTTTCTTTGCCGGGGAATCAGACGCCGCTGCGTGCTCGAGCATAGCCGCCGCCCAACCTCCAAACTCATTTGCACTCTGCCACACTGTCGTAGATATATCTTTTGCTCATGATGCCGATATTCAGCATCCGGCGGCAGCTTACATTTCCAGGACCTTTGGTCCCTGCAGTTGTGCCCTTCGAAGAGGCAAGATACAGTGCAGAGCCAGACCTCCTTTGGCGGGGGACCTTTGGTAGCCATGGGCACAGCGACCGCAACCCCAATCGGCCTTGATCTCACCCCCGAGTTCAGCTCCAGCTACAGGGACTTTGAATCTTTTCCAGAGAACCTCTTCGATCGCCACTCTTACGCGCCAACACTTCGAGCGTACAAGAACCGACTGGACTCTGCATCTGCCCAGCTACTCGTGCAGCATGAGGACCTCGCAGATGTCCCATTCAGGGACCTGGATGGCACTGGAGCGGCGTTCGCCCGCAAGAATCTCTTCAGCGACCAGAGACTTCGAGAGCAGCTGGGAGACAGTGCAGTTCGGGATCCCTTAACGTCGAGCTTGGTTTCAGGAGCTTATGCCACCAAAGCCGACCCGAAATGTCGTTTCATCTTCTTCTCGGCCAAGCACTCCAGGGCACCTCTCAAGCTAACGCGCAGAATGTTGATGCGGATAATGACCTATCACCAGGTCATGCCGCGATACCTTGAATTCCTCTTTCTCTTCGGCCAACGCGCGATCTCGCACGACCTCCGGTACAGTGGATTCCGTGAGCAGACCAGCCTGGAACTCCCTGCGGCAGGCCAGAATCTTCCGGAACTTCGAAGGAGCGGGAAACATTATCAGCTCTGCTACAATCTCAAATCCGTTGGCTGCTCGTCAAACCCCGACACTGCTCTCATGAATCAACAATGGTCCATTCGTCACGCCGCTGTATATCACCAGTTCGACGTCGAATTCGGCACGACTTTGTGGATCATTACCAAGGGCGATCTTGGCTTGAAAGAGAATGTACAGGATGTCACCGGGCCCGACGGTCGTCCGGAAGACAAGTCATTCGGCACACCTGAAGAGGCCTTTCGAGCCAGCTTGCCCATACACGCGCTTGTTGCGCACTGGGCAACCAACGACTGGCGCTGGTATATGCAGTGGCTCGAGGATAGCTTCGACCAAGAAGTATGCCGGCTGATTTCCTTTGGTTCCATTCCATGATGTGCTATCCAGCCAATGACTGACACTCTACGAACATAGACCCAAGCCATCATCCTCGAGGATAGAACCGAGAAACTCCGCAGCACAGTTTACCGCCCAAGCGACTTACAGCGGATTCAGATCTGGCAAGAAAAGGCCAACGATGCCCTGATCACCCTTGAATCCAACGCCAGCGTGCTCCGTGCCATTCTTGATTACTACCTGGCTTTAGCGGACAATTCCAGATTCCCCCTGAGAAGCAGCAACGCAGACGACATCAAAATGTTCGCCGCACAGATGAAGGATCTCATTGCCGATAGTAACATGCAGAAAAACCGGGCAAAGCTGCTTGTCAACATTGCCTCGCAGAGGAAGACCTTGGTAGATCTCCCCCGCCCAGCCTAGCCACATGTTGTCTCAATCAGCTAATCGCGGCCTCACACAGATCCTCCAATACTTGCAATCACAGGCCTCGGAGAAGATGGAGACCCTGACCATGATGGCGCAGAAAGAAACAGTGGCCATGCGCATCGTCACCGTCGTGACATTGATCTTCCTACCCGCAACATTTGTATCCGTACGTCCCAAAAATTTGGTGCCTTTCTCACTCGTGGGCCGTCCTAACTTCTACAGACTTTCTTCAGCACCGACGTCGTCAAGTACCAGAACGGAAGCGGACTGGATCCCACTGCCGGTGGCACAAGCTATTCGTCCCTCGCAATGGCTAGATGGCTCGAAGTGACCCTGCCGCTCACGGTGGTGACTTTCCTGCTCTCCTGGCTAGCTTACAACAAGGCGAAAAAGAACATCGGAGCCCAGGCGCTCGCTAGAGGGATTTTCGGCCACACAAATCCATACCCTTGAGAAGTGCCTCGACCACAAGTCCTCATATTTCTCACCGGGGCGGTCGCGATTGTGGTCGTGGTCGTGGTTGTGGTTGTGATCGACCTAGGCCCAAGGACCTTTTTTAGGACGAATCGATCAACACGGCTATCAACGCCGCTTGCTCGATGGAAACCAACGGACCTTCTCAATCAACCTCCAGAGCTCGACATTGCCGAACCGATCGAGTGTATACAGTATCACAGCTCCTCTCTCTCCGTGAATACTCGCCACGTACCCTGTCCGCTCGCCGAACCGATCAGTCAATGCCCTCCTTTCTCGACAACCCGATGGACCCGACCCTTCTTGGCGCCTCTATCCAAGATATCGTGTAGAAATAATCATGTCAATCCCGAATCCGGAACCCGCACCCGCGACCTGAACAGAGAATCCAGAATCCATAATCCAGTAGGCAGAACCCAGAACCGCAACCCAGAATCCAAAACGCAATGCAATACAACACGACGCAACCAAACCTCCACAGTCAGAACACGCTCAGCACGAGCCAATGTCTTATAATCTACCCGTACTCCATACCCATCCTCGAAAATACGACTAGCCCTCTACAGCACCGTCCTGTCTGGACCGGACTTTACTACTCGCGTATCCTACTTACTATTCCGTAGTAGCAGCAGTAGTAGGAGGAGGAGTAGGAGTAGTAGTATCAGTGCCAGCAGTGGTAGTAGTGGATACGACGAGAGTGTCAGGGCTGGGAGAGTGAAGTGGGATGTGTACAGACGTAGGGAGTACCCATCCATTCATCCATCCATCCATCCATCTGTACGCGGATCTACAAGTACCCAGTAGGAACCTGGAATTCGTCTCCGGAACGGAAGTTGCTGGCTTGGCGTGGCTGACGTGGCTTGCTTGCTTTGCTTTGCTTTTCTTCGCCCCGCCGATTCGCACGCAGGCAAGCATTTTATGGCGTTGGAGCGGCGGACCAAAAACAGACTATTCTACTGTATTGCATGGTTTGACTTTTCTCATGTCTATCCTTGGGCTTTGATTCACTTGTTTCCGCCCGGTCGGATATGTCCCTGTGGGGAAGGAAGGGACGTAATAATATACATACACACATACACATACACATACACATACGTACAAGCATGCATACATGATATCACCGCACACTTAGTCGCTATGGAGCCACGTCTCACTCGCTGTGCTAGTCTTCTAGGAAACCCACGTCAAGGCTCACACAGACCCATGTGCTCCCTTGCTCGAAGCGTTTATTTCTCCATCTACTCCTGCTTGGCCGCACCGCGAACAGGCGACGAACTCGACTGCAAGGACGGGAACCGGGACAGCGGGCGGCCATTCGGGACGGTTCCGATATCCTCACCTTGGCTCGGGCCGATGTTCATTGCCTCGGCCAGGAGGCGGCCGTTGACGCTGGACGAATTGCTGCTCCACCGCGAGTTGATGGCCGGCATGGGCGGCATGAGTCCCGGGGAAAACGGAAACGGCGAGTCCGGAACGTTCGACACGCTTTCCGAGGGGGTGATTGATTTGCGAAGTCGTTGAGGTGAGTAGTAGTTGACCACCGATTCAGGAGGGGTCTTCGGCCCGAAATGTGCTGCCGACGGGGTGGTGGGCGGGAGCGGGAAGTCCATGCCGAGGCCTGCTGACGACTCTGGGCCGATGGAGGGGATGGTTGGCATGGGGTGGTTGGCCTCGTCGAGATCGCTCGGTACAGACGCCTTGCGAGCGATAGGGGTGGGGGGATTGTTTTCTAGCCCGCTGGGATGTCTCTGATGGCCGCCGTCGGAAGTGCGGGATGCGGCGTAGTCGGAGAGGTTGAAGTTGAAGGCGTACGTTCCATATCCTTCAGGAGGAGCAGCCGCAGCTCGGTCACCACTGTTGCTTCGAGAAAGGGTGGGTTGGCTGAGGCGCGGGTTTTGAGCGTGGCTCTTCGAAAAGTTGCGGACAAGGACCGGGGGAGGAACACGCGTGTTGGTCATCGGCAGAGCCACGGCCGTACCTTGAGTGAAGGACGGTGCCAGAGTGATTGGTGTTGAGGGCATGGACTGCTCACCCAGTGACTCGCGGGATGCTTCGGCTGCTGTCTTGGTGGCGTACGCTTCGGCCATCTGTGGAGCTGTCGTCGGCGCCATGCCGTCTTCTTCTTCTGGAAGTCGTTGTCCTCGGCGTGCACGGTAGATTGTCCATCTTGCCCGCAGCGGTACGCAATACCGAAACAACAGATAGACAGCCGCAACAGCTGCCACCGAGCCAATCACTGATGGAACTATGATTGCCGCCTTGGCGATGGGATGGTTCGAGGCTTCCGGCACGTCAATAGTCGCAACGGTGCTGGTGGAAACTGGCGCGGCCAGTATTGTGTTGCCACTGGAAAGCGAGCCAGAGGTAGTCGGATCTGGGGAAAGAAGCGTTGACGCAGATGTGGTCATTGATTCCAGTCCCGTGGAAGTCGCCCCTGAGATCGATGTCTGCGTTCCTGTCGAGCTTGTTGTAAAGAATGCTGCTGGTGTTGACGTTCCGGCACCGTCCCCGGCCGGGGTTGGCTCGAAAGGATTAGGGGGTGTAGTAGTTGTAGCAGCTATCGAAGGTTGAGATGGAGAGGCCGTGTCTGTAGCCGGGGCAAAAGGGTTCTCGCCATTCTCATCCTCCTCCTCGTCGGAATCAACTGCTCCGTCATCATCGCTTTCTCCATCAGACTCATCGTCGTCACTCGTCTCGTCGTCAGGCCCGAAGTTGTTCTCTGGCATTCCTGGGGGGGTTCTTAGCGTGGAAGGAGGACCACTGGGCAGAAATGGAGGTGGCCCTGCTTGTGATATCGGTGCTGGCGGTGTCGGGAATGGCCCTGAGGGTGGTGGCACCTCACCTTGCCGATTCACATGTTGTGGTCTGTGATCCCGATGAGATCTCTCACTACGTTTTGCTTTCGCCGGAGTGCTCCTTGATCTGTCGAACCGTCTGAGACTCCCACCCGCCGGCATTGTTGGCAAATTCGTCCAAATCAAACTTTTCAGAGGCGGCGCGTCCAAGTAGAAGAAGAATAAGCATCGACCAAGGGATACCTAGAATACAAAATGAAAGGAAACGGAGGACCAGCCTCGGATACGAGAAAGACCGAGCAGCCAACGAGGACAAGGGTTGTGCAAACCAGCGCACAGAGGAAGAAGAGAAAGGACGACAGACAAAAGAGACGAGAGACGCCCAGTCGTCTATGAATCTTCACCTCGAAGCTTATCGATGCACTGCCCAAACAGCCGACGACGCAGACTGGGGACATGGCGAGAGGTTTGGTGTAGCCAAGCCTCTGCTGGAGGAGATCCAGACAGCAACTGTTTGGAGCACGGTGGAGACAACGCTGCTGCAGTCTCTCAGGACGATGGGAAAGTGGAAAGCCGGGAGTCTGCACTGCTTGGCCGATGCTCGAAGAGTGACAGATCTCCCTTGATGCTGACGATTGCATGCGAGGGTCGCAGTCTGGAGGGGAGGTGAAACGTCGAGTGTCAGAGACCGGGGTGGCGCTTGGCAGGGGGGGTATGTTGTTGAATAGGGGGAGGCTATGGCATGCCACTGCACTGCAGAACACCGGAAGATCCTGGACTGGGGACACGATCAAATACAACAGGAGCGGGCGCTGATCTTTGCATCCATCACCTTGCTTTCGGACGGTGCAGAGAAAGAATTGAGCGGACAAGCTGACGAGGCAACGAAGTCTGATACTGTAGCCAAGGCCGCAGCCGCACTCCGCTCCGATATTATCGAGTACAAGGCAGATCACAGAGCAACAAGTCATCCAGGGAACCATAATGTCACAGCAAATGATAGACAGTCTGCACTTTCTGACCGCTCTGCAACCAGCCGGTCGCCGTCTATCTGTGCTTTTGCCCTTCAGCAGGAACTAACAATGTGTACTAGATATTGCACACCAGGGCCGTGAGACAAAATCCCTCCGTAACCTCGTCCGAAGTCATACGGCGCAAGCACGGTCACCAGGCTTGAGCTGAAAACTGATGTCCTCTACTCACTTCATGCCTTGATCGCACCCCCCAAAGCACCACCGCCGAACTGTTGCCCACCAGGTCGTCTCTGACCTTGCTGTCCTTGCCTCGCGAGATTTTGCAGGCCAGTTCTGCCACCGCCCCGTCCGCCCCTGCCTCGCTGTTGTTCCGGCCGGGTGTAGCCACCAACCATGCCTGCTGTTCTCGTCTCCAGGACCTTCTCGTTCGACTCGAGGATTCCCATAGCTCTCTCACTCAGGGTAATGACCTGGCTCTGTAGACGTGACAGCTCCACCCCCTTGCGGAAGACGACCGCATCATTGACTTGATCCAGCGCAGCGGCAAGTTCTTCGTGTGAAATCATCTTGGAGATCACGGCCGAGATCTTCTTCGAGTCAAGATCGAACATGCCGGAAAGAGTCGTTATCGATAGAGTATCGTAGTATGGGGCATAGGTAAAGAGGTACGTCCGCAGGCCTTCCTCTTGGATCTGCTCGGCAAGCATGTTCTTGACTTTCTCTTTATTGTCGGCGCCAAGTAGGTCCCAGATGCCAATTTTGCTGATCAGCTCTTGACACTTCTTCCAGTCACCCTGAGCGAGCGCCTTTGCCGCCTGCATGACGTGGTCACGCGTGTTCTCGGGCGGACCTTGGAAGACCTGTCGCTCGGTGTACTCGAGCATACGGCGGAAGGTTTTGGAGATGACACGCTTGCGGACATCTGGCGAAGAGCCGGTTTGTGCCAAGAGCGGGATCTCAAGAAGCATGCTGCAGGTGAGGTAGACGCATTCCAAAAGTTCGAGATTGATGTGCATGTGGAAGGGTAATTGACGTTGTCGCTCCAGTCTTTCCTGTTCCGGTGTGACTTGTGAGTAGCGCTGCATGATAACACCTTGAGCGAGCAGTTCTTTCTGTCTTCCGGAGCCACAGATCTCTTGGAGTACACCTTGGGCTTCGTAACAGAGACCTGCACGGAAGGCACAAAGACCTATCTGGACGAGAGTGCGGTTGAAGAGAATCTGGGTGGAAACGTCAAAGGACGAGATGTTCTCAGTCAAGTGACTCATGAGTGCAAGGTCGCGCGCTCGGTAGTAGTCGTCTTGCAAAGCCAAGAAGTAGATTTCGCAAAGCATGGCACGGGCGCGGATGATACCCTCACTCTGCTCGAAGAGATGGTTGCAAAGGGTCTGGACCAGAGAAGCGACTTCGACGAACTTCCCTCTTGGAGTAAGGTCGGAATTGAGCGTTGGAGGTAGAGCGGCCCAGGTCTTCTCTTCGAGGATCTTGACCACTTGCGTCGGCTTGAAGTAGATGTGTTCCAGTCGTCGGATAACGGTCCGGTTGATATTGTCCTGCTTGCCCTCCAGCTTCTCCAACCTCTTGTTGATGGTTTCGATGTAGATCAGTGTCCGTACAATGTCAGTGTACAGGAGCTGCTCATCGCTGAGTCTGTCGATGTACTCGGCAGTGTGAGGGTCTGTCTGCTGCAGGGAGCGCGTCAACTCGTCATCTAGTCTCTCAACAAGGGACACAACGCTGCCCGGGACCTTAAAGACATCATCGGCAGCTGGGTTGGGCTGTTTCTCGTCGTCTTCCCATTCTTCGGCTCCTTCCGTCACGACATATTGTGGTTCCTCTTCCAGAGTTTGCAGCAAGGTCGAAAATTCTCGCTGAGCGGATCGCCATGAGTCTTGGGACATGTAAGCTTGGACTGAAGTGGTGGTGACATCGAACCGGGTGGAGATCAAGGTCAGCAGAACCCGTATTCGCTGATAGGGTGTATTTGCGACGTCGAGCAGTCTCTCCATAATGCGGATCTGCTCAGACCGATCGGTGTTCTTCCTGCCTCTTGATTCAATGATGCTGCGGAGATGTTTGAGGATGCTCTCGGGGGTGTAGACAAGAGCCTTGCCGCCCTTGCCAACCGTCGCGAAGCCCTCCTCGTCAATGGCGGCCTCGATGGCGTCGATTCTTTGGGCTCTGTTCTTACGAGTCTGCCGCTCCACCTCCAAAGGCTCTTCCTCGTCAGACTCCATAAAGTCGTCTTTGTTTTCTCGGTACTTGTCGATTTCAGTCACATAGTCCTTGTTGTTCTTCTTAATCTTTTGCTTCATTGCATTGAATCCCTTTGCGGCGATGGGATTCATCTTCTTTGCTCCAGCCGCCTTCTGCTTGTCGTTCGTTTCCGTGATCAAGTCCTCGAGGTCGGCGATCATCTTGATGTAGAGTTTGGGCGTGGCACCTTGCTGTGTGACCTTGACGACCTGCCGGTTCATCTTGTCGAATTCTATATGCCCGTTAGACGACTCGGATCGGGCGCACACGCCTAGAGTACCAACCTGAAGCAATGACAGCCCAGTCACCAATCTTCTGAGCATTCTCAATTGCCTTGATCGTGCCCTCTAACTCGGCGAATCTCTTGTCCTTCGCACTCTTGACCACTCTCTCACGATCTTCGTCTTCGCTCTCATCTGAGTCGTCGCCACCAGGCCCTGAAGGCTTCAAGAATCGGCTGGCGCCCAGGCCGCGGCCTTCATCTTCGGAAGAATCTTCATCAGACTCCTCCTCGTCCTCATCTTCCTCTTCGGATTCCTCCTCAGATTCTGCCTCCTTTTCGCTGTAAAGCTCTTCCTCTTCGGACGAACTGCTCTCGCTGTCGGAGTCACCTCCGTGGAAAAACCGTGACGACATTTTGATCGGCTCGAGATAGGGAAGAGAAAGAGGGGATGCGGGTTCGCAGAGAAGTGGGCGAATCTAATTATCTGCCTGACTGCGCCGAGAGACCTTCGAAAATTGAAGTGGGCTATCGCCAAGACTTTCACGGATCACGTGAATTTCAAACGACTCGACGAATCCAAGATTCACAAAGCGCGATGACTCGAGGATATTTTGTTTCTGTTTTGGTTCATTCAGATCTCACTCCTGGTGGAAATCTTATGCGATGCCCTCTGCAAGTCATACCCATGCCATACACCCCGCCGTAGGACTATCCTAGTATCAAGAAAGAGACCTGAGCCTTCTCGCGGTGGTAGGCAGCTTAGTGCTCCTCCGCACGTTCAACCTGGCTCATTTGCTTGTATCATTTGCACCAGCTGCTTTCGAGCCCCTGCTGAACAGCAGCCAACCGCCCAACATGTCGTCTTGGCTGAGTCCTCGAACTGATGCTCCTCCGAACCAAATCGTTCTGTGGAGCCTCCAATTGTGGACTCAACAGTGATCCCTGTGCCAATACTGTACTCCAGTTCCACCCAAGCTCGTGGTTTCGTCGTTCGTCATCACAACGCCGATAAGTTGCCTCGTCAGGTGCTGGGTCAGAGTCATTTCGTCTTTCGTGTGTCATGTATTTTGCTCATCGAAGCTCCTCTTCCTCATCATGCAATCAGCCATGCGACGAAAACCAGAAGGATGTCAACCTCAGTTCCCTAGCCTCAGGTGTATTCTGACCCTAAGCCTCGAGCTCGCAAGAGACGACGCTCTTACTGACTTTTTTTTTCCATCATTGCATTCGATTCAGCCTCTTGCATGATATTGTGTGTACGACAGAAAGATCTGACCATCTCAGCTGATTTGAGGAAAGGCGCCCCACTCAACAAAAACGCAAGTTGGTCCGATGGTGCGCTATCAGTGCCATTGCGTCTTGCCCATGAAGCTCTCACCCATGGCGCCGTCTTCCAAAGTCCGGATAAAATCGCGGTTCCTCTGGTTCCGACTACCACGCCTGCGGGCGGTCGACGGTGAGTCCACGTATCCGTCTGCTGGTGGTGGATAATATGCTGGACTTGGTTGCAATCTGATTGGTTGGTTAGGGTCAAGGTGACTGGCAACACGTTGGATCGCTGGAGGAATGCCAGCCTGCTGCTGATCCATCGTTGAAGCTCGCTGGCGACCAGCTCTCTGCGTAGCTTGCGCATACAGGCTCTGCTGGTGATTGTAATGATTTGGATTCATCTGCGGGTTCTGCTGTTGCATCATTCCCATTTGTGCCGGGTAATTTGATAAGTGTGTAGGATATGGTGGAGGCGCGCCTTGGGGATGCGCAGGGTACATGTTGTTGTACAAGGGCGGAGGCTGCGATTGTGGATATGGACTCATCTGCATTGCATAAGCACTCTGCGCCTGTGCCTGTGCGTGGGCCTGGGCAGCCTGTGCTTGGGCCTGAGCAGCCTGAGCAGCCCGCTGCTTGCTGAGCGCTTCGGCTTGTTGCTGTTGCTGCACGCCGGGAGCAGGGGTCTTGTTGGCAGTCGTCTTCAGATTCATCGGAGGGACGAATGGCTGAGTGAATTTCTGCTGGGTGATAAAAGGATGCAACTTCGCTTGTTGAGGCGACCACCGTTCCAGTGGATTGATGGAGAGTAAGCCTCGAACAAAGTCGGTGAAGGCGATCCGATTGTTCATTTCTAGCCACGGTTAGCACTGACGTGAGGTAGACGCCCACCACACATACCTCGTTCCACCTCCGCTTGTTTCATGTTCTTCCTGGGCATAGCATAGCTGCGGATGATTTCGGGTAGGGTGGTAGCTTGAAAGTATTTCTTGCTCGGTTGCTCTTTCACGTTATGCTCACGAGAGTATTGCTCCATGCTCTTCAGGCGATACGTACGGCGACCAAATTCGTCAGTCGTCTTCTCAAAGAATTCTCCCGACTGCTTTCCCATCTCCAACATCCACGTTGGTGGCATCCCCAACATTTCCACAATACGGGAAACCTGGTTGTACTCGGAAGATCCCGGGAAAAGAGGTAATCCGAGGAACAACTCCACAACAATGCAGCCAAGTGACCACATATCGATCGCAGACGAATACGGAAGTCCAAGTAGTACTTCCGGTGATCGGTAGAATCGAGATTGGATGTATGTGTAGACTGTCTGCCTCTCGTCACAAGCAGAGCCAAAGTCGATGATCTTGATGATCGGGCTCTCTAGGTTCTTCAGCAGGATATTTTCCGGCTTCAGGTCGCAGTGTATTAAACGTGCCTTGTTCAACAATGTCAAACCGTTTAGTAGTTGTTGTGCAAAGACTCGGACAAGGGTCGTACTAAGACCTCGGAACTGATTTTGCTTGATCAGTTCGTAGAGGTTGACGCTGAGAAGTTCGAAGACAAGACACAAATGCTGCCGATGTATGAAGGTGTCCTTCAGCCGTAGCAGATGATGGTCATCGTTCTTGTCGAGTTTTTGATTGAGCAGGTCGAGAACGGAGACTTCCATCATACTCTGGTTGAAGTAGGCTGTCCGATTCTTGATGACTTTGACGGCCACTACTTCCTGTGTCCTGAGGTTCTGGCATTTCACCACCTGACCGAAAGTGCCCTGACCCAGCACATCCAGAATCAAATACCGATTCTTATGGCCCGCCTCTTCACTACCCAAGATGTCATTGACATAGAGAATGTAGTCGCTATCATCGTTATCGTAGCCATCATTCTTCGTTCCTTTGCTTGGTTTTGTCAAGACACGTCTTGGGTTCCGTGACGATTCATATTTGAAGCTGGGATTGCATATTCGGTAGGTTGACGGTAGGTATGTGGTAAGGGCCTGTAAGGGACTGATGAAGCCGCCCTCTGGGTTTGCCCTGCGATAAGGTGGCTGTGCGCTGATCTTTGGGTTGAGATCCTGTAGCGTCTTGACCTTCCTGAACCTGGGTGCCGGCCCCGGTCCTTGGTGCTGTGACTGCTGTCTCGAGAGGTGAGGAGGCCGCGTGTTTCCTGCAGCAGCGGGGTAAAACGATTCTGGACTTAGCGCGGAGTTGCTCTGCATAGCGGGCGAATAGTCGGAGTTGTATCTCGTCGGGGTCGGGGGCTCGTTATAGCGCTCTGCGTTATAGCTTCCGGTGCGAGTCGGCGACTGTCGCGGGTTCGGCGGCTGGTTGAGGTACGTGAACGACGCCTGGTTTTGACCTTTGGGACTTGATACATAGCCCGGTCCCGTGGGTTGAGCGTTCATGGGCGAGTAACGTTGAGCGGCCGTTGAAATCTCGGGAATATATTGGGCAGACAGGCGGTGTTGGTGTGCCGGGCGGGGTGGATACTTGGTTCGATTGTATGGATCTGCATCTTCCATGGGCACATCGACCTCGCCGTTGTGCTCATATGGGTGTGTCTGGGTCTGAGGGGTGGTATTCGTAGACATTGCTGCTTTCAAGCCAGGTTGAAAGTGCGCGAACTGTAATCAGAGGGTCTGCGAATGGGGCTGAAACTGAGCTGCAGTAGTCGAGCTTGTTGTGCCGCAATCAATCTGTTGGCGAGGACATATGACGGCCACGGCTTTTCGCAATTCTTGATCAGAACGACTAGACTTTTGCTGCACCGTTGGACCCAGGCGAATTGAAAGAGGTCGCGGTTAGCCCTCAGAGGGGCAGGCGAAGTAAGAAGCGAGGTTGGTAAGCGCAGTCAATCGAGACTGATCAACGGAGGACGAGAGCTGACGCATGGTAAGGAGGAAGTGACTCTCAGCATGGAGCCATTATGTCGAGAAGTAGTCGGCCTGGAATGAGTGCGTGCTTGCGTTGACTGGAGTGGAGGTGGACGAGGGATTTGGGTACAGTGAGCTGGCGCAGACTCGAGGAATTCAGAGGTTGGCCGGAGTGAGGTCGGAGTGAGTCGCGGCACAACAATGCAGGCACTGAGATATCAGCCTGAGACCACACTGAGTCGGTCCTCAGCTGGCTTTGTGCTTGAATCGGAGATGACACTTTGAGGACAAAGTCATGGAATTGTTTTGGCAATGTGAGGACTGACTCCGTTATCCAGTTTAGTGCCTGATCTTGTCGCTTGCTGTGCCTCAGCTGGGCTCCATCGGGGCGTCCCATCGGGCTAGAGCCAGGCCCTTGTCAGGCTCAAACAAACAGCGTTCGGGGAGGTTGGTACGGTCACGCATTCCACCGGTATGGCAGGCATATCTGTACGGTGGCGCACACGCTGCGGACAAAGAAGAAGTGACATGGTGAAGGCAGCCTGATCGTCGAGTCCTTACAATAAAGAGAGAAGCAGCGACAGTGAAGACCGTCATCATTGTGATCGTTTCAAAACTTCTATTGGTAGACTCAGTCGCTCTGAGCCGTCTTTCTAATTATTGGTTAACGTTTTCCAGCACTGCCAGACCACCTCAAACTCTCACAGTCACCACATCATATTGCCACAGTTTGTTTGAAGCCACGCTCATATTTTCCGCCACTACGAAGGTTCCCTCTTTGCATCTTTCACCCAGTAGACTCTGAATACCAACAAGGCGCTCAGAACATCCACAAGACGATAACAAGAAATGCACATTGACTTACTCCACTGAGCTTTCCTCGCCCTTAGTCATGGATGAGGAACGCCAACCCAGCCCCGAACAGGGCGCTGCAACTAGAAACGAGACAAATACCGAAAATCATGTCACTTTCGCGGAACCCGCTGGCGCGTTGGACGAAGCTGCCCGACTTCGAAATCTTGACGCCCAAGTCCGCGACCAAGATGACCTGGAGCGAGGGATTGGGCGTGAAGCCGACCGACTGTTATTCGAACAAGCTCAGCAAAGAGACCAGCAGAGACTCGACAAGTCCAAAGCGCAGAAGCAAAAGTTGCTGAATCAAATCAAGAAGACCCGAGATGACATGAGTCGTCCGATTGGCACCACCCAACGTGGACGTCTGCGCCTGGATGTCGAGCGCATGCAAGGCCAAATCCAGGATTTGGACAACGATATCGCCGAGATTGAAGAGCGTATGGCAGACAGAGAGACCAATGCTGGCGCTAACGAACAACAAAACGTCGCATCTACAGGGCGCTTACCAGGCGAAAGTCAGCGCGACTTTCTCATTAGGACCGGCAAAATCACACCGTTCTCAAACTTCGGGCTCTCGACACACGGAGAGTCGTCCGCAACTTTACAGGGGGCGCTTCTGGATGCTGAGGAGGAGCCAGACCTTAGTGAGGCTGAGCTCGGCGTAACAGGTAGAAAGTCCATGTCGCATCGAAATCTGAGACAGCCAGGTTTCGCGTCCAACTTTGTCAACTCAAGTACCGAGGATGATGTCGAATCGGAACAGCCGCGCAAACGAAGACGGCTCGCCAAAGGAAGGATCACAAAGGATGAAGAATCGTCTTATGACGAGGGGTTGCTTGAGGATGACGTGCTCACGGAGTCCCAGGAGGACCTAGAAGAAGACATGCCTAGTACTAGTGGGAAGAAGCGAAGAGCGCGCCGAAAGTTAGCCGCTCAGACAGATGATGAGATCGAGGACTTTCGTGGTGTTGACGATGGCAACGAGTATAGCTATCAGTCAAGACTCCAGAGATGGGCTACGCGGAGGCGGAAAGCTCGAAAACAGGCAGCCCGTGACGCAGGAGAGCAAGAAGAGGACGAAGTCGAAGAAGATGACCCAGCCACCGTTGCTGAGGAAGAGTGTTATCTACCCCATCCTGACATCCCAGACACCGTCCTCGAAGCTGGTTACAAGCTGCCTGGAGATATCTATCCTAGCTTGTTCGACTACCAGAAGACTGGGGTGCAGTGGCTCCATGAGCTCCACATTCAACAAGTAGGAGGAATCATTGGTGATGAGATGGGTCTCGGAAAGACAATCCAGATCATCTCATTTCTGGCCGGTCTTCATTACAGCAAAAAGTTGGACAAACCTATCATCGTCGTGTCCCCTGCTACGGTCATGAAGCAGTGGGTCAATGAGTTTCACCGATGGTGGCCGCCGTTCCGAGTAACAATCCTTCATTCCTCAGGCAGTGGTATGGTCAACGTGCGGAATGAAGCCAGCAAGGAAGATAGTCTTCTTGACCTCGAGTGGGACCCGAATGCTGGAAGCCGACCGCTCATCGGGGCTCAGAGGGCAGCACAGAAGGTTTTGAGGCCGATCCTAGAGAAAGGAGGTGTTCTAGTAACGACATACTCCGGCCTTCAGACATATGCACCCCTTCTCATCCCGGTCGATTGGCAGTATGCGGTCCTGGATGAAGGGCACAAAATCAGAAACCCAAACACCGCCATCACGATATACTGTAAAGAACTGCGGACTCCTAATCGGATCATTCTATCTGGTACGCCAATGCAGAATAATCTCATGGAACTGTGGTCGCTGTTTGACTTTGTGTTCCCTATGCGACTGGGAACGCTGGTCAATTTTCGCAACCAGTTCGAGATACCGATTCGTCAAGGCGGCTACGCGAACGCGTCGAACTTGCAGGTACAGACTGCTTTGAAATGTGCCGAGACGTTGAAAGACGCCATCAGCCCCTACTTGCTTCAGCGTTTCAAGATCGATGTTGCTTCTGACCTACCCAAGAAGAGCGAGCAAGTTTTGTTTTGCAAGTTGACACCTTTACAGCGCAAGGAATACCAGAAATTCATCATTTCAGGAGAAATGGATGCCATTATGACTGGCAAGCGACAAGTCCTCTACGGCATCGATATACTCCGAAAGATCTGCAACCATCCGGATCTTACAGACCACAAGCGTCTTTCGGGCAAACCTGCCTACGACTATGGCAATCCAGCGAAATCAGGTAAGATGCAAGTCGTAGGCTCTCTTTTGGAGCTGTGGCGAGATACAGGGCACAAGACACTTCTGTTCGCCCAGCACCGCATCATGCTTGATATCCTGGAGAAATACGTCCGATCACTGTCAGGATTCAAATACCGTCGGATGGATGGCAACACACCGATTCAGATGCGGCAGAGTATGGTCGACGAGTTCAATACTGACCCAGATCTGCATGTCTTCCTGTTGACCACCAAAGTCGGAGGTCTAGGTATCAATTTGACGGGGGCTGACAGAGTCATCATCTATGATCCCGACTGGAACCCATCTACCGACCTGCAAGCCCGAGAACGAGCTTGGCGTTTAGGTCAGAAGCGGGAAGTGACCATCTACCGCCTGATGACGGCCGGCACTATCGAAGAGAAGATCTACCACCGTCAAATCTTCAAACAGTTCTTGACCAACAAGATCCTGAAGGATCCCAAACAACGGCAGACGTTCCATCTGAATGACTTGCATGACCTTTTCAGCCTTGGCAACGAAGGGGACGAAACTGAGACGAGCAAGCTATTCCAGGATGCGCAGGTTAAGCATTCGTCGAAGCCAGCCGATGCTCCCACAGCAGCGACGACAACGGGCGAGAATCAATCAACACCTTCTAATCCTGATACAAACATTGAAGCTTTACCTGGCATCTCGTCCATGGAACAATACGCCGGAGAAGTGGAAGAAGAACAGGCGAAGAAGGACCCTGCGAACAACTCAGAAGATAGAGTCATGGAAGGTATCTTCTCTCGCGCTGGTATCCACTCTGCGGTCGAACATGACGCCATCATTGACGGGAAAGCGCCAAAGAAGGTCGCAGCAGATCCCCTGATGATCGAGCAAGAAGCTCGGAAGGTAGCAGCTGAAGCGGCTAGAGAGTTGCGCCGTGCTGGTGAAGTCGCCCGCACCGTGCCAATTGGTACACCAACGTGGACCGGGCAATTTGGCGTGTCCGGGCGGCCGCAGGAGACCACAGCTCGAAATGCCTTCAGCTCCAGCTCGCGAAGTAGAGGTGGCGGTCTGCAGTCATCAAGCTTGCTGGCTAACTTGCAACGCCAGGGCCACCATATCCCCAGCCGTGGTGGCACTCCAAGAACAGCGAGCCCAGCTAGATCGACCGATTCGCCAGCCTCAGCCTCGAGAGAAGGCGCTCCGACCCTGCCGAGAGGCAAGGACTTTGGCAAGCTCATCCGTGACTACCTCAGCACACATGGTGGAAGCGTCTACACTCAGATGCTGATTGACCACTTTAACCGATACTGCACCACGGCGCAAGCAACTGCTGAGTTCAAGGAGACGCTAAAGTTGATTGCCAGGCTTGAGAAGGGAAGTCGTGGCCGTGGCCGATGGGTGTTGAAGGACGAATACAAGACGTAGATGGGACGTAGATGGGACGTCTGAGTTGATTGAGGCTGCTTCAAGGGAGTGTCTCGTGCGGCGAGGTCGTTGCTGTTGGCGGATTCGGCACGTCTGCACCGAGCTCCTTCCGCAGGCGCCGGAGTACCAAACGTGGGCGTCTCACAGAGTAACCGGGTCCTCCTCTCACTCGTTGTCGTCCAGTAACCCTTGCGGTGACCAATACTCTGGCTCCGGGCATTGGTAGTCTACCCACACTAGGGAGTCCGCCAGTAGATCTTGTATAACAGTTTCGGCCCGAGCTCGTTCCCAGCTCAGATTGAGTTGTAGAAGCGATACAGTCACACTGCCCAGAAGCTGCAACACCTCGAGCACCGTAGACTGGTCCGTATTGAACTCCTTTGGCACGGACCGAATGAATCTTTTGTTTGCAATGGTGAGAATCACAAACCCGGATCCAAGCGGTTCCAGAGACTTGACCGCCCTCTCGATATCGTCCTCCGACACTTGCAATCCACCTCCGATAGCCTTGCCCTTCGCTACGCTCTCGCAACATTCCTTCAGCCCGATCAAACCCCCATTCTCCGCCCTCGTCCCCTGACACAACTCCACAACCCTCACCGCAACAGAGAAGTAAAAGTCATTGACATCATGGCCCAGTACTTTTGCCCAAAGAGAGTCGGCCTTTTTATCTTTTATATTGCTGCCGGCGAGTGGATCAACGCCAATGGCATTACACATGCGTGCGAACTCAGCCCGGAATGTTGGGTTAGATTTTATAGTGGTGGCGTGCTCTAAGGCGAAGTTGTGGAGAAGAGATTGAAAGACCTCGAGTTGCGCCTGCAGGGAAGCCGCATTTGCAGACTTGAGCGAAGAGCCATGAGCAGCGTATTGCTGAGCTGTGGCGGTTCTATTTGTGAATGCGCCCAGGCCAACACCTCGTCGGGTGGACATTGTTGCTGAGAGTTTAAGATGCGAGTATGAACACTGAAGGGAGATGATGCCGGTTCTACTCGTGCCTGTCGACAAGAGTGGAGCCATCACGTGCTGACTCACTTTGCCAAGCCAGATTCCATCTAGCCGCTTTCAACTTAGCCCACAACCTGTGGATCGAGGTGCAACTTTTCGGACTGCTCGAACTTTTGAACCTGACGCCAGCTCGACCCTTCTTCTTTGACCTCGTCGCTGCACAAAGACAATTGCAAGTCAAGATGACGAAGCCAACTGTCAAGTCGTAAGTTTATTCCTTTCTGCTGGGCTGACTGTCGGAAGCTTCAGATATGGTCCGCTCCTTTCGCTGGTTCGCCCTTGGCCGCGCCAGCTCGATAATCCCAAAGGCTTGAATCGGAAGGAAGGTGAAAGCCGCAACCGAAGAGTAACAGCCGGGGCGTTGAGGCTAGAAGAGTCATATCTTCTTCCTTGAAATCTATTGAGCTCGTACGGCATGCTCCTGTGTTTCCCGGAACACGGCGCATGTCGTAGAGTCAAACCCTATCCTGACCTCTGGTCGGGGCATTGTCAGATGAGAGTCAAGAGAGGATGGACAGACCTCGCTCAAAGGCTTGCGTCCCCATCGCTCTTTTCTCACTGATCAAATTCATTTCGTCGAGTTCTACGCCAATCACCAGTTTGAGAATGCCGCGCCATAGCTGCAGTTCCGACTCGGCGATCTTTTCACCCTGCGGACGGTAACTGATTCGGTCCCTCCTCACAGAACTGTCCCAACGAAGGATCAGGTCCTCGTCCCCGAGACCTTGTTGAAGAAGAGAAAGAGCCAGGAGAAGGCTAGAGAGCAGCGTGCCGCTGATCTCGAGAAGCGCAAGAAGGTTGGTACACCCTCACACCCAGCAACAATTCTTCTTGGTGATGATAAATACCACTACGCTGGCTAGACCTTCGGGTCGATGTTGTCGCTTTGTTATACCATCTTTCGGGGCTGAACATGTCGAAATCTTTGCAGTAACTGTCATTGGGCTCTGATGTGCAGCAGCTAACATGACATGTTTAGGCCAACAAAGAGAAGCGCGGAGTCATCTTCAAGCGCGCCGAGACATATGTCAAGGAGTACCGCGATGCGGAGCGCGAGAAGATCCGACTCGCTCGTTTGAGCAGACAACAGGGCAACTTCTTCGTTGATGAGCAACCCAAGTTGGTCTTCGTCATCAGAATCAAGGGGTGAGTGGTTCTCCAGGTTCCCTGCATCGCGGCATCTAACATGCATTAGTATCAACAAGATTGCCCCCAAGCCTCGCAAGATCCTCCAACTGCTGCGACTCCTCCAGATCAACAGCGGCGTCTTCATCAGATTGACCAAGGCCACTCAAGAGATGCTCACAATTGTCAACCCCTACATTGCCTACGGCTATCCCAACCTGAAGACCATCCGCGAACTCATCTACAAGCGCGGCTATGGCAAGATCAACAAGCAGCGCATTGCTTTGACTGACAACCAACTTGTTGAGGACAACCTGGGCAAGTACGGCATGGTTTGCGTTGAGGATCTGATCCACGAGATCTTCACCGTTGGCCCCAACTTCAAACAAGCGAGCAACTTCTTATGGCCATTCAAGCTTTCCAACCCCAACGGTGGCTTCCACACTCGCAAATTCAAGCACTACATTGAGGGTGGTGACTACGGTAACCGCGAGGAGGCCATCAATGCTTTGGTTAGACAGATGAACTAGGCGGGGCACGTAGTTTGGTGCAGGTGCAAAATGTCTCAAGCAATGCGAAATGCGATGACAGGGCTCATCGGGCAAG
Source organism: Phialophora tarda (assembly GCA_016109495.1). Taxonomy (NCBI): domain Eukaryota; kingdom Fungi; phylum Ascomycota; class Eurotiomycetes; order Chaetothyriales; family Herpotrichiellaceae; genus Phialophora; species Phialophora tarda. Next base: position 433,351 of record JADWPL010000020.1, on the reverse strand, counting down.
CATGTCAGTACGAAGAATGAAAGACCGGGGCGGGCATACGAGAGTGAAAATCAGTTTGTGCCACTCGAGTTAGTCACATATGTGATCACAATCAAAAAGCCAATGAGAAGAATTTTACCGTTCCTTTGTGCGAATCATTCATCTGTCATCCGAACTGCTGCATCCCATGCATACCCGAGGCTGGAGGAACCAGTCAAGGCAGTGTACGGAGTAATGTGATGTGAAAAGGCTAAAAAGCTGAATCTCGGATTTTGACCAGGGGGTTGAAGCTCGTATTTCTCCAAACTTCGGCCAAAGACTTCCCACCTACCAGACTACATCAAGAGCGCATATTGCCACGATACTCCTTGAGGCGGAGACCTCTCTGCATCTTGTTGACTGAGGGGAGTTCTTGAAGGTGTCTGCAACCCATTCAATGCGTGGGCTGGCAATGGTGGCTTGGTGTGTCACTCATCGCTCCATGACTTCTCCCACCAACAGAAGTGACCACCGCTCTCGAGGCGGCAGATGACAGGTAACGTGCCAGATTGCCGGGACAATCTACCGGCTGTGACTCGTTAGAAGTCGAGTCCACGGCGCATTTTACTCCCACCTTTGCAGATGCTGCTTTTTCAGCCGAATGAGAGGTTCGGAAGCTGCAGTCAACATGCGCGGCTCGTATGTATGCCTTGGCTGCTTTCCGTGCCACGCACGGCGCTCTCTGATTCTCAGGAATGCAAAGCGATCCCGCCCTGTCAAGGTCATTCATCCAGAATTTTCGAGTTGGTAGGTTCGACGCCGTTGGCATGGCCGTATGAATCGACCCGAACATTGTGAAAAGGTCAACACTTCCGTGACGAGCAATCGGGTTTCCAGCATCCACTCTCCGGTCCCGGTCGTTTCTCTGTCCCGTCAACGAGGATGGAAAGGAGAACTGACTTCCACCGGTATCTTCAATCAGCACTCAAGTCGGGGGACTTTGATGACTGCACCCCTGACTGAGAATGCGTCTACTTTTCCTCAGTCCCCAACGCGAAGACAGCAGCTGACATCCTGCAGCCGCACTCAGAAGCCATGCAATTCGGCGAGAAGTGGAGCACGTATGCAATCACTATCAAATGAGTATCGAGAGCTGAGTCGCCCCTCTGGACTTGGGGTGCATGCAGCATGCACTTGGGACTCACTGCTGTGTTTGGCACCTGCCTTTGTTGCCACAGTCTGGCACAAAAGACAGCAGTCCCGCTGCAAGACTCGTGTCTACTCCGCAAGCAAAACTCTATGGCGCTTCTTGAGCAACTTCAGAGTGTCGCTCAGCGATACGCGGCACTTTTTGTCGTTGGCTTTGTGATTGCGAGACTCCTGATTAACAAATATGGCAGTGGACTCGACTCTATTGCTGGCCCTTTTGCTGCCGGCTTCACCAACCTGTGGCGGGTCTTCAACACCTCATTCTCTAACCCGACTGAAGACCTCGTGCGCTTGCATCGGAAATTCAACTCACCCTTTGTGAGACTTGGTCCTCGCGTTGTTTCTGTTTCCGATCCTGACCTAATACCGACAATCTATGGCATCAACACCGAGTTCCGAAAGACCGAATTCTACTCCATCATCGATCTCTGGCACAAAGGAAAGTTCACGCACAGCCTCTTCGAGTGCCGCGATGAAGACTACCATGCACGTATCAGAAGGCCAATTGCCAATGCTTACAGTATGACGACCGTGATGGAGTTCGAACCAGCGGTAGACTCCACGGTTGAGCTGCTCATGTCCAAGCTGGATCAGTTCGCCACTTCCAGAGAATCGTTTCCTTTGGAGAAATGGCTGCAATACTACACCTTTGACGTGTTGTAAGTACTTCCTAATGCCTCTGACATTTCTTCCTCCCTGATACCTTGTAGAGGTGAGATCCTATTCAGCAGAAAACTAGGGTTTCTCGAGTCCGGCACCGACGTCGAGTCCGTGATGTCGGGGATTCGACACTTCACGAAGTATTGGCAAGCGGTAAGTGCCTCACCACGCATTTACACGTCTCCAGAGAAATAACCCGATCCCAAACTGATAGATCGGTCAAATCCCCTTCCTAGATCGATTCCTATTGCACAACCCGTTGATGAAGAGATATGGACCGGATGTCCCGATGCTGCGCTTCGCCGTTAACAGACTGAAAGAGAGGACATCGTGGAAAGCGGATGGCCATGCGACCAAGCGCGACTTCCTCGAGCGATGCATCGAAGCTCAAGCTAAATACCCGGATGTGGTCAACGACAGAATGGTAGTGCTCTACAACTTCAACAACATTGGTGCAGGCTCGGATACAACAGCCATCACACTTACTTCGGTGAGTAGAACATAATCCTACCAATAGCATGGGAAACGGACCTGGCCTCGCTAATTGGATACATATCATAGCTTATGTACCATCTCCTGAAGAACCCGACAACCCTGCAGAAAGTTGTGGAAGAAGTTGATCACGCCGACAAAGAAGGCCGTCTGAGCAGTAGTGTAACTTGGCAAGAAGCTGGCAAACTTCCATACTTCCAAGCATGCGTCAAGGAGGCATTGCGTGAGTCTCAATCGCCCGCAAATGCTTTGATCCTTCCGCTAACCACTGTCCGTCTCGTCTACTCCAGGTATTCATCCTCCAATCGGGATGATTCTAGAGAGATATGTGCCCAAGTGCGGCATCTCCATGGGCGGCCACTACTTTCCAGAAGGCACTATCGTGGGCATCAACCCCTGGCTTACGGCGTCAGTCCATCGTCGTCCAGAAAGCGCGACAAATCTGACAGAGTAGTACAGACGCAACAAAGAAGTCTACGGGCCTGATTCCGACAGCTTCAGGCCGGAGCGGTGGCTCGACGCTTCGAAAGACCAACTTACCGCTATGGAGAGGGCAAACTTTGCGGTACGCAGCTCCTTCCCCCTATTTCATGTCTGCCAATGGAAGCGGAGCTATCAAGCTAACATTCTCGTCTCATCGAAGTTCGGCCACGGCGCTCGTGAATGTATCGGCAGGAGCATCGCCATGTTGGAAATGACCAAACTGGTCCCACAGCTGCTGCGCCATTATCAGGTGCGTATAAAGCGAGCTCCCGAGACGCATCCATTTCCGTTTGCGGAACTTACTCTGCACCCATATGTCATGTTTGCTGATCCCCCGGCACGTGGTAGTTCTCGTTCGCAAGACCACATCTACAGTGGACGGTCAAGGGCGGCTGGATGATGTGGCAGGATGACGTGGAAGTGGTCATCAAGCGGCGAACTGAGACCTCTACACTCGAAACTACTCCCGGGAATCAGGAATCAGGGCTCGGGGATCAAGCTACGGCCCGCAACGCCACGGCAACACAAGGTACGGAGTTCGGCAGTCCAAAGCTCGAGCGGGTTTCAAGTGGCTGACGATGGCAGACTGACGATATCCACGAGTTTACATAGGGTGAGTAGCAAGACAGCTCTGTATCTGTCCTCATGGTTTGTGCACTGAAGACAGGCTTTGTTGGGCTCGTTGTGTCGCCAGTACAAACACATATCAGTCTGGTGCGCTTCCTGACAGTGGTTGCTGCTGTGCTCTTGCGACCTGTGGTCTTTTCAGCGAGAAAAGAAGAGTGATGGAGAGAGTTGAGGAAGAAGCGAGGCATTCAGGAACACGAAGGACTCTAGTCTGCGTCACGCAAGTTTCAAGCTCAAATGCATAACGAACTCAATGATAAATTGTGGCAATGCCAATGACGAATTGATCTCTAAAATGGCGCGGATTAGAACACAACGCCATCTCAGACACCTGTAGCGGAAGAGAGCGACGCGGTTGAGGAAATCCTGAGGAATTGAGTGGCGGGAACACTGATCTGAAGGAAGTTATTCCCTACTTGAAACGACAGTGCAGCAGCTATCTGGATCCTAATCGTCCAGTAGTACCGACGAAAGGGATTAAAAGCTGGTGCTCACGACCTTCACCAGGATGATCCTTCAGGTCCATCTCCTCATCGCTGTCAGTATTGTTGCACGTGCCATTGCACCCCAGTTGGATCGTGTGGAACCAGGCAATACTTGGTTAGTCCATTTTCTTCTCAACCGGGAAGATTCGTGGTGGCTGCAGGACTCCCTCGGGCGTCGCCATCATCGACCTCGAACCACGAGCGCAGAGGTTCGGTCCACGGTCCAGAACCGGCCAGATACATGAAGAGCTCCCTAAGAAAAGGGCTGATCGGCTCAGTCCTAGCGCAGAAGCTGGCTCGATCGAAGCTGAAGCTTAAGCCATCTTCTTTGTCCCAGACTCCGTCGAATATGAGGTGCATTGAGTTGGAGTTCTGATGGCCGATGACAGCGTCGAACAGCACCTTCCATCCATCCGGACCAGCAGGTTTGGGGTCTGGTCTGCAGTCTGCGATGTTGATGGTTCTCAAAACAGGACAACTTGCCATCGTCGAGGCAAGTAGGCAGAGTCGCAGGTTGAGGCCACAGAGATGGAGGCATTGCAGGTTAGACAGGGTTGGATGGGCCTGATGAGGCCACTTGAAAAGCGGAGTGGGCGCAAAGTGGGTGACATCGAGGTGCTTCAGTGAAGGGAGGGGCTTTTTAAGGACTTGAACCAAAGCAGACTCCATCCCTTCAGCGCGTGCCCGGAAGCCAGCCTCCCTTTTCCAGAATGCGCAAGAAGGAAACGTAAGTTCTTCCAGTCTGCTGAGGTCGAGGTCGAGCCAAGAAACACTACGCCAGCCAGTGAAAACCGCTGTCAATTCGCTGCTGATCGAATTACTCTTGATCAGCCGGGAGCGCTGTAGAGAAAAAAGGCATTGTGTGGCAGTCTGGAATAGCCAAGCGCCCTGTTCGTGCGAAAGGAACCGTAACCGACATCTGGCCATGGCGCAGGTGTCGCAGACCCCATCCCCGCCACCGATATCGTAGCTTTCCCACAAGCGGGTGATTGCCAATGAGCGGAGAGAACTCGAATTGGTCTGCGTTATGCAATGTCACGAGCGAGGAAGTCCACAGACATAACAGTTCCCTTGACATCACGTAGTCAGAATCGCACCGAGCGTTCGTCTGATGGTGTTTCCAGAGACGAAAGACCTCATAATCGTCTGCCGCACCTGGAATACGACCTCGCCAGTACGTATTGATATGTCTTCTGGAGTGAAGTGGCAGAAGCGAAAGGTGTGCACGTAGGCCTGTATGATCTCCCGGAAGAAATCCTGGTCGAGGTTGAGGGTGAATGAGGACGGCAGAAAGATGACCTTTTTCACGAACCGGGCCACATCCATGAGACCGGAGTGCTTAGCAAAGCGCAAGCGATTGACATGGTCGATCGCAGCCCCGAACGAAACTTCCTTGAAGATGGCAGCCTTGATGGATCGGACGAGGGCGAATTCTTTGCAGGTCAGTCTGAGGGCCGTGAGGGTGCCGAGGACAATTTCACGTCTCGCAGAATGGTCAGACTGGATCCTATCGAGGCTTTGGTTTTATCCTGAACTTACTCTCTTGCCGTTTCCTGTGTATGCAACTTAATCTCTCTCAAGCTCTTAAACTCCGCAACCAAGGTGCTTGCTATTGCGTAATGTATCTCGTGGCCGAGATATGTACCGACGGCGGACATCTTGAAGGCGCCCGTGAGTATGGGAGGTGGGTTACTGTGGTCCGAGAATGGCGGTGATATTAGCGAGGTCCGTCACAGGTCCATTTCGAGAACAGCGGTGCGCAGCTTGTAGGGAGGAAAAGCCTATTGCCGCGCTCTTCGAGGGAGCTTTCACTGCCTCGAAGGGCGTGATATCTCCTGTGCCCAGGTATTGCTTGGGGGATTAACGCACAAGCTGGCGGTGAATGGCAATACAGAGCGAGATCTTTACTCCCCTGCGGAATAGTGACTCACCGGTGAGAGGAGGTGTGCAAGACAGGTTTGAGGATTGCTGTAGTGTTTTAACTCCAAGGGCTGGCTATCATTTAGAAGAGCCAAGAAGCTCAATATACAGCGTTCCAGAAGGACTAGATCCCTACCTTCTGGATTGGAAAGATTGCAGAAAGTCAAGAAATACATCTCAAGAAAAGAGGACGCAACAAGTGTGATGGCGAGGAACAGAGGTCTCCAGCTGATCGGATATCGATCGGACTTGGGCTGAGAAAAGTCGTATCCTCATACATAGAAAATGGTTTGTTTCGCTGATCGGCGTTGACAACCATTTCAGTGCTCAAAGAGACTTTGGGCTCACTTAAGCCCCTCTGGCATATGATCCGAGGATACCCCTTGCAACTAGCCATTACTGTGTAAGGTGGAAATACCATCCCCAAGATCGAGTTCATTGTCCGCAGAAAACGGTATGAGAGCATCCAGTACAGAAGCAGCTTGAGTCGGAGAATGATACGAGAAGAGAATGTAGTACCTCGTGCTGCGGGTTCTGGCAATGAGCGGGTTGTACCCCACCACCCCGCCAGCGCGAGTTTAATTGGCAGGCTCGGTGGACGCGCTTTCGATATGCGCGACGCGGTCCCGCGGACGCGACTTTCACTGAATTGCCGACTCCAACCACCATCATTCTTCCTCACATATACCTCGACTCTACTCCGTACTCCATATCTCAGAAACTTTCACCGTTACTTCAACCTACATGGGTGGAATTTAGCAAGATGTCGCACCGCTCGGCACTCGCCCAGCTTCGGGCTCAACGAGCCTCCGGAAAGTCGCGTCTCGAATCATACCAGGTTGAAGATCAGGGTGCCGTTTACGATGAGGTCGACGAGGACGGGTACAAGAAGGTGGTCAGAAGTCGACTCGACAAAGACGACTTTGTCGTAGACGACAACGGTGAAGGTTATGCCGACGATGGACGCGAAGAATGGCAGAATGATCGCCAGTACTACAGTAGTGATGGCGAGGATATTCCCTTCAAGGGCAAAGCCGCGAAACGGAAACGCGAAGAGGATCGCGAAAAGGAAGATCGATCCAATCACAAGATCCTCAACTACTTCAATAATGGCCCTGTTGCCGCTCCAAAACCCAAGGTATGCTCATCAGTGGCCGCGTCGGGTTGAGTCTAATGTTGCCAGATCCAAACAACTGCCGAGGACGAAGCGTTCATGGCCGACCTGCTCGGAGAGGTTGACGTCAACATTCTTCCTAAACGCACCTCTACGACGAAGCCTGTGAAGTCCGATAACCGCCGCAAGGTTCGAGTACTATCTCCTCCAATGTCTCGCGAACAGCCTCGACCGAAGTATCGAGCCCCAGCCACAGAACTGGTTGATACTCCTCCTCCGCAAGCCTTCAACGATGAGGATGACGGTATTCCAACGTTTGACGATGACAACATCATGAGCGACCCTCTGCCTTCGTCACCCGTCGTCAAGGCTATCGAGCGTAAGACAAAAGTGCAAATAAAAGAAGAGGACGAAGATGATGATATGATGGACGTGGCTCAAGTTGTCGGAGACGAAGCTGCTCAAGCCAAAAGTGTCAACATGACGGGCAGCCGACCACCGCCGAAGATCAAGTCCGCACAACTCCCAACACCTATGAATTCTTCTCCACCATTACCCGCTGTTCAAGAAGTTGATGCATCCTCCTGGACGAAGATCACCAGCCAGCTCAGCGTCCAGAGCAGTCCTTCTACAGAGACCCACATGTTCGGCAAGATGAAGCCTCAAGACGCCGTTGAAGAAGACGGCAGTTTACGTATGTTCTGGCTCGACTACACCGAAGTCAACGGCAGCCTCTGTCTCTTTGGAAAAGTGAAGGACAGGAACACGGGCCAATACCGAAGTGCCTTCGTCAAGATCGATAACATCCTCCGTAAGCTCTTCTTCTTGCCGAGGAAGAACCGACTTGTCAATGGACGCGAGACTGATGAGGAGATCGAAATGGACGATGTTTATGGCGAAGTCGACTCATTAATGTCCCGGATGAAAGTCTCTACCAGAAAGGTCAAGCCGTGTACACGAAAATATGCCTTCGAGCTGCCCGACGTGCCGAAAGAAGCAGAATACCTCAAGTTGCTCTACCCCTACGACAAGAATGCCCTTCCTATGGACTTACAAGGAGAGACATTTTCCCGGGTCTTTGGCACAAACACCGCCTTGTTCGAACAATTTGTCCTATGGAAAAATATCATGGGTCCGTGCTGGTTGAGCATTGAAAATGCCGATTTTACTGCTGTCAACAACGCTTCATGGTGCAAGCTTGAATGCAGTGTCACCAAACCCGGCAACATCAAAGTCTTGAGCAATTCCGAAACCATGGAAGCTCCTCGTATCACATTGATGTCTCTGGCGTTCCGGACTCAGCTCAACGCGAAGGAGAACAAGCAGGAAATCCTTGTTGCAAGTGCTCGGGTCTACGAGAATGTCTCCCTGACAGACACTACCCCTCCTGAAAAGATGCCGTCGCGGACATTCACGGTGATGCGACCCTGCGGCTCTGCTTATCCCGTCGGCTTTGCGGAAGAAACCAAGAAACAGAATGGTACCTTTATGCTTGAAAAGACCGAACAATTCCTGCTGAGCAAATTCCTTGCGTTGTTTGAGAGAGTCGACCCGGACGTGCTCATCGGCCACCAGCTTCAGGAGGTTGACTATAGTATCCTCCTAAGCCGACTGAAGGAGAAGAAAACCCCTGGGTGGCATCGAATTGGCAGACTGAAGCGAAGTGAATGGCCCAAAACCTTCGGCAAAGGTGGCTCATTCTTCGCTGAAAGACAGCTTCTAGCCGGCCGCCTTATGTGCGATCTCGCCAACGACATGGGCAAGTCGTTGATGACCAAATGCCAACAATGGAGCTTGACCGAAATGTGTGAGCTTTACCTGGGTCCAGAAAACCCCCGTCGGGAAATCGACAACGAGGCGGCATTGAAGACTTGGGCAACGACACGGGCTGGCCTGGTCGACTATGTGAATCACTGCCATGCCGATACATTCTTCATTGCTGCTCTCGCTCTGAAGTTGCAGATGCTTCCACTGACGAAAGTTCTCACTGAGCTCGCCGGCAACTCGTGGGCTCGTACCTTAAGCGGCACACGAGCGGAGCGAAACGAGTACATTTTACTGCACGAGTTTCATCGCAGCAAGTACATCTGTCCTGACAAAGAGTTCGGCAAAGGCCGCGCGAAGCAAACGCATGAAAACGAGGACGAGGATGATGGGGCTGACACCAAGAAGAAGGACAAATACAAAGGCGGTTTGGTCTTCGAGCCAGAGAAAGGTCTCTACGACAAGTTCATCCTTGTGATGGACTTCAACAGTCTGTACCCCAGCATTATTCAGGAGTACAACATCTGCTTCACAACCGTCGATCGAACAAGCACGGCGGAGAATGAGAATGAAGAGAAAGTACCGGAAGTTCCAGTCGACCAGGCGCAGGGTGTCTTGCCGAAGCTCATTGCCAACCTTGTCATGCGTCGTCGGGAAGTCAAGAAGTTGATGAAGGACAAGCGAGCGACTCCTGAGCAGCTGGCACTCTGGGACACCAAACAGCTGGCCTTGAAGCTTACAGCCAACTCCATGTACGGTTGTTTGGGTTACACCCAATCACGGTTCTACGCACGGCCACTTGCCATGCTCACTACCTTCAAAGGTAGAGAGATTTTAAGAAGTACGAAAGAACTCGCAGAGAGCAATCAACTCCAGGTCATCTATGGTGACACTGATTCGGTTATGATCAACACCAATGCGGACAATATCGCACAGGCGTTGAGCGTGGGTGTTGAATTCAAGCGTTCCGTCAATGAAAGATACAGGCTGCTGGAGATCGACATCGACAATGTTTTCAGGCGCTTGCTGCTGCACGCAAAGAAGAAGTATGCGGCGATTAATATGGCGGAAGTGGACGGGAAATACGTCGAGAAGCTCGAGGTCAAAGGTCTGGACATGAAGAGAAGGGAATACTGCAACTTGTCCAAAGAGGCGTCTCAGAAACTACTGAACGAGATCCTGTCGGGTGAAGATTCTGAGGTCGTTCTTGAAAAGATCCATGAGTATCTCCGAGAATTGGCAGCGAAGATGAGAGAGAATGCCATCCCGGTCCAGAAATATGTCATCTACACGGTAAGCCGCCTCCAACTCAGAGATCAAGCACCCGCTGACTGTTTCAGAAACTCGGCAAGAACCCGACGGAGTACCCCAATGCCGACTCGATGCCACAAGTCCAAGTCGCGCTTCGCGAAATCAGTCGGGGCAAGAATGTGCGGGTCAACGATGTCATGTCTTATATTGTTACGATGGGAGATGAAGAAACCAAGGGCCTCCCTGCGCCAAAGCGATCCTACACGCCTCAGGACGTGCAAAAAGCCGATTCCGGCCTCGTCCCCGACGTCGAATACTACCTGTACAAACAGATCTTCCCACCCATCGAACGCTTGTGCGCCCCCATTCCCGGGACCGATTCAGTCCGGCTGGCTGAGTGCTTGGGCTTGGATGTGCGCAAGTACCAGATCAACACCTCGACGGGAACAAGTCAGCAGAACGCCGAGATCTTCCCTCTGGAGTCACAGATCCCAGACAGTATTCGTTTCCAAGATGCGGCTAGGCTCAATCTTCGATGCAGAGCATGCAAGGACGTTACGGTGTTTGAGGGACTTTGTGAGACGACGGAGTCATGCACACCAGATGGCATCTTGTGTTCCAAAGACGAATGCAAGCAAGCATTCTCGAGACTTTCAATTGTCATGCAGCTGGAGTCTCAGATCCGAGCACAAACTTCGGCCTACTATGAGGGTTGGCTGGTCTGTGACGATCCATCGTGCGGAAACCGGACTCGACAAATGTCCGTCTATGGTCACCGGTGCCTGGGTGCGAATGGACGTGCCGAGGGTTGTCTTGGCCGCATGTCCTACGAGTACTCGGAGAAGAAGTTATACAATCAGTTATTGTATTTTGCCGCGCTGTTCGACACTGAAAAGGCTAAAAACAAGGCAAAGACCGAGAAGGAATATGCTCAGAAGAAGGATCGCATCGTGGTCCTTGCGGAGACGAACAAGACTGCATTTGAAGACATCAAAGCTGTCGTCGATGGATATCTGCGGAAATGCGGCCACCAGTGGGTTGAGATGGATTCCTTGTTCGGATTCGCATTGAAATAGTTGGCGATGGCTATTGCCTGCAAGGCGCTCGCTGGATAGGGATGATGGCGATGAGAAGCAAGCGTGGTTGACAGATGTGTAAGGGAGAAGTCAGCATATGAGGGCAGCATGTAAGGAGCTGGTGAGGCTCCGGTGAGGGTTTGCTCACATTCTTGGTTTATAACGTCCGAAGCAATGGAGAGAAGGCCGGCGTGTGATTGGCCGATGAAAACGTCAACCGAGTGACTCTTGTCTTGAACTCGACTCGCCTCTGAACTTTACGCAGCCTCTACAGCTCTCTGCTTGCTTCATTGCCCTACCTTGCACGTTGGTCACGCACCGGAAGCCAGTTGCTATCCTCGGCGAAAGATGCTCAGCCGCTGCCCAGAATGACCATCCCACGAGTCCTGGTCATCGCCGGCTCGGACAGCTCGGGTGGAGCGTGAGTGACGAATTCGCCCGACCTCCAGCTCCTCGCCTGCTCTAATATGTCGATCGCAGTGGTCTCGAAGCGGACCAGAGGGTCCTTACAGCCCATGGCTGCTACGGCATGACTGCCACAACAGCTCTGACAGCCCAGAACACCTTGGGCGTGAACGACATCCACATCACGCCGCCGGCATTTGTGGGCAAACAGATCGATGCATGTTTGGCGGATATTGGATCCGACGCCGTCAAGATTGGTGAGTCGCGGTGAGTCCAGTTTCTCGTGTGGCCCTTGGCTGAGATAGACCAAAGGCATGCTCGCCTCAGCCGAGACGATCAAGGTTGTTGCCGAGGCCCTTCAAAGACACAAGGTCGCCAACATCATCACGGACCCGGTAATTATATGAATCACTACATGCATCTCAGCGAGCAAACGGACTCACAGTGCCTCAGGTCATGGTTTCCACCAGCGGCGCCCAACTCCTCCCCGGCGACGCCGTCCGGAACCTGCGGGAGAAAATGCTGCCCATTTCGACCCTCCTGACGCCCAACATCCCCGAAGCGACCCTTCTCCTCCGCGACGCCGACATGCAATATAAATCGCCATCCAACCTCGACGACCTCAAGGCCCTCGCCAAGATGGTCCACCAGCTCGGTCCGCAGGCCGTCCTCCTCAAGGGCGGCCACATGCCCCTCACGACAAGCTACACCAAGGCCACGACGGACGCCGAAAAGGCGCTGACGGTGGACATCCTCTACGACGGCAACGCCTTCACGATCATCGAATCCCCCTTCCTCACGGCCAAGAACACGCACGGCACCGGCTGCAGCCTCGCCAGCGCGATCGCGTCGAACGTCGCGCTCCAGGAGGTGTCGTCCAAGGCGCGATCTCCATCCGAGCCCCTGTCCCTCGCGCTGGCCCTCCCGCTCGCGACGCGCAAGGCCGTCCACTACGTCTCGTGCGGCATCAAACTCTCGGACCCGAGCCTGGGCCAGGGCGCCGGCCCGATCAACCACTTCCACAGCCTGCAGATCCTGCCCTTCTCGCCGGGCCACTTCATCGACACGCACCTGCTGGTGCACCCCACCGTGCGGGACGCGTGGCACCGGTACACGCACCACGCCTTCCCGGCGGCCATGGCGACAGGCACGCTCCCGGAGCGGCTGTTCAAGAACTACCTCGTGCAGGACTACCTGTACCTGGTGCACTTTGCGCGCACGCACGCCCTGGCCGCGTACAAGAGCCGGTCGATGCCCGAGATTGCCGCGTCCGCGCACATCATCCTGCACGTGCGGCGCGAGATGGCCCTGCACCTGGGCTACTGCGCCGAGTTCGGCATCTCGCAGGCCGAGCTGGACGACCCGGCCCGCTCGCGCGAGTCGCTCGCCTGCACCGCGTACAGTCGCTACGTGCTCGACGTGGGCGCCAGCCAGGACTGGCTGGCCCTGCAGATGGCCCTGGCGCCGTGCTTGATCGGCTACGGCGTCACCGCCGCCCGCCTGGCCGCCGATCCGGCCAGCGTCAGGGGCTCCGACCGCAACCCGTACTGGCGGTGGGTCGAGAATTACGTGGCGGACGATTATTGCGACGCCGTGCGCGTCGGCAGAGGTGAGTCTCGGTGTGTCCCTATGCGCGAATGCCGTCATGGGCGGGCGGGTGTGGACATGCTCATCATGGTTCTGCTGGCCGGCGTTGCTTTGGTTTGCGTCACCTTACCTTACCTTGCTTTGCGCCTTGCCCTGTGTCTTGCATGCTCTTCCTCTTTCGGAACGATACGTTTGCTGACGAGTGGGTGCCTGACCGGACAGAACTTATCGAGACTCATATCGTCAAGCAATCGCCGGCGCGGATAGAGGAGCTGGTCGCCATCTTTGTGCGGGCCACGGAGATGGAAATCCGGTTTTGGGATTTTGATGCTCATTCGGATGAGGTGTGATTGATTGCTGGATCGATAGACGCATAGGCATCCAGGAATGTTTATGCTTCAAAGGCTGTCTGTTTCGATGCCTCTTGTATAGACTCGGCGCATTCGTGATGGTACACATTAGGATGCTACTTAGTTACACTACACAGTACACTGTTGGTTACACAAAGTCGAGCTATCCCACAACGTGGCCCCCGAACCCGACGGGTCTTCTCCTGCCGCCGTTCTCAGGCACAATGGCCATGACTTTATACGCCTTCCCCATACCCTTGGGTCCGCCTTCGACGAGTCTCTTCCAACCGGTTTCCAGGTCTGCCTTCCTCTTCTCAATCTCTTGGCCGTCCGCGCCGTTGCATTTCTCACCCAACCCTTTCAGGAGTCTCTCTGCTCTCTCCTTAATTCCGAGCTGCGTGAGCCACAGGCCCTGCTCGACCGGCCCATGGACTTCCACTCCCGGACTCGCTTCCAGCGCCGCGTCGGCCAGCGCGCCGAAGTCGACGTCTGCGCTGATATCCGCGTCACCGGAGTAGACGAATGGTGAGATGATTTTATGCTTGCGGATGGCACGGAGGGAGTTGACCGGCACGGTGTCGAGGGGGCCGTAGTCGATAATCAGGGCTGCACCTGCGGGGGCGGACTTCGGCACTGAAGCCGGGGACGATAGCTGTGGGTCGCCACCGATGCGATGTGCAAAGTTCATGACGTATCGCGACGATTCGGGGGAGACTTCAACGCGCGAGGAGACTTGGGTTTTCAGGGCACGGTAGCGCGGTCGTTCGGGGATAACGAGGGAGGATGGCGTACTCGCTTTGGCGAGGGTGAGTTGGAACTCTGGGTCAGATTCTCTGTGTCTTGGAGATTTCTCGCTGTCGTGCGACAGTAGCGCGGTGAGATTAGGAGTCGTCGGCGCAACTAGGAGTTCTCGCCATTGGGGCAATTTGTTGACTGTGGAAGATCGATGTTTTCGCAGTTCGGCTTCAGTCAGGAGCTGCGCTTTTGTATCTAGCTCTGCCTCTTCTGGCTTGGGAGCAACAGACTCGAATGCATGGATGGGGAGGGCGTCGAAGAATTCGTGTGCAACGATGAAAGGGATGTGTACGTCGCCGCCTTCGCCTTCGCCTTGTCCAGGGAGCAGTGCAATGTCCTCAACCCACCTGACGGGGATGCCTTGTCTGCTTGTAGCTTCAAACCAGACGTTCTTCCCCGATGGATCGCGAACCTCCTTGAGCGTGGCCGTCTCTCCGCATAGCAGGTCCTTCTGCCTCTTCCGCAGTCCGTCTCCCGCCTCGACGAGCCAAACTGCGGATACAGAGTTCGTAAACGTCTTGAACTGCCCAATTGTCCTCAGAATATCGCTCATAAGTGTTCCGCGGCCAGGTCCCATTTCAATGAACTGAACACCCGCAATTGGCCGTCCTTGTGCCATCCACTCGGTCATGAACCATATTCCGACTAGTTCGCCGAAGATTTGAGAAATTTCTGGCGAGGTGATGAAGTCGCCGGCTGAGCCGAACTGGTCGGCGTCAGTGGAGGATGCAAGACCTTTCGTGTAGTATCCTCCGTCGGGGTTGGTGAGGCATTGTCGCATGTACGAAGCAATTGAGATCGGGCCCGTCACCTCGATGGCCTGTGCGATCGTCTTCGCCAGAGGGGTTGACCACGGTCGCGCAGGCAGAGAGGCCGAGCTAGGCGAGCTCTGTTCATGTCTGATCGACCCTTGGCTGTATCGTCGTCTCGAGGGCGGAATTGCTCTATCATGGTTGCGGAAAGACAGGGGGGTGGCACGAAGCCTGGAGGAGAAAGGTCGACATAGACCCGAGGTCAGTCTGGGAGTTTGTTCAATGATTTGAGAAGCTCCATGTCTCATTGCGAGAGAGCAGCGACACGGACAAGGTGGTCCAGAAGGATGATGATTGAATCAAACGAAGGGTGTCCATTTTGGTACAGTAAAATCTCAATCGCGCGTAGGCGACGTTTGTGGGGGAGCCACGCGGCGCCTAAGTAAGCGTGAAAGTTGTTCGTGATAGGCACTTCTCGGCAGTTTCCAGGCATCTGCAGCGGCAACCTCGGTTTCTACAGTTCAACGCAAGTTGCAGGGAAATATCTCGCCAAATTTGGCGGTAGGTGCCGCCGCTTTTGGAGGTGCTCTTGCCTCGAAGCCAAGGAAAGTGCGCCCCGCTACTGCAGGGGCAGTTATCTTCTTCCCTGCCACCCCACCATTTCGTAAACAATCACCATCAGTGATCATTCGCCATCGCCAT
The DNA here is from genome assembly GCA_016109495.1 of Phialophora tarda. Taxonomy (NCBI): domain Eukaryota; kingdom Fungi; phylum Ascomycota; class Eurotiomycetes; order Chaetothyriales; family Herpotrichiellaceae; genus Phialophora; species Phialophora tarda. Next base: position 417,721 of record JADWPL010000020.1, on the reverse strand, counting down.
CACAGCGATGGATCACCCAAACCCCCTCGGTCCGCAGCCGGATTTCAATCTCCTTGGCAAATATCTGATTTCTGCCGGCGATGAAATCAAGAAAGCCCAGAATCTACCTGCAATCACCGCCGGAGAAAGAATCCTGACCGAACTCCAGCAAATGAGACAAGAAAGCCAGCAAATGAGACAGGAAATTCGAGAGGCTACTCAGGCTATTCGACAAGACTTCGCTACGATGATGACCTCAAGGTACGCATTATCCTAGATTCTTTTTTTAATATTACTTTACTAATTCTGTAGCAATCACAACAATGCAGCTAGAGTTCAAAATTCCTATCTTACGGACCGAACGAACTCTCTTGTACCGCTCCTCACCCCCTTGACTGGTACTATTATTGCTGGATTCCCTGGTACGCCTGCAGAAATTGAGCGGATTGATGAGCAAGAAGTGGATCGTATCTCACAAGAGCTGGGTATACAAGCTGCTGGTATTGCGCTGAGTCTGGCGGCGAAGAGAAGAAACCTAAGGGCCTACATCGGCTTAAAAGCACAAGGTGCATGAAGAGCACGAACCAAAACTGTATTGATACATTGTGATTAACGGAAAACAATGCGAGATAGCAGGCAGTTTGTATCCTCTATCAATATTCGGGTTTGAACCAGCGGCTGATTTCCCTGCAACAACTTTACAGCATAAGATGTGTTTCACCACGGACCGAACTTCGATTAGATAGCGCTGATAAACCTTCACGCCACGCCACGCCACAATCCTGAAATTCCGACTCCATGTCGAAAATGGCAACTGCCTGCTCACCTACGGTACACTTAGACTCATCGATATGTATAATGTAGATATATGTTACAGTCGAAGCCATAGGAATCGGTCGCCTGAAGCCTCTGGTTCGTAGCACCGGCACTTACTCCGTATACCGTACAGAATGGAGGAAAGAGTCGACCAACACACGGCCATGCGTCCTGAACGCCGACTTTTGCACCGCAGCATGCATGTACAGTACAGGGATCAACGCCCTGTTCCTACCCCGTGTGTAACCGCCAGGTCTTGCCCCCCCGGTGCGCCTCGCAAATGCATTAGACGTCATGCTTGTCCTGAGAATGCAGCCAGCCGTGTGCGTGCGAGCAGGCGGAATGCTCACCCTGAACGAACGCCCGCCAAAGGGACGTGCCGCCTCGTCCGGGAGGCTGACCGCCTTTGCCGTCCTGCCCGTCCAGTGTCCCAACAATACGGGTGTATAGCTCGATTCCATACGTGACCGACTCAAGGTCCCAGTTCAATAACGCCGGCCTTGCCTCCCAAATTCCCACCCTCTTCTTTGGCCAGATCCTCGAATCCACCACCCCAGCCTTGATATGTCTCCTTCTGGCTCTGCGTTCTGTCCCTCTTGGCAGTCTCGGCACGCTCAACCTCCTCCCTTCGATGCCTCTTGTCCTCTTTCTCCTTCTCCCTCCTCTCGCTCCTGGTCGCTCTTGAAAACTTCCGCGCCGTCTCGCTTGCCTTCCAGACCGGGACTTTCCGCTCGCCACTTCCTGACTCAAGCATCTCCCTGGTCCGCTCTCGAGCTGCCGCTCTCGCGTCCTGTTTCATCAACACACGTCTCGGCGTCTCTTGCTCGCGAAGCATACTGGCCGGGAACTGAGCGCGGATGTTTTCCTTTTTGATGAGTTCGAGCTTTTGCCGGCGAGAGAGGCCGCGCTCTTCGGTTCTCTTGAGGACTTTTTCTTGTGCGGATTGGATGTCGGAGAGGATCTTGGCGCGGGGGCTGGGTGCGGGCATCGACGGGTCGGTCAGGTCGTTGTCAGTGAAGTCGACTTTCCCGGCGGCTTCTGCGTCGGGGTCATCCTCGTCATGCTCCCGTGAACGCCTCCCGGCGAGGCCATGACCCTGTTCGTTAACCCTCCGCCCTCGAATCTCGGAAGCTTTTCGGGGTTCGATGACTGCATTCGCATATTTGCTTACGAAGGCCGACAACTTCCGTTTCTGCAACCAACACTCGTTCAAGATCTCTTTGTCGAGAGGCCCCATTCCTTCATCCTCCAATTTCTCGTTGATCAGAATGATTTTGTCGGTCGCACCGATCATGGTCCGCAGCAATTCGACCAGGTCACTGATGTTCTCGTTCGTGCTGTACGGGGTAATCCTCCGCTTCTCGAGCAGCTTCTTGACCCTGATCGTTCGTTCTTGGATGGATGCTTGCTGTTCAACGTCAATCAAGTAGGACTTGATCATCTGCCTGACGTTCATGATATCGGGGCCGAGCCTTCTTAAGGCTCGCATTGTGTGATTTTTGCTGGGGTCGCGCTCAAAATCCAGGTCTCCGTTCTTGGTCTTTTTGAGAGCTTCGCCATTGATGCCTTTGGTGGTTGCAAGGGCTATCTCCAGGTACATCCGAAGTACTTTTGGCGAGAATCTGAGCTTCTGGCCTCCAAGATCTCCCTCGCTCTCATGTCCACTCATATCTTCTGCACTTTCCTGCATCAAGTCCATGATGCGACTGGCGGTTTCGAAAACATTCGGGTTCTTCTTATCTCGCAGACAGGTGCTCATGGCTATAATGAAAGTGCCGCGCACCATCAACTTGTAGTTCACTTCTTCAGGTCGTGGCGCACGAAGCACATCTAAAACAGCTCTGCTTGCCCGAGAAACTCGAAGAAGACGCAGATAAGCCATAATGTTTTGGTGGTCAGGTACAACCTTGTAGGGGCCATCCTTAGAAGTGAGCAATTCCCAGTAGTACTTGCCCAATCTGAGCTCTCGAAGAGCGGTTGCTGTTTCGATGAGCATGGAGAGGGTGTTTGTCCCGGGTGTGGCATATACCGAGGAGTCTGACGTGCTGGCTTGCCTGGAAGAGGGATCTGATCGAGGCGCTATCTTTGTCGGGACATCGATCGTCGACGGACGTTGCTCGTCACTTCCCAGCTCATCAGCCTCTTGCGGTTCAACCTCAGCGTCTGGCGCCTGCGACATCTTGGCTATGTTCATAGTTTGGTGGACCAGGTTGAGCACATCCTTCTGGGTCTTCTTATCGTCCGAAAGCATCAGCAATCTGCCCATCGCACAGACAAGAGCCTCGTCCACGTGAAGATATCCCTTCCTCCACCGCGCCGTGATGTCAAGCCACAGTTTCCGGGCATCGTCAATGACCTGGTCGAAAATCGGTTGCGGGTTGAAGCCCACACCCTCTCTTCCGCCTTGCTCTATAGCTCGCTTTTGAGCCTCGCCGTTCAGCCCTTGCAAGATGGTGGTGAAAGTAACATGGTCCGGGGCTCCTGGACCACGCTCTGGAAGTCTCCCGGCGATCTTCCACATCGCGTCGACATCATGTGCTCGGGCACACACGCTAAGAACAGCGTTGGTGTGGATCGTGGTTGGAGTGACGGCGGAGTTTGCAGCGGATATGGAGTCGTAAACGCTCATCGCTTGCTGAACAGCGTTGGGTTTCTTGACGTTGTGGCGATATCCTCTCAACATGATCGTGTATGTGTGGGAGTCCGGTTTATGACCTCGCTTCTTCATCTCATTGTAGACCTTCCATGCCTCACCAGGGGAATCCTGGCTCATCAGCCAATCGATAATGTGATTCCAACTGACAATGTTCTCTACTGCTTTACCATCGCGACTCTTCTCACTCGCGCGGACCAGTGCCAACGCCTCGTCCAACTGATGGTCTCTCAGCTTTTCTACAACACTCTGAGCCAGTTTCAGGGGGTCCACCAAGAACTTAGACTCCTGTATCATGGCTCTCTTCAAGTACTTCTCCCGGGCCTCAGGCTCGAGACGCCTCAGCCGGTTGTTTTCCACGGCCTCAGCATGCCTGGCATTGAACCTTGACCGCGGGTTCGACGGTTTGAGCTTAGGCACCGAGACCTTTCTCTTCTTGTCCTTGAGCGCTTCAAACAGCGAGTGGCGATGGTGGCCTTTCCTAAGGGATCCAAGGGTGGCATGGCTGCGGGAGAAATTGAGAGTAGGGTTGAACGCGCGCTCTAGGTGCTGGAATGTAAACCGAGATGAGGTTGTGGAAGCGCTACCGAGGGAGAGCCATGCCCGACGCAGACAGGCATCGCAAGTAAACATGAGAAGAACCAGGCCCAAAGCTTAAGATGAATCACATGTGAAGAGGACCAACTTCTGGGCCGTTGGACGGCTCAAAGCATCGAAGTCGCAGACATGGTTAATAAATTTTTATCCAAGGCAAGTAGACCGAGGACGAGGCCATACGTCATTTATCCTCTAGCAGCGGTAATTAGTATCAAATTCACGTATCAGCCATTACAACTGTACAGGTACTTCAATAGTACGCTCGTCGCACTTCACTGCGCTATTCATCGCGGCAACATGGTCAAGAACGGAGATCGGTGTTGTTCAATGGTTCCACCGGACGTATTCCGATTGAAAGGATTCCTGGCAAAGACGTGTTTCTGAGCCACACGCACAATCTCCTAATCAGCATTTAGTGTACGGCATCGATCTGTTCGGAAGCCTGCCGGTGAGGTCTCCATCTTGTCCCTGGTACCTTTCCGGGACGTCTAGAGGATGTCAAGCTCTGAGTTCATGGCTGTAGCCCTACTCGGTGTCGTTCCCTTGCTGAGCTAACCGAAGATCAAGCCACATCGTCACCCAGCACTTTGGGCTCTGCAGTAGTTCCCGTGGTTATCACGCTTGCAGTTCCGCTGAAGCACATTATCCTTGCTTTGCGCCACTCACGTAGGCTGTATTCTTCTGGACCGGTAGGCAAGTAAAGGTTTCCCATCCATACCTTGTGAACTCTGGCAACGGATTGTGTTTCCGGCTACGCTGGGCTGGTGTGCAATCCTTCTGGAACCAGCTGCCAAAGAAGCACACCGAGTTCCCATTGCTGATATCGGCCATCCTGAGCTCTTTGGACTATATGCCAGGTCCCGTTCTAGCAAATGCGCATGTTCCGAGTGATCCGGGTTGGCGCACGGTACTTGGTGGAAAGAACGTGCCTTCAAAAACGGGAGTCGGGACATTGCGCACGAGTTTACTGACGCTGGTGTGCCCATGATGTCGCGGTTCGGCTGGTGTAGCACGACGGAGGATCGAGCGTTGTATTGGAATTTGCTGTGGTGGAAGGAACAGCAAGTGGTGACCACTGGTCTAGCCAGGTACGAGGACCGGGAATGGAGAAGTGACAAGTTTCATGTACGAGTACAAGTTCGATAGACTAGAGTGGTTCGTCCTCGTGTTGATGCTAAAATCTAGCGTTGGATCATGGGCTCGAACTTAGCGATGATGGAGCGGTCGCAAACCAAACTGTCGGGTCCCGAGAGAACGAGGTGTGTTACACGAGACCATTGTGCTTTGATAGGGCGACGCAGTTTTCTGACATCCTGTCACTTCGGGGCGGGCACTAGGAAACTAAGCAGTAGCGTGGCCGCTACCCGTGAAATAGCTAGTCTCTCCAGTTAAGATCGTTAGGCGTGTTAAGCCTAGAGCCCGCCTGCTGGGCGGAGGAGTTAGGCACCAGCGCGCCTAGTTTTGACGCCGTCACGGGCAGTCACTGAGCCACGGGCACAGCCTCTAGTGGTTGCGCAACACCCAGCGCCGGCGAATTTCTTGCAGCTGGCCGCCTCGAGCTATCCTCTTCTCCCACCCCCTCGCTACTTCGGCCACCATGTTAGTCCCCTTCCCAGGCGGTGCTGTTAGTCTTGTGTAACCCTGCTGCAACGGCCATGCTTTCCCCAAACCCTCGTGTTCAAGCAAACCCACAATAAGTAGCGCTGGTCAACATGTGCGCCAAACCGCGATTTGAATCCTGGCTTAACTTAAATTCTACGACAACCGTCTCTCTTGTACGAGAGCGAGAGAGGCTATCGCTACGAAATTTTCCTTGCGTGACCTGAAATTTGTGCTATGACACGAGCGAAACGGAGATCTGGGGGCTTTCGGCAGGGTTCAAAATCGCACTTGGTCCAGTGTAAGATCAGTGCTCGAATATGTTCGGTCTGCCATGTCTACCAAATATGTTTGGTAAGACTGAGTTCCTCATCTAAAAAAAAGCATTCTCTTCCGCGAGTACTGACACGACAGGCCATACAATGTACAGTGGCGGACTGAGGTGGCCAGATTCCCTGTCACAACAGCAGGTGACCCAGGCGTTCCCGCTGCTGGAATTGCCCATGTTGCATTCCAGTTGCGTCAACCTTTTCGTTTCTTCACTTCCAAGCTCTAAAAGTCTGGGTGATCCGTGCAGAAGTCCACAGCTTCCGTAAATGCTCCGCTCCCCTGAAGAAATGCATTTGATCGCCTGGTCGTCGTAACGTTCATCGCCTCGAAAAATTCTGTTGCTGTGCCATTGGTGAAAGAGACCATCAACCGGAAAAGAACAAGCCCAAAGAGTCAAAAGAAAATTCATGCGCACGGCACCACCAGTCAACAAGACAACAAACTCCCGCAGACATGCCCTTCGCCCTTGATTCTTTTGGCATGTCCGATTACCTCCTCCACTCCCACCTAGGGTATCTTGGTAACAATGAGGTGCCCCTGCAATGCAGAAAAGCATCCAACTCGGGCACAAGCACTCTCGCGCCGCTCGTCCATGCAAGCGATAACTACTCCGAGCCCAGAACGCACCATCCATCGATAGCCAAGTTGCTTGGGCCTCGGTGCATCTAGTACTGACGTTGTTGATAGACTTGGCCTTGTTGACCGTATGGCGAGTTCGGGTAATTTGGATAGCTGCCCATCTGACCATTTCCCTGTGGATAAACCATACCGCCCTGTGGCTGCGCGTATTGTCCTTGAGCATGGTTGTCCGGGGTTTGATATCCTATGGGTGGGAGAGATGGGCGAGCTCCGTTCTGTTGATAGCCTTGCCCTGGAACCTGATGCGCATCTGCAGGAGGGCCGTCGACTTGGCTGGCTTGCGCCGCAGCTCTGTGACGCTCTTCCTCTGCCTTACGTGCATTCTCTTCCTCCTTCTTGCGAGCTTTCCATTCCTTGCGGATCTCCTTGAACTCTGTCAAGACGTCAGCATACATCCTCGCATCCCGCATGGTGATAAAAAGGCAAGGGACGGACGCATCTGGGCAGTAGCACCGCGTCGAACTTGCAACAGGAGGCTGCACGGCACTCAAGATTGCGCCCACCGCCGAAGAGGATGAAGAGCGGGGTTTAGAAGGCTCGCGCTGGAGTCCTTTACCTTCGGGGGTTCTTTTGGTACCATGCGACTGCATAGTCACATGCGCATTCAGATGATTCAAAGTTCCGTACGCTTTCTCGCAACCATTCCAACCGCATTTGTACATCCTCTCAATCTCTTCATATCTCCGTCGAGGTCGCTTGTGCTGCTGCGCACCCGGGATAGGGACAAATGAGTATACCTACAGGTTGGAAGCGTTAAACCATCATCGACCACATTTCCGAATTAGAAGCAATTTTGAGCAGTCTTCACGTACCTGGCCCGAACGCGACGCCGCTGAAGTCTGAGGCGGACCTTGAACGCCTGGTCCTGGGTGGGGATACGGACCGGGCATACCGTGTTGTGGTGGATAGCCTCCCCATTGCTCGTGCGGCGGTCGTTGCTGCATGTAAGGCGGATGTTGGGGCTGGTAGGCATGTTGCATGTCCTGGCCCTGAGGGTAGGGTGAGTAGGGAGGGTACGTCGGGCTGGCTTGCGAAATCGAGGGATCTATAGGAACATCCGAGTTAGATCTCACATGGTGGGAGCTTGTGATTGGATTGCCATTGGGTGCTCCCCCTGGCAGGGACTTTGACGGACTTGTTGGCTGTGCCATGGTTCCAACAGCACCTGGGTGGTGTTGCGGCTGTGGAAACTGGCTGTACCGTAGGTGCTCTGGAGGGAAGCCCGACGAACGCGCCGACGAAGGGGGCAGACCGTAGTCCGACTGCGGTGTGTTGTTGCTCGAGATCGGGGCAGATCGCGGGTCCTGGGTGGCGTAGGTCGCGACAGACGACTGATCTATGTGACACGGCTTCTCTCAGAGCTTGCTCGGGAAGATGGTTTCTTTCGTGGTGTTGCTAACCTGACTGCGCGTACTCTGATCCACCTCTGTCCATCAAAAGTGCTCTTGACTGCCTTCTACGTGAAGAACAAGACGCGATTGGCAGGGCAGTGGCAGTCGCGGTGGTAGGACTCCAGGCGCACTGGGGTAAAGTGCGTGGCCCGAGAGAAAAGTTGCGGATGAGAGTGGTCGCTCCGAGTAAAATCGTCCAGGCCACAGACTGGACGGGAAGACAACGATTCGACTGAAGCAATCCTTAGAAAAGACCGGCGCGATCTTTATTTTGAGGGCTGTCTAGACGAGAGCCCGACTCAAAAGACGCCGGCCGTTGTGGAGAGCAGATTGGACTGAGATGGGGTTGGGTCGGGAGCGGCAAGCGCTTTTTTGCACGAGGAACGGGCACCAAATCGGTCCTGGCGTGCAAGCACTCGAGCAGAAGAGGATAGGTGATCTTTGACCAGGGGCAGCGGAGTGTATCGTCGAACCGAGGGCGAAAATGGGTCGAAAATGAGAGGTTTAACACGATCCTCTGCGCTAGTTGCAAGCTTGCACTGATTCAAGAGAAGCTCTCGAGATGGTGCGGGCCCAAAGACTAATAAAGAGCAGAGATAGAAGGGTAACCGGGGGCCAACCTCTTCAAAAGTCAGAGGATTGTGATAGGTCTGCCTTTGGCCCCAAGATCCTCCTGTTCTATGTAGCAGTTGAATGGCGGGTTATTTCGCCTTTGACGAGTCGACTGCTGCGTTGCTCCTGCCAACCACAGCAGGTGGTTGTTGCCAGGTGATGTGACAAGGTTGTTTTCCTCTCTCTGAAATTCTTGCGCCGGGAGACCGCCTCGACTTGGGGTCCTCGTCCGTTGGTGCTCGATCAGAGATGTAAATGGGTGACCGCCTCCAAGTGTGGAGCCCAGACGCACACTGTTCACGACGTCTCCTGCCAATCGCAGTGTGTTTTGATAATGGAGAAAGGCGTGTGCCGGGACGAGGTTTTGAGCCGTGACCTATTCGCCTTTGAGGGAGATGACCCTAACCCCGGTCGATTGATGCAAGCTCGATAGGCTGCTCCAGGGCAGAGGCAGGTTTACACGCACCGGCAAACAGAGTTTGGAAGTTGAGTTAAAGTGGAGTGTCGACGAGGATTCAGTAAAGCGCCGAAGCTTCGAGCCCCGACTAGTGTCAAAGCGGTGATGGCGCGACAGCGGCAAGCTAGCAGCCTAGCCCTCGGGCAGGGGGTGAAGATTGTCTTTCGAGTGGGCCACCCCCGAAATTGTCCAATGGCTCAATGAGAATCCGTGGGATGAATGTTTCCTTCTTTTCAATGCTGTCCCTTAACGCGTGACATAGGTAGAGCTACGGATAAGACAGCTAGTGGCGAAGATGCGAAGGGTCAACGCGGAGAAGAGGTACTCGTAGGAGATACTGGGGAAGATCTGAATTCTGGTTGAAGGAAAGAAATCAGGTGTGGTTGAGTAGTCGATGGTTTCGAAGATGGCTGCTGAGTGGCTTGTTCTGCGCCTGCACTCTTGGGGTTGGATCGAGCTCCAAGAGAGGGCGGCAAGACTGCGCTGCGTCCGTGCTGCTACTGGCGGGCTGCACAAAAGCAGAAGAAGAAATGAGAAGCGACCAGAGCAGTGGGTGCTGTGGAAGTTCCGCTTTCTATGGGCAGGAGGTGAACAGTGTGTGTGTTTGGGTGTGTGTGTGCGCTCCACGGTCACAGTGTGGCCGCTGCCGCTGGTGAATAATGGTGCAGGGCAGACCAGGTGAGGAAGGGTTTGGCACCCGCTCTGATTGGTCCGTGACTTGGAAGCAGACCAGCAGGATGCAGCTGGCTGGTCGCCGACCGGGGACGCTTTGCGAGGTGACGGTCAAGAAAGTTTCGGGTGGAGCAACAGGACGGAGGAAGGCGGACAAGGATAGGTTGTGGGTTGAAGAAGAAAGGGTCGAAGGATGGGGTCGATGACGTGGTTGAGTGGAGAGCAGTAGAGTCAAGCAAGAATGAATGAGATTGCAATTGGAGTCGAATCTTTGATCAAGTGATTATTTGGGGAAGGAGAGAGTACGGAGCAACATGAATTGTGATTCCGGATTTGCAACAGTAGCCGATGAACCGAGGGACAGGGAAGAGGCGGCAAGCTTGGAAGGTGTGCGAGGAGCGAGACGCGACAGACAAGGGAGCCGGCAGTTTGGGAGCGGAGCGCAGAAGCCTGGAAACACAGGCGCAAATTATTTTTGGCGATCCATCATTTTGATTTCACTTCGGACTCGCTTCAGCATTGATGCTCAGGCCATTCAGCAAGAATCTGGTCCTGTCCTCCGCTGCTGTGTGTCACAACCGTCGCCTCTTCTTGCAGATTATTTCGTTGTCTCCCAGTACTGGGTAGAGCACTGACGGAATGAAGCAGGGCATCGAGGGGGCCGTGTCGAGTTTCGATATCGAACTGAACGGTGAGCTGATGGGTCGGTAATAGTCCGCACCCTTCCTGCAGGGTTACACCATGAGCTAAACATTTGTGGGCTAGTGGAGTCTTGGCTATCAATACATCCCCACGCGTCCGCCGTCCTCAAGCTGGCAGTACAAATGGGAGTCAACTCTCGCCGCTCCCCATCGCAGAAGAGCGTGATGGGCCTTCCGATTGCATCTCGTTTTCGCCTCGTTCTCGCCCGAAACACCAATCATGACCGCTGGGACGGACAGCTTTGTTGTTCGTCTCTCCGAGACCTTTCCCCGATTCCAGCGTCACGGTGTGATCTCTCATTGGCTCGCACGTCTAGTGTCCACTCCGCACTCTGATCATCTTCCTCTCCATGCACCGCAAAATGGTGTCACCCTGTTGAATGCTGCACGGCCGTCTCCCCCCTTGCTGCAGGCCATGCGCCCTCAGACCACTTCGCCTGCAGAATTCTTTATCAGATGCCCACACCCTCATAAGAAGCCGTTTCGCAATGGAAATAACGGAACATGTAAATACTTGTTACACTTCCCATATTGATTACGGCGATATCGCTCCATCGTTTCTACATTTTGTCCGGACCCGGACCTGATTGACAGTGAGCCGCTTGTCATTGATAGGATGTCGCCGCGTTGGCTCGTGTTCGACGGAAACACGAATTCCGAAGGTAAAATCTCGCATTCCACGTCTGGGTCAAGCTTCGATCTCGGGGCCCAACGACTCTCGACCGAAGCTAGCATCTCTCCCTCGAGTTTCACTTCCCCAGGATGCCTAAAGACGTCCCTAATCACCCTCGCCAATCACACTTTCTGATCCTACTACTTCAACAGTCTAGCGCCCCAGATCTGGTCAAGGTTGAAAGCTCTCTCCATGAACGATGTGATAAACATGCTGGTCAAAATTCATTTACTTGCTCACTGCAACCCGCGTGAACATCTTTCACGCCTATGTAGCAGGCGCAACTGCAAACGTTTCATATTGTCGGCGGCGGTCGTGCGCCAATGCTTTCCCATGCAGATGGTCTTTTGAACTCGTGAAATAAACGGTTCCGCAGTGAAACATGCGACAGAAGATAATGCTTCAATCCGGTGTTGACTGCAACCAATTCATCCCGCCCCAGCCCAGCCACCCATAATCCATTGCTCCCCATCCTGGACGTGAAGCACTCGCTGTTGGCATCGCCTAGGACAATCCTTACCCACTTCTCTCGGTTATGAAATATGGAAGAATCCACTGGTATGGCTGGAGGACGAGTTATCATGAAGCTATGACAAATATCTGCCCCGTCATCTTGAAATGCATGTCAGCATCAGAGCACAACCTTGCTTCGTATAACCGGGTTCATCATTGCTTCGGCCGTCACAGCAGCACGTCAGTCAGTACAAAAGCTTCCCGATCACTGGCGCTTTGGTTCAATACCAGACAAGACAAAAACTGTCGTCCACGGTCCTTTTGCATCACACCGTCCGCAAAGTCGCCGCTAGGTTTGAGTTGCAGGCTCTCTGTTCTGAGCAGGAATATTCCCACTAATGGCAAGCCGCCTCGCCGCCCACCTTCGACATCAACACTGAGAGCCCGGGCACGTACTCGGTATAGACAGAGTAATGACTACGCTATTGTGTGACGAGGCTGAGTGCGCTGGCTCCCATAGCCTCCGCTGCAGACTTGCAGGCTTAGGACACATCGGCCGGAGGGGCTTGTTTTCGTTACTCTTGGTTGATCTAGGCGTCTATTCAAAGGGTACAAAGCGGCCGATCAAAGGTAAAGTCTCGGACCCTTGACCTCGGAGCCGTGTCAACAAGTCAGGAATCGCGAAAGGAGTAAGTGGATGCATCAACCGGCCGTGGTTGCAATCGAGTTGGATCCTCATGCAGGTCAGAAACTAATAGTAGGTATCCTTCTTTGTGCTTTCTAAACTCTGCTAGCGTCCATGCCGAGTGCTCGGGTGAGTACGAGTATTCAATCAATCACTGGAGAAGTTTCCGTTTAGGAGGCAAACGCGACCTCGGACCCGCCCACTACGCCTAAGTCCATGTGCTCTGCAGGGTGGCAGATGCAGGTTTGCTGCACTCGAGCTGCGCCAGACCCGAACGAGAGCTGCCGGTACGTCTCGAGAGGTAGGATCCGAGGGCGATACTTGACATTCGAGGCAGATTCCTCCTCGCTTCACTGAACTGGATGTGCGTGTGTTCATAAATCCGTCATAAATGGCCGCAATGCATCCGAGAGAACAGAGGATATCTCCATTAGCGACCGCCAGTGGTTCACTGGGCCTATCTCAGCCAAGCCGAGTAAAAGCATTAACAAGTACTACTCCGTAGACAGCAATTGTGGGAGGTTGGTAGAGGCCGTTTGACCCAAGCTAGCTCAACCACCATGCCGGGACCTCTTGGAGCTCCTGGGCCCAGATTTCGGTCCACCGTGTGGAAAAGCTTGAGCCGCACATTAACGGTATTTGGGGAGGCGATGGTACGTCTTTTTGTCTACGTCTCTCTGTCAAAAGATTAGCGGCCTTGACAATAAAAACACAGCCATCGCCGCTGTCAAGCTCGCCAACAACAGAAGACCGCAGCGACACAAGGCTTGCCGTCGCCCTGGACCAAGCTACACACTCCCCCGGGTGCCAGGGTGCCCGAATTGCCCGGGGCACCCTCGGGATAGGCCAAGGAAAACAACAGCGCCACCAGCAGCATTTGTCCACGGGAAAAGCCGTACAATTTCACACCGCATCTGTCTCCCAACCTTGGGCCCCGTGCTTCTTCGTAACTCTGCTCCGATGGAGTACCCTCGTACCCCTTGTCCAAACTTGGCGACTTCCTAATAGCGGCTGATTATAATGCCGCTTAACAGGCTTCTCTGTTGTTGTGGACATGGGGATGGTGCGTGGTTGGTGCAGTCGGTCCCATTCGAGTGCCCAACCACCCCCTCCAGTGGACATGATCGCTTGGCACGTTACTGTACGAGTAGACGGGCACACGGGACACGTACGCCATCGACATCAGCGTTGACGTTCCGTCGCTTGTAGACTTCCTGTGCGCCTGTTCTCGCCGATGAATCAGCTCTTACATTATCTTGGACGGGCATGTGTTCTCCGGTCTTTCCAATTTCAATCACCCGCGATAAACTCTGTCCGGGGTTTGGGAGCCCCTCCCCTAATTACTCCCGTTCCGTAGCTGGAAGGAACGGTCGCGGAGCCTTTTCTCGCTGAACCGCCATCTACGGACGCGGAGAAGGAGCCATGTGCGCACATTCGGCTTTGATCCTCCACAAACACTCGAGGTGCCAGCGCTGTCTGTCCTGGCGAGCAAATGCAACCCCCGCCACGGAACACACCGAGATGATGTACGAGGGTCAGAAGCCTACTACATACTACCGTTGTACACAATACCGAGTTCTCCGAGACTGTTAGCAAATCGGCCGAGGCGAGAGTTTCAAGCGGAGATGAATCGGGCTGTCGGTGTCCCGATGGACTCGGTTCGAAGCCAAGGCGTCACTCGTTCCGGATTCCAGCGACCATAGTCCTCGAGCTCCTCTTGCATACGAGTAGGGTTCAGTGCTAGGCTGACCAGGCGCCCGACGATCAATACGGTTTCACTAGCACTACTCGTATATCAGGGTCCACCTCAAGGCTTCACCTGGAACCCATGCAACGCAGAACTCGAACCTCAAGCGGAGAGCTCAAACGACCCCCGGGCAAAGAATCTTCTTTGTTCCGGATGCCAAAGTTACGTTGACGCTGCGAGCCACCAAATGGGAACCCTTCCAGTGTTTGGAGCTCTCCAGAATTGCCACTTGGTACTACTTGTGTCCAGCTGGCTATTGTTACGAGGCCAGGATGTTCCCACCGTCCTGCTGTCGAAACAGCCTTGCCTTTGGGATTTTCTGCAGCACTCAAACGCCCAATCTCTTCAATTCCTTAGCTGCAGCTAAAGGGGAAAATCTCAAACCTACACACGGATAACACGGAAGGACTGACTACGCAAAGCCGACTGTCCAGGAAGGTGTGTATCCTTGCCCGAATCAAAGTTTTCAGTTTCCAGGTTCCCGAACATGTTGCCAGGCAATCAAGTGTCCCGGTAACAGCAGCGATCACCCTTCTCAAGGCACTTATCCAATGGTGATCTCTACTCAAAAGACTCGGAACAAAAGTGCCTGCCACTGCATTCATTGCATGATACAGTAAGTGGTGCGCTCAAGGCACGGTTTATGGCAGCAAGCCCAGTGTGGTGAAGCCCGAGGCTGTTCAGGCTGGAAAAGGTGCCTCCAGCGTCAAAACACTGCGAAAGTCGCACCCGCTCATAAAGCATTCAAATACCACCAGCGACCTCCGCACCTCGCTGCGCAGTGCAAGGAAAGCGCAGATGATGACAGCAAGGTAGACGCGCGGATTGATCGATATATGACACTGTGTGCTTGATTGCCGTCCTTGCGGGGTCTAACATCCTTCATTTGCCATCTTCACATCCAGAATCGAGTACAGTATCGTCCCGACACAATCCCCAGGCAGGTGCATGAGGTCAAGACTGCATGTTTGGCGCCCTTTCCTTTCCATCGTGCTTGGAGAAATGGATGGCTCAGACTCGAGGTTCCTAATACCCTCGTCGTCAAGCGCAAACTAGGCAAGCCCTCGAGATGACGAGGCCGATCCTGCGTGGCCAAATTCAAAAACCTTCTTATTATAAAACGTTCACGCTTCAGCATACAGACACCTGTTTGGAACGCCGTTATTGCGCTCTTTCGCGTCGGGCTCTGGCTCAGTCAAAGAAGCGCCGCATCGCCGCATCGCCGAGAGTGCCTGTACATACGCTCGCTGACCATTGACTGGCCTTCCACTCCGCGGCCGATACTCAGGCGGGACGAGTGCCTCCCCGGCTTGTTAGAGACCGTTCCGCAGGCTAAGTGCGGCCGTCAAGAAGCAATGATCGGCCCCGTAGAATCTACTGAAGTGACCGAAATTAGATTCTGCCTACGTCAAAGGGTTGCGACTTTTTACAGCAAATGCGTGTTTGATTGTACACGGAAGCTATGTAGCGAGTAGTCTATGTCTATTGACCTTGCATGAGACGAATTGAGTACAATACCTGCACGCCTCGTGCCAACTAACCGATGGCTTCAGCATCACTCGTCTTGTGATAAAAGCTCATCGAGGCATCTTTCTCTCGTCACGAATACCCAGCTCTATCACCCCCTTGCGTTCAAGAGATGCTGGACTCTCACCCATCTTCCACACCTTTGGGGAATACCGTGAATGTGTAACCATGCCCAAGCGAAACAAAATCGTGTCCAGCCCACAAACACACCAATCTATCACTTGCACCCCATGATGCCCCTTGACGCCTGAGCCAATAATGCAATGCAGCCTCGAAGTTCTATCAGTCCCTGTGACCATAGGAAAATAAGTGCGGCGAGACTCGCGAGGTGAAGGCAATATTCAACGGCCCGCACCATCGGATTTGCTCCGAAGGCATCGAGTCGATCGTACTACCATCTGGACCGGCCGAGAGGCGCAGCGTTGGAAGCAGTGAAGCCACCACGACCGCCGCCACGGTGACCGCCGCGACCACCATAGCCACGACCGCCGCCGCCGCCTCCGGAGTAGCGAGCCATCTCTGCGAGACGTGGGTCAATGTTCTGCTTCGAATCCTGCAAGATAGAGATGAGGTCACGGGCCTGTTTAGCATCTGGGGAACGTTAGCATTCTCAACTCTTACTTGCGAGGTGGCCGGACTTACTCTCTGTTGTGAAGAGCGTGATAGCTGTGCCCTTTCTTCCAGCACGAGCAGTTCTGCCGATCCGATGAACATAGTCTTCAGAATTGTTGGGGTAGTCGTAATTGAAGACATGAGTAATATCTCGTACATCTTGAGTGGACAGGTTAGCAATTTAGCCAATGGAAGTCTTACGGAGCGTCGGGGACCATATGTGGTCGTGTGAGCGGAGGCACATGTCACTCTCTCTGTAGCTCGGAACATCATCCTTTCGGTGGCCAATGTCCATGTCCGGAAAATTGGCAATGGTCTACGGTCCTTGGGGGATAGAGATCCTGGATTTGCAGCTTGATTTGGTCAAAATAAATGTCCCACAGCCTACTCGTGTCGGACGAAGCAGATGTGAGAGTCAATAAGCTGAGTGCTGGCAAACTGCAGTAGTATCCAGGATGTCTACTAGAAGGACCGAGCAGAACACAAAAGCCGGGACAAGTTACGCAGTACAGTAGCGTAACAAGCGAAAAGAGAGCGGGCACCATATGCCACACGACGGCAATGGTAAGAAATACAGAAGATGGACAAAAGGGAGAGGGGGGAGGGAGGGGTTGTTGTCTGTTCATACCAATACCACGGGACGCAACGTCCGTAGCAACCATGATTGGGCTCTTGCCGGTCTTGAATTCATTCAGAACCCAGTCACGTTCGTTCTGTTGCTTGTCACCATGAATGGCTATCCGACTGTCAGTTTCGAATCGATCATGGCAGAGCAGGTCCACTTACAAAGTGCAGGCCATCCGTCTTGTCGCAGGAATCGCGTGATATCATCAGCGACACGCTTGGTACCTGTAAAAATGAGGATCTTGTTGTTGCGGTCTTCCATGACCTGCTCGAGGTGTTTGATCATGCGATCTCTCTTCTCGAATTCGGACACAACTTCGACGATTTGAGTAATCCGGTGGTTCGCAGACAAGTCCATCGAGCCAATGTTGACCTGTATGAAGTCATTGAGGTAGTCAGAAGCCAACTGACGGACTTCCTTAGGCCATGTGGCTGACCACATGCATGTCTGTCGGTCTGGACGAATTTGGCCGATGATCTTGCGAATTTGAGGCTCGAAACCCATGTCAAGCATGCGATCGGCTTCATCGAGAACGAGGTATGTCACACGGCGAAGATTGGTCTTGCCAGATTCGAGCATGTCAATGAGACGACCGGGAGTCGCAATGCAGACTTCTACGCCCCTAGAAAGGTCGCGAATCTGGCCACCCTTGGGAACGCCACCGTAGACACAAGTGTTTCGGATACGAGAGGATTTGCCGAACTTTGTGATTTCTTGTTGAATCTGGACGGCAAGTTCTCGGGTTGGAGCAAGGACAAGGACGATGGGGCCGTCGCCTGGAGAGAGGAGCGGTTGAGCGTTGATGTGAACAATGGCTGGCAGGCAGTAGGTTAAAGTCTTGCCAGACCCGGTCTCCGCAATACCAACCACGTCACGTCCCGACAGAGCCATGGGCCAGCCCTGAGACTGGATGGCGGTAGGTTTGGAAAAGCCTTGAGCCTTGACTTCGGACATGACATAACTGGGGAATCCAGCCTCATCGAAGGTCTCGACCGGGCGGGGGACATTGCGGCCCTGAATTGAGATTTCTGCCTTTTTGCGGAATTCGTCGACGTCGCGTTGTGATCTGGCAGTGACGGCAGGATCTTCGTTGTAGAATGATTTTTCAAATTTTGGCATGGTGGCAAGATCCCAACTCTGCTCTTTCAAGCCTGCGCCCAGGTTGGACATCTTATCGCCGCCGCCGCCGCCGCCAGAGTATCCGTTTGAACCGCCGTAACTGTTGGAGTAGCCGTTAGAATGACCGTGGCCGCCGCCGTATCTGACGAAGACAATTAGTGAGGGCTAGACAACAGCGAGGGAGAGACGCTGCGGCTGGTGTCAAGCGCACTGGAGTAAGTGCCACGTGACAACTGGAGCAGTTTAGATCTCGCAAAGATAGTTTTCACGTACCCATTTGAATAACCGCCGTCTCTTGACGAACCGTAGCCTCCGCCGTAAGACATGGTGGGCGCTGAAGTCCGGAGGAAGGTGAGATGACTAAAGGAACAGCACAGAGGAGGCAGGAGTTGTTTGAGATAAGTCTGCTCTCAGTGCGGACGAAACCAGGATTGTGAAGGAGACAGAGTATGGATGAGGGTGATAGGAGAGTTGAAAGGAAGACAGAGAAGATTGTTGGAGGAAGAAGGGGCGGTAAGGTTGGAATTTTAAAGCGAGACAAAGTAAGACCAGGGTGAGTGGAAAGTGAAAAATTGGAAAGCGAGAGCGCGAAAAGCGGCAATCGCCCGCCGTATCGCTGGTTCACCGCACACTAGCGCAGTAATGAGTAGTGCGTGCTTGGCATTGAAATTTGCCACCGAGCATGGTGACGTTTACAAATCCTGCGTCCACCACATCCCATCCCTGCTCATCGAATGCTGTCAATATTGAGTACCTGCACCCATGCCTCCCATTGTCCAGAGATCTGTGATGTCAAAGTCAAACAGTGTCTCGGAGAACGCATTAAATGGATCTGTCGTCGTTGTCACAAACGGATCCAGCTCTGGCAAGGCCGGGGTAGGCTGTCCACTCATTCCGACCAAAGTGTTCGCCGTGCTCATCGTGGCGTCCTCCACACCTTTGGCACCAGCGCTTTCGAGCGGAGCAATCTGCTGCGATATCATATAGTCGTGGAGCTTGGCCACACGATCCGCGGTCTCCTGGGCAAATTTATCTGCTGGCTCAGAACGCAGCAGACCGAGGGCGCTGGCGGCAAGCCAGTATGAATGGAACCCCTGACCAAGACTTCGTATGCGGTCTTCCATCAGGTTGACGCTGTCCTCGACTAGTCGTACCGCAGTGCTTCGATCCTGCATCAGATCTCCCTTCGAATTGACAGAGACGACAATATCATGGCAAGTTGCCAGGCAAGCTCGAAATAAGTCGTCTCGGAGATTGCACATGGTCTTTCCACTACTAGGGCGAAGGTCAGTAAATATCTTCATGGTCGATAATGCCGCATCACGCCGAGCGGCGCGCGAATAAAAGTGCGTGACCTGGGCGTCTGCTTGCGTCACAAATGGTTGGTGGATGAGCAGGAGGAACTCATATAGTAGCAGCCGTGACAGATCTTTCGACATGACCTTTGCCGCACTCTCATTCCATTCGGGGAAGGTGTCTAGGATCTGTCGAATCCTTTGGTCAAGCTCAATGGCCGTCTCTTTCTCCAGGGAAGGACGGATGCTGTTTATCGTCGCCATGATCTCAAGTCGAAGAGGTAAGTGCTGCTGTGCCAGACAGAGGAATGATGTCCGGGTAAACTCTGTTATAGGCCTGGCAGGAGGCATCTTTTCGGTATTTTCGTCGAAATCTTCATCATGGAGATTGAGAGGTGGGAGTGTGTCCCAGTCAAATGGACCAATACTTGCCCCCATGCCCCGATCGAGGCTATTTTGGAGGTCGAGTTCCAGGATTGTGAACCACAGCCGCCGGCGCATCTCCTGGTCGAAGACTGAAATTCCGTTGCTAAGGAAGGTGGGCTCGCGATGCAGACCTGATGACATGGCCTCGCGCAACAGATGACCAGAAACTGTCCACTCCCGTTTGATCTTTACACAATTCAACTTCTTCGCGATGACCAGAAGCACTCGTACTTGGAAGACCTCCAGCTTCATATGTTTCTGGCTTTGTAGATCGAGCCAGCTCTCACACAGATCGATCCACTCGAGAGCCGTCTGACGGCCAACGCTGCTTCGGCCCCTGAATCCGGAAGGGCCGCCAGCCGCGGAGCAATTGACGCTCGCGCACACCAGCAGCAATTGGACCAAAAACGCCGAGGAGTCTCCCTCGAGAGATGCGGCCCAGAATTCTTTGTACTTCCGGAAGAACGTCGGGGCATGAAGGACGCGGTACGTTGTTTCCAATGTCTCGAAGTAATCTTGCACCAGGGCGTCTGCTCGAGTCTGTTCAGGGAGCATGGCTACCAGAGTGTCGAATTCCGGCAATATCAGGTTGGGATTGAGCTCCTTGCGTTGGTGTTTCCAAACATTCTTGTTCTTCTCAAGCGTCGGCAGTCGGTGTATGATGTCCTTTACAAAGCGAGATAGCTCCTCAAACTGGAGCAATATACTAGCTCCGTGACTGGGACCGAAGTACTGCGTTTTGAAGCTCTTCCCGCGTAACAGTGCTCGTTCACTTCCTTGCAAGCCCTTCTTTTCCGAGTTCGCTCCTGGACCGGCCATGTGCCCTAATCCAAGGTATCGTTCCGAGGAGTTGGGCCGAGAACCTGCCGCTCTCACATACGTTTCCAGTTCGTAGATTCGATCCTGAAGGTCTCGTAAGGGCTTTGTTTGGGTTCGAGCCTGAGCAGAGGTGGTATTCTGGCTATCTGTCTGGGCACGTGCATTTTCGTGTTCTTTTGCGCGAGCGTGCCACATGTTGGCGTCCTCTATTGTTCTCAGTAGGTTAGCGTATGCTCAAAGTGTGGAACAGTAGCAACAAGTCGCAGCTCAACATCTGGCTCGGCCCTCAACCGCTGTGTAATACACCACATTATACCGCCCAGATCTCCCTTATCTGACCGAACGCAAGTGGCTTGTGGATATGCGGCAACCTTGGCTCGCTCCATACACCCACGACCGAAGATTCGGAAACGACAGCACATTCAACGCATCGCTGGTCTGCAGCGAAGGGAAGCAAGCTGTTTGCAGACAGCAACATGCTTACATCACTGAGGGGAGGCTCGTGATTATCCCCGTGGCGCCGGCATCTCCGATCGACAATTTGACAATGAAATCGCTGGAACTACTTACCAGTCCAAGATGAGGCAGAACCCTCTCGGCGCACATGTGGACTCTCCTCGGACGGCGTGGGGAGAGTAGTGTCTTGCTTTGTGTAGGAAACATAGTCGCAGCTTATGCTCCCTTTCTGGCATCGAACGCAAGTGGGATATGTGCGATCACATTTCTGAAGACATCAGTCAGGGGTTGAATGTCGAGGATGAATGGCAGCAATCCTTTCGGGTAAAGTGTATGTGCATGAGAGGGCACACTTACTACTTTCCGGCGACGGCAGGCGACGCAAGAGAGCGCCAGACGACGGCGCTTCGGACCCATTGCGTTTGTGACCGGGCTCTACGTCCGAGCCACGCTGACCGAGACGATGAAGCCGGTGCTCTGCCGCAAATATTCGCGGATTCCGACGCTTATTGGCCGGGCCTTGAAGGGGGCACAGGTGGAAAGAGTAATTGTCGGAACAAGACAGAAATCGGTTGGAATCGAAACGGATGAGATATTGGACAACGAACAACACCAAAGCGCGGCTCTTTTGCGTAGGACGTCGCGGAGCAAAATGAATCCCGCCAGAAGCCAGGTGGCAGACAGGACCGCGTCTCAACCGGCCTACAAAGCCGATTCTGTGTATATCAGCGCCTGTAAGGACAGGCAGAAGCCATGCAGACTACGGAGTACGTTAAGGTGTCCGGATTCCTTGTTCGATCTGCGTCTCTACAAGCGACAGCGGTGGCGCGAACGTCGGTTGATGGCCGGCCTGAATGGGGCCAATGCGGCGAGCAGCTCCTCTTCGCCTCTACTGAGCAGCCAGTCACGTAGCGATCTTATAGCCGAGAGCGAGATGTTCTCGGCCGTACTTATTCTTGACCGAGCGAATGCACACCAGTAAACTCACAATAATAGACTTCAACTGTTCGTTCACATGTTATGATGTTGCTCTCCTCTCCTGGTCTGCCTCCCAGTAGCAATTCTGTTATGAGAGCCTCAAGTCTCGTTGAGCTAACTTGACGGGTAGAATACCAGCATCTCGCGCATTGAATTGTCGCCTCGCTTCGCTGACAATGGAACCCAGTTCAGCTTGCCTATCAACTGGCCAGTTCTGTTGTCTTGGATGTGTGTCTTCTACAGAAACTGCACACCTCCCGATGACCCAGACACAGACTGCCAAGCCGACCAGGACACCAACAACGACGAGGATGGTGAGACTGGAGCTGCCCCTTTTGACCACACTTCGCCTTCGGGCGCAGTTCGCTACTGATGTCTGGAAGAGATCTGTATCGACAAAGGCGGTGACAAACTAGAGTGGAAAAGTCACTCTGAAGCCGTCTCCATTGTGGTCGGCTCGTTGACCACATTTCTTTGAACTAGACAAGGCAACCTTATTGTGGCGCTTACACCCGAAGCAAAGAGGCTTTTACTGAGAGTAACCCCGGCTTTCTTTCGAGGCACATACGACAAGGGAATCAAAGAGCTGCCGAGAACAATGCTGGCTGCCTCACAAGGCAAGTGCGACAAAGGATGGACAAAAGATTCGTCATGCTGTATTCAAGACTGTATCTCGAACACATTGCTGCCTCGAATCCGCATTGCCAGTGCCTTGGGATGGTCAATGATTCCCTTGTTCTGTCACCCGAGGCATTGTTGTCGACTGCGTAGTCGAGGGAGCATAAATATTCATCAAGAAACTCGAGACTATTTTGAGAATTCTCCATCCTTCTAACACAACAACAGCAGCCCCAGAAGGTTTCTCGATCTGCCGCGATACTGCTCTCACCGAGAACAATATCCGACCAGCAAACAAACCTTCTGATGCCGCTTGAAGGGTCAACACAACCTATCTCTGAAGGCTGGGACTTCTTAGAATCTCCACCCCTCTCACCTATCTCGAATAGCCCGTCGCTGGAAGACCTATTCGAAGCAAACCGACTGCATCTGACAGTCAATCCGCTCGACATGTTCCGACCGACCATTCGCGTTGTCAATGACTTGACACCGCAGCAGCCAATGTTCCCCGACTGGGAACAAACCTTGTCACCAGATCAGATCGACCCCAGTGTCCCTCGCGATTATACTGTCAATGCATGGTACTCAAACCCTGATGAGATTGCGCTGACTGGAGCCGTCGAGCGTGACCTACATTTCAACCAGCAGGCTCTCCTATCTCCAACCGCCAGCAGCCTCGACCTTTCAGAATGGATTGAAGCAGATCCATTCCGTGATGCTAACGCGATCTCAGTGGAGGCTCCTATCCCTACACAAGACCCTCGATTCAGTCCTGAATCTATATTCGATGCGGAGCCTGTCCTCGGAGCTGTCAACACGTTTGATCCTGACTTCTTTTTTGAGGTTCCATCCAACGTGGTCTCACCTGATTCACCAGCTCCCGGCTTGCTCATCGGCAATGGTAATGTCCACCCTTTGTTGAATCCACGAGGCCCGGAAGCATACAGCCCAGTCGGCAACCCCTTCCTTGATCCTCCCCCAACTTATCATTACCGACAGCAGTCTTCATCCGTCCACATGCTCGTTCAATCGGAACTCCCGGAGCTGAATTTTGCACCAAACTTGGTTGTCGACGGTGACGAGGCAGATGAGGACTTTTGCGCTCCGTCACAGTCTGCATGGTCTCCCACGGACGAGCTCGGTGTCACCGTTTCTGGCAGTGACATTGAAGCGTCGAGTGGGTATCCATACAGTCCTTTAGCCTCTCGTGTGACAGGTACTGAGCAATGCTATTTCCATGGGGCCCATCACCCCCGGCGGGCAGAGATGGAGCGACAGGAGGCTCGACGTCTTCGTCGATCGCAACTGTTTGCGGAACTTCCTAGGCTGATCGTACCGCAGAGTGCCCCCTTGACCTTCGCGCCACTTCAACCGACAAGATACCCACCACCGCTGCCTCTTCGAAGATCTCGCCAGGCAGCTACTGAGGCTCGTCAACCTCCGCTGGTCATCAACCCTCACCCCATCCATCCACAGCACCTGCAGTCCGTCCCCCTTGCCAATCCATGGCGCTATGGCTATCGCAACCCATGGTTCGTCCAACCAGGCGTAGCATGGTATCAAGCCACTGATCCCAGCACCGGTCAGGTCGTTGGCTACCATCTTGGTGATGAACAAGCGATGCCTTCCACTTTCGCCCCAGCCGCTGGTCATCCTGCCGCAATCCCAGTGCAGCCTCGCCCTTCAGCTCCCAGCGGCCGGGTTCTGGTTGCACAGCAACCAGCGCCTGAACCAGCTGTACCCAAGCTAAGGAGACCTGCTGATGAAGAAATTGATGTCAAGCATGGGAAGGTTGTCTTCGTCCATGGCAATCGTTACCGAAGAATCAATTGAGACAAGGTAGGTGTTCACCACACATCCTCATGCAAAGACGAGAAACATCCAAAAAAAATCTCCAGAAATTCAAGCAAACACAACCAAAAAGGGACAGGGTTATCTGATTTTACAGGTGCGTCCACACTCCCCCTCCCTCCGAGAGACATGTTTGGTATGTGTCCTCGGAGAGGTTTACTCATCCTATATATACAGCGAATATATATGGGTGTGTAAATATATATATCTAGGTCTGGGAGTCTCGCCAATTGTCGACATGGCGACAACGGGCAGATCCGCACGCAGGCTACCGTTTCTGCGTCCGCCTTCGCAGTTGACCATCACGGACTGCTGCTCCGATGGGTTCTGAGATTCCTTCTCCGGTCTGTCTCCGAGATGCAAAAGAGCCCCCTGACCCGGCCCTTCCTTCGAGTGCGAAGCAGACTGCGATGCATTTCTGAAAGCCGATCCAATTATCCGGGTCGGTCTACCAGTGCCAGCTAAAGGCACGGTGGAAGACAAACGTGTGGGTCACTGCAGCAGCAAAACGAGCCGGGATCAACGAACCACTTCTCCTTTCAGAACCTGCAGCCAGCGCCTTGTGCATGATTTAACACAGCAGATGGAACAAGAGAACAATCTCCTTGTTGGTGTACCGGTTCTGCCTCCAACATCGTCAGCTTCGATGGTGGCCCGTGCCAGAACAGAGATGCAACCATCCATCCGAGCGCCAGTCGCAGTGTGCCTGTTTGAGAATCAAGAGGGCGACCCATCTGTCTTCTTCCTTCCTTGAGCGAAAGGTTCATCGCTGCCTTCACTCCGATCGCACGCACTGCTCGGAAATTCCGGATGCAAAAGACCTGCCTGCGGTGGTCTCTCGTTCCTGGGGCGAAAGGTTCATCGCTGCCTTCACTCCGATCGCACGCACCGCTCAGGAATGCGAGATCCAGAAGACCTGCCTGTGGCGGCCTCTTATTCCTGGAGCGAAAGGTTCATCGCTGCCTTCACTCCGATCGCACGCACTGCTCAGCAATGCCGGATGCAAAAGACCTGCCTGTGGTCTCTCGTTCCTGGGGCGAAAGGTTCATTCGGAGTCTTCACTCCGATCGCACGCACTGCTCAGCAATGCCGAATCCAGAAGACCTGGTGTGGCCTCTCGATAAAGGTTCATTCGGAGTCTTCACTCCGATCGCACGCACTGCTAAGCAACGCCGAAGCCAGAAGACCTGCCTGCGGTGGCCTCTCCTTCCAGAACTGACAGAGCAAGCGCGGCGGATGGGATTGCCAGCGTGGAAGGGGGAACCATCTTAGCAGCAAGTCTTACAGGCAAGCAAGCATGACGTAGAAGCTACAGAAGACGGAACGGGTATCGTGAAATGAGGCTCAGACCGACCAACGGTCGGCTTGAAGAGCAGGATCAATAGCAGGATCAATAGCAGGATCAATAGCAGGATCAATAGCAGGATCAATAGCAGGATCAATAGCAGGATCAATAGCAGCA